>OX382346.1:190959-790959 GCA_947507615.1 Hemithea aestivaria | reverse complement strand
GGTGCATGGGTCGCTGTTTAGCCAGACTGGAGGGTAAGATTGGTTGCATAAAATGCACCAAGTGATGGTCAATCATTTCATACCAATAATTGAAGCTGGCTACCAGCCAAGCTTCAAGTTGATTACCATGGTACGATTAGGTACGATTTTTTACTAAATATGTTTCGTATCAAACTACAATAAAAATATGGGTGGCATTGGTCTAACGGATCAACGAAATATAACACACGAGCTTGATCGCAGGTCAAAGTTAAAATAAGAATAAGAAGATAGATTATCTAAGACTATTCTTTGACCTTTTTGATATAACAGTGAACAACGCATATACCATTTACACAGAGAAGCACGGTCAGAATAGATTGATTGGTTGTTTGTAGATCAGGCAAGTCTCTGTGGCTTCCTGAAAAAATGAGTAAGTACTTACCATATTATGCAATGCTATAAATCGATCTACCCTATTACAATCCATCGAAAAAACGATAAACAGAAAATGATGCGCGTATTGTGCACGTTCCAAAAGATAATCGCACTAACAACACCTGTATAATATGCAAAGTTCACCTGTAATATACGACCGATTGAATTGTTTTATTCTGTACCTTGACTCATTTCTTATAAATTAATGATTATAGGTAGTAAATTTGCGTTTTTAATAAGTGTTTAGATCCTAGATATTCCTCTAGCCTTGAAACAAAACTGTAAATAATTTCGAATAAAATTTACCGTTGACGACCATAGGGACACCCATGTACCATAAAATTCCAAAAAAACTAAAATAGGTTTTTACTTTTTGACTTTAAAATATGTTTTATAGACATCAAAAAGATCATATTATACTGAAATAACCATAACATTACCTCTCCTAGTCTTATGGTCCTGAAAGGGTTAACAGTGATATTATTTTTAAATGCTAAATAGGTCTACGTTGATAAAATACAAAATTTTATAATATTTTTATAACAATAAAATATTTCCTACTACTGGACCGGAATGAAGGGCAATAATACATTAACAGTGAAATTAATGGCCACGACGAACTTCAAACCAATAGCGAAGAGCAATAGAGAAACAAATAGCGATTATGCCAGAGGATTCCAGTACCACTATATTCTTTTATAACTTTTTAATTTTTAAGACTTTGTTAATTAATCAAAAATTTAAATAACTGAATATTACAAAGAGTTAATTTTGGTTTGTCTTAAATTATAGTAGGGTACAATTAAACTATGTGAGTGTCATATTTGTTTGTATGTAGGTCGTAGGTACAGTCAACTATAAAGAGATGTATCCATGTTAGGCTTACAAAATGAAGTAAATTTTCATTTGCCACAATGAACTACCCTTGGTTCGTGACATTTCTAGTAGCAATCAAACTTTATATTATCATCGACTCGTTTAATATGCAACAATGATGTATCCCACTACTTTTCCTTAGGTGATACATAATAATAGCATTTAAAATGAATCAAATATAGTATAAGATTTGGTGGACACTGAAAATATCACGAAGTAAGGGTAAATAATTTTTGCATACTAAAAGTTCCTTCATTTTGTAAGACTAACATGGGATACATCTCCTTGTAGTTGACTGTACATAATATTAAATCGAGTTTTGAGTTAACAGGTAGTTAATATCTCGTATAGAGCCCAATAAAGGTAGTTAATAACGTCACGTGTCAGATTTGTGTTTTGCGGGATTAAGGGTCGAGGCACACTGAGGGGCTTTGTATGAGGTTGTATGAATAGGTTGTATGATATTAAATTTAAATAAATAACTAAAAACGGTTATTATGAAAATTAAATATTAGCTACGCCAAGCCGTTTATGTGACATGCATATTGAAGAAGAAAAGCTATAGGGAATAGTGCTAGTAAAAATATGGCTTTTTGCTGAAATAAGTTACAATTAAATTTAAATTTGAAAGAAAAGTTATTGCAACTATCTGTATTTCAATTTTAAACAAACTGTTCAGGCGTATAAAGTTACACACATACGTAGTTCATGTGCTATTGTAGGGTCTCTAGTCTCTAAGCTATCTGCGTATTATACTCGTATATATGCGTATTATATACAAATTTAGCTCAATCAATTGCTTAGACGGTCAGAGGTAACACAATTTTTGTTTTTGTTGATTGATATTAATCTTTTGTAAAAATATGTCATATAAATTTAAACTCAGTGTACCCCTAACCTAACCCAATAATTCAGTAAGCTTTAGAAATCAAGTTGTGACGGTTCAGACATATCCCGCGCTACCGTGCCCGCGACAACGCTCAACTGTCAGAAAAGGGTTTAATAACTGACAATCTGACAAAAAATCATTTGACAAAAAAACTCAATGTGCTACCAACCTAATTATCGGGTGGATGACATTTGATGCTGGAATGGAGATTACATTTTTTGTACTATACAAGCTTTTGCTCACAGCTTTGCGCACAAGATGATATTTTATACCTCTAGGATCGTAGCCGAGGTTAATAACAAGTTATATAATATTACTAGCTGCGCCCAGTGGTTTTATCCTTTGTACAGCCTATGTGTTATTCCAGGGTCTAACCTATCTCTATATCAAATTTTAGCTCAATCGGTCCACCCGTTTAGGCGTGAAAAAAGGACAAACATACATCCAGACATCCATACATTATTTCAAACTTTCACGTTTATAATATGAGTAAGATTTGCGTAGCGTCCGTGGCCCAGTATACCTACCCGGTTTTAAATCCCTGGGTTCAAATCTCAGTGTGGCAAAGATGACCGTGTTCCCAGCGCGGCACGTAAAACTGTGTGTCCCGGCTGTTTCCTATAAGATATGTAGGAGGCAGTCGTCAGCTCATGTTGCAGGCACAGTAGTCATCTCGGCGACCTGAAACTGGAACACAGGTTGACCACACAACCTATAATTTGTGATTTGACTCTGACAGTGTAAGTAGGGTAACCTGTTCTGTTGGAGTCGTAATAAATAAATTTGTCATAGAAATCGTTCAAGATCACATAATCCCAATATCTATAATCTAAATGTCCCAACGATAACAATTAAGATATTTTGATTTTATTTTAATTTCAAGATGGCGTCAGATACCAAAATATAGAAGTCAAATGAGACGTAGGAACTTAATCTTTGATCTGAAATGTTCGGAGTTTCAACACGCGTAAGAATTTTTAAAATAAAATTTTATCAAACTGGCCACACATTATGAATAAGTATTCATAAAACTTTTTTATTTTATTTATAACTCCTTATTGTAACACCACATTAAATTAAATTTACAACGATATTTAAAAAAACGAAAAGTATACAAAGATATAACTTCTTTGTATACTTTTCTTTGTATTTATTGGTATGTATTATCGCTGAAAACTGTATCTTCCAGACAACAGTGCAGGGAGTAATATATGGCACACTAACTTGTAGGCGGTGAAGAATTAATATTTTAAAACAGTATCTATAAAAATACGTAATATTTAAAACAGAATAAAAATAACTTAAACAACAAAAACGGCACAACTCACGTCTAATATTGTCAAAAAAAAATTACGTAATATTATTTTAAAAATCGTAGAATAAAAATACACATTTAAAAAAAATATTCTTGTGAGTTTACCTTGTCTGTACTTCTCATTTCTTACAGAGGTACTTACTGGTACTTTCCGAATTTGAATCCCTCTAAGGCGTTAGAACTCACCACACCACAGTAGAGTGGACTGCTGTTTATTACTTTTCTACTTGTCTTATTTCATCTGCTTTCGAACAGATCTATAAGTATTCTAAAAATAAATCCAAACATTTTATTAAAATTATCAAAAAAAACGTCTTTCTCGTGTAAAAGACTTCAACGGGTGACGCTTTTGTCGCTTATTTAAATAAATTATGAATTTTACGATTTCTTAGTTTTACACATTGACGACCAAATTTTAGTCAATGGATAATATTATAATGATTTCATACTTACAGTTCACACTCAACTTCACGAAAATGTTTGCGAGAAGTCATATAAAATTTCATTCAAAAGGGCACTTTACATTTTAATAAATTTGAAGTAGTCTTAAAATAAAAGAAATACTATACATAACTCTTCAACATAATAAAGTGAAATTACTCGTATTATTATTATTCTTCCTTTCACCAACTTTTCTAAAGAAATATGTATGTCTATAAACTTTACCTTTAACCTTTGACCTTTGCCTTTGACCACGATCTCGCATGATATTAAGCGTCGTTGATGCCTTAGAATGGTAGAAGAATAAACCTAGAAGGCGGGATTAATCCTTAGCCTCACAAGATAAACCTAAATATGAAAAAATGCTTCTGTAACACCATCTAATCATCTGATGGCCGGGAGCCGTCAAAGCCTATCAGTAACGACTTACTTGTACTTACACTTGTTACTCGTTACTAACGAGTAACAAGTAGAAACAGATATATTTTTCTACACATTTATAATAATGTATACATCTGAGTTATCTCCAGTGTAATGGCCCCACAAGCCCGGTAGCGAGCGAGTAATGGTTGCCGACCGATGCACTGATAACAGATTACAGTATTTATTGGATTTATTCCCACGTGACTCATGTGCTTTTCTAATGGTACAACCATTTTTAAATTGCACATGTCAACTAAACCTACACCAAACATACGCAAATTTCTTATGCTCGCGTGGCCAAATCCTTTCTTAATCATGTTGCCGTCGGGGTCGCGGATGAATGCTTCGGCGTACCCGCTGCCCCGGCATTATGGCGTCCCGCAGGAACATCCCCAGGTTTTTTAGTGGGTATCCCCGCCGCTCCCATCTTTGGCGGGGGGTCCCACATACCGCCCCGCGCCCCCCAGCGTGGGGTGATGATGCGTAACGCGTTTTTCCTGGGTCAAAAAAAAGGTCTACATCATGTGTTTCAAATTTCAACTCAATCCGTTCAGCGGTTTGGGCTGTGCGTTAATAGATCACTCAGTCAGTCACTCTTTCCTTTTATATATTTAGATAGGTTAGCCTTAGACCACGATCTCGAATGATGTTAAGCGACGATGCCGTCGAAGATGGTAGCAGACTATACCTAGAAGGCGGAATAAATCCCTCCCTGGCTTCACTGAACATCATGCCGGAACACGGTCACAATGACCGCTTGGCGACACGGTATTGTCCAGTAAGTGGTAACTAGCCACGGCCGATGCCTACCAGTGAAAACAAGTGAAATTAAAAAAAAAACACTTTTTAAAAACAAGTTTTTATTATTATTACCATCCAAAGTACTCTTCAACACGAATCAAATAAACCCAAACTCGATGGGATTGCGTCGTTTAATTACGGACGTTCCTATGGCCCCTTCCAGCTCCATCATCAGATCAGTTCGATGTCATAATAATATTGCATTGTCATCCGATTTATACATGCATGCAAATTTGAGCGCAATCGGATATCGGGAAGTGGGTCAAATTAAACTTGCAGGATTTGATTATAGACCGACAGACAGACAGACAACAGACAAGTGAACGTTAATAAAAGCTTGTAAAAATAGTCGGTTTATAGCGACACCAGCGCTCTATAGCCAATAGGCCCAAGTCAAGGTCAGCAAGACTATTCATTTATCCGTCAGGGAACCAAATCGAAGACCGAATTGTCAAAAATGTATGATAAGACGTATTACGTCGTATCGATTTAATAATACGTCATGCGTCTTGCTCGTCTTCTACTTCATCACATAAAAAAAAAAAAACGTCATTTTATACATTTTTGACTATTCGGTCTTCGGTTCGATTGTCTGGCGGATAAGTGAATAGCCCTGGTCAAGGCGCCATACCAATTATTCCTGACAAATTCCCATCACGCTAACGAGTAAATATCCAACTTTTTGACGTATTCGACCGCCACTAAGCCCTTTTATTTACCCATAACATTACCCCAAACTCTTTAAGGTCCTGCCGCGGTAGGACTTGCTAATTTTGAACCTGTCCTTTACAAATAATATGGTTAAAATCAACATTGAACACGTTAAGGGTCAAAATCACTTGAATTTTTTACGGGAAATGTGTGGATTTTTTAAACGTTCTTGATGATTTGTACACGGAATTTTCACCTTTATTAATGGTAGAGGTAAAGTTAATATATTTGCTGAGTGGTTAGAGATGGGGAATCAATGGTTTAAATGGTATATTAAGGGTCGAACGTTAATTTTACAGTTTCGTACCGTGAAATGTTTTTTGGATTTCAAAGAATTCATACCTTCCGAATACCGAATAAGTTTGAACGTCTGAAAATGTTTTTGTTAGTCAAATTGGTTTTATCCCGCCTTCTAGGTTTGGTTTGCTACCTTATTAAGCTATGTCTTCGTTTAAAATCGGACGTGATCGTGGTCAAAGGCTAAGCTAAAAAATCATCATAATTAACTGACTAAAAAAGGTTTACAATTTTGGTAGAATATTTTGAAAGTCTACGTAGGACACTGAACAGATTATTTTGAAAGTTTTTTTTGTTTCAAAATTCAAAGGACCTGTCTCTTCATTCTGATTTTATCAAAAACGCTTTTAAAGTTAACAAATTACGAATCAAAACCCTCAGTTATTATTGTAAGCGAGCTTGTTTTATGTTTATTTTTTATTAAGTAGCTAAATAAAAGAAAGAAAGAAAAATCATTTATGCGACGGCTAGTGAAAATAACATAAAATACAATTACAATTATACCTATTAATGTACACATAGCAAAAGCTACACAGTAAAATTATAATACATTATAGTAATATTATAATCATTATAATAGATACACGAAACAGGCTTACTAAAGAGGATAGTAGCATTTCCATAAGTCCTCTTTCATCCAAGATCCCAAATAAGTGTTGGTACCTTCAAAGGGCATGTTTGAAGTTTGAACTCGCCTACTGTTAACAGAGCACTTGAGTTTGTGAAAACTAAACGTGCTTCACTCCAGCTTTTTCTGATCTTCGTAGCTCTTTTGGCTACCCGACAAAGAATGCCGCTGGAGGAATTAAAGAATTTATATTTTTTAAGTTATAAAATATATTTTTTTGTTGTATTTTTTACTTAAAAATGACAAGTTTGTGATCCGTTGATGTCGAGATAAGTTGCGGTGTTCCGGGCGCTTTTACCTTAAATATTACTTAAAAAATCAGCAAAACTCTAACACTAACTTAATACTAATAACTACTCTTAGCTGTTGTAATTGTAAGTAAACGCATTTCCCCTTGTAAAATAAAGTACCTACCCAGTTGTTATGCGTTGCATTCTGGTTCTGCTATACCTACCTAGTTAGCCAGCCTTTTAAATGTACTTTTTCTATAACAGTAGGTACAGGTTTTCAAAAGGTATACAGTACGTTTTTCAATAGTACCTACCTACCTATTATAATGCATGCAGTAGACACATCGTTGGCCGGTCTGGTACCAGGGTAGGAGTAAAGATCCGCTGATGTAGAGATAAGTCGTGTTTCGGCCGCTTTGTGCTGAGCCGCCTCCGATTTTACCTTATTGGATATATGGTTGACACACACGGCTTTTTATTGTGGATATTTTTTTTAAAGTTTATTAAAAGTTTAATAAAAAATTAGAATTTTCTATGTTTTTATATCATACCTACCTACCTAATAACAGTTTAAAAAATATATATTATAAGTACCTACACCAAATACCCCTTAATCGATTTGGCTTTTATTTTTATTTAAAAAAATATAGGTAAATACTCCTGGTGATCCGACAGAGAACCAGAGTTACCGACATAGCAGAAAGGATTAACAAACTGAAGTGGCAATGGGCTGGTCACATTTGTCGTAGAACCGATAACCGATGGGGTAGACGAGTTCTCGAGTGGAGACCACGTCTCGGTAAACGTACTGTAGGGCGCCCGTGGGCGAGATGGGGCGATGATATCCGGAGGGTCGCTGGGGGTGGGTGGAGAAGAAAGACGGAGGACTGAGTTGAGTGGCGTGCCATGGGAGGCCTACGTCCAGCAGTGGACGAACATAGGCTGATGATGATGATGAAATACTCCTCTAGTCCCATATAATTTTTATCAAATTTGGTTGAGCAGTTTTCGAGTTATGGTTAAGTGAGCTTTAAGTTTGTATGTAAGACCTCTTGGAGGCTTATGACAACGCGATAGCAGTGGCGAACCATTGGTCATAGCAGTTTTAGGGTTCACATTATATAAGAATCATAACAAATTATATATATAGCTAATAATTGCCTCGACAAGAAGAAAAAAGTTAGAAAAAAAAAGTTTAATGTGTAAGTATTAAAAAAGTAATTTTTCGAAAATGTCTGTGTATCACACTAATATTTTAAATGCCAAAGAATTGTATGTTTGTTACTTCTTCACGTTTAAATGGGTGGACCGATTGAGCTGAAATATGGTATAGAGATAGCTTAGACTCTGGAATAACACATAGGCACACACAGTACAGTACAGTGTTAAACCGCTGAGCGCAGCTAGTATAAATATGTGATCAAAAATTGTGACTATTGCATCTACATTTCATTTAAATTTGTTTAACCTTGTCAACGTTAGCATTCTGAAAACATGTCGGCTAATTAAAACAAGTGCAATTTTAAAAAACTTTTAAAATCAAGCTTTTATTATTATTACCTTCTAGCACCGAAGTACTCGTCAAGACGAATCATATGACCCCAAACTCGATGGGGTTGTGTCTTTAATTACGGAGTTCCTATGGCCATCTTCCAGCTCCATCATCAAATCAGCTCGATGACATAATAATATTGCATTGTCATCCGATTTACACATGCATGCAAAATTTCAGCTCAATCGGATACCGGAAAGTGGGTGAAATTAAACTTGCAAGATTTGATTACAGACAGACAGACCGACAGACAGACAGACCGGTGAAAGTAAATAAAACCTTGTAATTTTTTTTCTCGTTAACCCTTTAAGAGCCAGCCCTGTCGAACGCACCGGCAGGCAAGGTTCATTATTGACACAATAAATTCTAACGCACGCGTTTTGAAACCGGACACACACACACACACGATCACACACACACGCGTGTGACCGTTTAATGATTATAAGTGACGATTTCCGGGTCAAGTGACAATGGACATAAAATTAACTTAAATAGGAACTACATCTCACTAATTTTATAAATGGGTATAGGTAAGATGAAAGTATAAATGTATATTATAAGTTTAAAAGGTAGTATTAAAATCATATCGTCGGCTTAGAGTGTAAACCTGCTAAGTCCATTTTTGGTCACTATGACGTTTCTTATATGGCATTCGAAAATGTACAAAAAAGGACTTTCGAATGGTGTAAAATTAAAGATATTTTATGTTAATATAGGTATAGGTACCTACTTTATTTTTTTAATTCATTATTATTTCTATAGGTAGTTATTTAAAGCATGACTGACTGATCTATCGGAGCACACATCAAACCATTGAACCGATTAGGCTGAAATTTGCACCATAGATAGGTTTAACGACGTAAACCTCCGCTACGAAATCATTTGCTAGGGCAGAGAGCAATACCGGAAGCACCTACAAACTAGTTTATTTATAAGGAGACACTTGATATGCTTACAGTTTTAACAATTTTTTTCCTAAATGGGTGAACCGATTAAGCTATAACACATACTTTCACATTTACCCCAACAGTGCCAGTTATTTTACCGCCTGAGCAGTGATGTGCAAACATTACTGTGCTTCGGTAGGAGGGCACTGTAGCTAGTGAAATTACTCGGCTACAGAATCTTAAGTCTTAACATCTTATGACTCTCGAGTAAGAAGCGTTGGTGCAGTGTACTGGGTAGCACTGTACTAATTATGGGCAGCGTTATCTCTTACCATCAGGAGAGCGTCTTGCTCGTCTTCTTGCTTCATTGTATAACGAGCTTAAAGAGCTATTATAAGTATGATTTCTTTCAACATTTACAGTATTGTACTTTTACAGTATTGTTTAATTACTCAATAATTATACCGTTAACAAATAAAACAATGAAACGTTATTAGGACAAAGCCTTTCACATCGCTCGCTAATTAAACAATAAAAAATAATTGATTGTTCCAAATTAATGCACTGTTACATTTGCAACAAAGGAAATTTAATTTTTCTGGATGGAGTTTGACGAAAAAGTAATGAAGCACCTATTATATAGTGAGCCCATTTGTTTATAAATATAAATCATTTATTTTGGACTCTCGGCCCATATGTACCCAACAGTACTTACAAATTCATATTTAAAAACACATAATATCTATTTTACATATTTTTTTGTTTTTATATTCGCACACAGATAAGCACACACAAACATTTACTTTTACCAGTTTTTAGACTTCCGTAGTCAACAAGGAAGAGGCCAACGAGGAGGCCTTATAATTTTTTCAATACCTAGGTTGTATCTCAAATCTCACCTCACCTCTCACCCATACATAGATCATATTATAATAGCACACTAAACCTGGGAAGAATAAATATTGTTCTCTGATTTCACTGAACACGGTCTCACCCAGTAATGACCATTTGGCGTCAAATCCAGAAAATAATAGAAATAAAATAATTTTGCGTCAGCTCCAGACAATAAGAATATAAAAAAATATTTTGCCAATAGTGCAATTAAATGTGTGCATGTCTCTTTCATGGGAACAAGATAATGGTCTTACTATAGGTGCTTCATTACTTGCAAGCACGTTCTAGTACCTACCGCCTACCTAATTACTACCATTCTTGTGTTGAAATAATTTAATGGATCACTTTAGGATATGGTCGTCAATAAAAATACTGTAAGTTGCGTTTTTAACTTTTGCAATATAATCCTGAAATTTGTATGTTGAAAATTACCGCTTTTTATGGTAGGTACGGCCGAAACCTAAAATTATAGCGAGTACTGAATATTAAAACATCATTGTGTTTTTACACCATTTCTCCACATTATCACCAATTCTTCACCTCTCACCACCACCATCACCATTTGACATCGTTTATTTGTCCAATAATCTGAATCTACAGATTAAAAAATCTAGACACATAATATGTATAACTAATTATACAAATTCCTATAATATAATAATAGGTATAGTAAATACAAATACCTCCGATGTCAAAGCAATGAAATAAAATTATGATATTATAATAAAAAGGAATAAAAAAACGAATCCACTTAATAGATAAAATGTTGTCAAACAAATGATAAAATTTAATTAATTAAGATTCCAAGTAAGACAACAATTGGTGATATTGTGATTTGACTCTGACAGTAACCAGGGAAACCTGTTGAGAGTATAAACCCCGATTTATGTATTTTATCTAATCTATCTAAATATATAAAAGGTAAGAGTGATTGACTGACTGACTGATCTATCAACGCACAGCCCAAACCGCTGAACGGATTGAGTTGAAATTTGGAACACAGTTAGGTTTTATGACGTAGACCTCCACTAAAAAAGGATTTCTCCACGCGGGTAAAGCCGCGAGCATAAGCTAGTTTATTATAAAGAGAGAATCTGACTGACTCATCATCGTAGAGAAGAAACCCCTGAACCTGTAGAATAATATAGAATAGAGTAAGATAAATTTGTAACATAGGTTCATTTTAATACCCAAACCAATAATAAGAAATGATTTTGCAAAATTCTATACCTAATACCAAAAATAAGCTTTTTTATTTCTAAAGTATTATTTCATCGTCGACCACATCTGCCCTTTTCATCAGGTGGAATAAAGTCAAACGCCTATTTACCGTACAAAAATAAATAAAAGTAAAATATTACAAAAGCTTTTTACTTTTAAGCTTTTATTTCACACAAGACAAAAGACAATCGTTAGAAAGAGAGCCCTCCACGAAAGAGACGAGTATACGCTCTCGGTTCTTCAGGTAAGCCACGCCCACCCGGTATCGATTCGCCGGTGGATGATTTATTCATAATTTTGTAGTTATGACAATTTACCTAGTCAGGTCATAAATTCTGTCACATGTTTAATATAAAATTATTGGAACAAGTTTATTTATTATGTAACCATTTATATACCAAAATGAACTTAACAAAACATAGATTCTTATGACAATAAAGTTTATTCAAAATGACCTCCGTGATTTTGAATACAGGCCTTCAATCTGCGCAGCCAGTCGTCTATCGCAGCACGAACGAGGTCCATGTCAATATCGGCTGCTGCCTTAATCAAGGATGTCTTGAGTGACTCCAAATTGGGATGAGGCTTTGAGCACGCCTTTTCCTCCAAGTGTTGCCATATCTTGTAATCTAACAGACTCAAATCTGGACTGGAGGAGGGCCAGTCTTCGTGCCGGATGAAGTCGATTTCACGCGCCGCCAGCCAGTCTTGTGTGCTCTTCGCTCTATGAGCTGGCGCCGAATCTTGTTGGAATACCCAGTGCCTGTTATTGAACATGGTATGAGAAACAGGTTCCACAAGGTTCGTCAGGACTGTATTTTGATACACAACTGCATTCGTTTTTACACCTTTCTCACAAAAATGTACCTCTGTTAAGCCCCAATAAGAAACTCCCAACCATACCATGAGCGAGGATGGAAAATGACCTCGTTGGACACGCGGAATACGGTTGCTCGCTTCTTCACTACTGTGTGCGTACACCTTATCATTTTGTTTGTTGTAGCTCTCTTCTACGGTAAAAATTTTTTCATCCGAAAAAAGAATTTCTCGATATTTTTTTCTCGCGTACCGCTTCAACAAAGCGCGGCATCTCTTCAGTCTCAGGTCCATTAGACGGCATTTAAACGATGTCCTGTTTTTCTTCGATATGCCCGAAGCCCTAAGTCTTCATTTAACACCCTTTTCACCGTGGTTCTGCTTAACCCCATCTGAAGGGCCAACAGTTTCTGCTTACGTTTGGGATTTCTTTGAATTCGCGCCTTCACAGCTTTTATCACTGCTGGAGTCCTAACAGACCGAGGGCGACCACTTCTTGACCTGTCATCTACACTAGAGTCTTCATTGTATCGTTTGATGGTACGATAAACGAATCTTTTGGTTATATTCAAATTTTTCAGTATGTCAAAAATTTGAATTGGCGCGTAACCGCAACGATGCAACGCAATAACTGCAACACGGTCTTCTTAAAGCGTCCACTCCATATTTAAAAATGAGTAAAATTCTAAAAAGTATACATTTTTATTTTCATGAACAATTCGAAATTCGAATTCAATAAACTTTTTTGTGGCCAGCATTCTAAAAGAAAAGTTTTTACTGTGTGACAATACTTATGACCTGACTAGGTACATCAGAGCTTTCGATCGTTGCTTGCGACATATTTGTATCTATATAGGGAACCGTAGATGTAAGGTATTACAAATATAATTATGTAGTATTTTACACATATCGACTGTAAAAACTAATGACGACCTAACTCCATTTTTTATATTTTTTAAAAACAATGAAGGTTCTTGGTAGGTATGTACTTATAATTAAAATAAATACATTAATATTATATCTAATAAAACAAATAATATATTGTAACTAAAACAAAAATCTTTTTTAAAATGTTTTTTTAAGCATAGGGTTGCGTTTGGCCACAGTCTCACCTGTTGGTAAGTGATGACGCAGTCGAAAATGTTGCACACAGACCTAGTAAATACCTATTGACTCTCGATTTAAAGACTGCTAAGTTGTAATTTACAGGAAACACTGAAGCAGGTAGAGAGTTCCAAACCTTCGCCGTTCGGATAATGATGGATGAACTAAAACAATATTTTCCTCCATTTCCTTTCATCAAGTAGTTTATTATTAAAACACATCCCACATATAAATCTATTAAAATACTTAAATGAAAGAGTGACAGATTGATTTCACCGGGGGTAGACTTCCTTTGCAGGAGGTCGTCTAGGTGGGTACCCCAACAGTACCAGTTATTCTACCGCCTGAGCAGTGATGTGCAAATGTCACTGTGCTCCGGTAGGAGGGCACTGTAGCTAGTGAAATTACTGGGCTAAAGAGTCTTAACATCTCATGACTCTTGAGTAAGAAGCGTTGGTACAGTGCTCCTAGAATTTCACATAATTTTGAAATCCTAGGTAACACTGTACTGATTATGGGCAGCCGTTATCTCTTAGCATCAGGAGAGCGTCTTGCTCGTCTTCTACTTCATCACATAAAAAAAAAAAAAAAAGATCGACTGACCGATCTATTATAATCGCGCAGCCAATTTGCTGAGGGGATTGTGTTGAAATTTGAAACATTAATAGATTTTATGACGTAGGCGTCTGTTAAGAAAGGATTTCTCTACGCGGTAAATGCCGCTATTTCAAGCTTAAGTATTAAATGCTAGCTGCGCCCAGCGGTTTTAACCGCTGTACTGAACCGCTGTTACCGCTGTTGCCTATGTGTTATTTTAGGGTCTAAGCTATCTTTATGCCAAATTTCAGATCGATCAGTCCACCCGTTTGGGCGTGAAAGAGTAACTAACAAACATCCAGACATCCATACATTCTTACAAACTTTCACGTATATAATATTAGTAGGGTTTAATAATGCACCAGTATAACTAAAGCCTTTGTCCCCAGAAAAGCTCCGGCTATCCCTCTGCGTGGGATGCGGTGGTCAGATCCACGACCAGTACATCCTCAGGGTGGCTCCCGATCTGGAGTGGCACGCCGCCTGTCTCAAGTGCCAGGAGTGCAGACAGTATCTGGACGAGTCCTGCACCTGCTTCGTCAGGGACGGGAAGACTTATTGCAAGAGGGATTATACTAGGTAAGGATACGAGAAAAGAGGCCAGGATAGACTTTCTTGGTCTAGGCGACCAGTGCTAGTGTATGCCTAAATAGACTCACGAAAAGATGGGTGCGGTGTATGCGTGCGTCCCTTGAGATATTGGGGTTTCACCCCAGATATGAGGATAGGATAGGAGAAAAGAGAGAAAGTAGGTACTCGTAACGAAAAAGGGACATAAAGGCAGGTAGGATAGTAGTCTATCCGGGTCTAGGAAATGAACCCGAAAGTGTGCCAAATAGAAACGACGTAGTATCGCCTTGAGATGGTGGGGTCTCACTCCAGATCCACGACCAGTACATCCTCAGGGTGGCTCCCGACCTGGAGTGGCACGCCGCCTGTCTCAAGTGCCAGGAGTGCAGGCAGTACCTGGACGAATCCTGCACCTGCTTCGTCAGGGACGGGAAGACTTATTACAAGAGAGATTATACTAGGTAAGGGTAGGAGGAAAAACAGGGTAGGATGATGAACAGAGTAGTCTAGGTAGCGAATCCCGGGGAGTGCCGAAATAGACCCACGAACTGACGGGCGCAGTGACTGTGGCTTGAAAGTATATGGTGAAATTTCTCTTCGTTCCTCTGCGGATTAGTCCTCTTTTCAGTGAGGGGCCGTGAAAGAGTGCTTCGGCAAACCTACCTACTGCAACGTTTTTACCTATTCAAAATTAGCAGATTCAGTAGGTACCTATCCTATGTATATATGCAATACTCTCCTCCAAAAAGCTTCAACTTTCGCTTAAAAAAACAGCACCACACACCGTTAACCATCGAGTTCAATAACTCTAATATTAACCTCCTTGCTTACACAACTGATTCACCACAGATAAAAAAAGGAAAATGCATAACCAAACGTCAATCATTGGCGCCACTTTTTATAAACACACACCAAAGACGAATTCACTAAAATAACGCATTATGTTTACCTTTTCACCCTTCCATTTCTTGCAGCCAAAATATAGAATTACACTAATGCAAACATCGCTTTCCTATCTCACGTTCACTTACACCACTGACAAGCCTTTTGCAATAAGACAGAAGATCGAAAATCGCTTAAAATAGTGACTTATTAAAATTGTCTCTCCATACTGTGATGTGCCGAAGAGAAAACAAACTGAATTTGACTGAGCATTATGTATTTTGGCGCCAAAACAAACGTCACTTTGACAGCGCGGCGGGCGGCGGCAACTTGATCTGAGTCTATGGTATTTGTTCCCATTTACACCGGCCCGGATAAGCGGGTTTTCGATTACATTTTTTTGTCTATTTTCGTTTTGTGTTTATGCGGTAATTTTGTCGTGTAATGGTTTTATGAATGTTTGAGTTGGTGTTCGTAACGCGCTCTACACAGTAAATTCCTAGATCACTTAGCAAATACCTATATTTTTATTGACAAGCAAAGCGAAGCGTTGCTAATAGGTTACTATCATATTTCTACAGAATCTAGAAAAAACCCTAAATCGATAATATTGTATGCCCAATTAATTAATAATAATTATAATAATCACGTACATATTTAATTTTTTTTTAATTTTCAATAAAAATAAAGAATCTCTCTATATGTATTATAACAGTAGGTAGGTATAGAGTACACAAAAATAGATATGAACTTCTACCTACGCAGTAAATTTTATAGCTTGTATCATAAAAGCTGCGCAGCTTTTTCATTCTTAATGATTATTAATTTTATAGTAGTAATGTCCATATAATATAATTTTAATTGTTAGATAAAAATATTTAAATGATATTAAAATATACTTAAATTGGTTTTCTGTAGAATATTTTAGTTTATAATATGTATTTTGGAAACTTATCAACTTATTAATTCAAAAAAAAAATTAATAATGAAGCAGATTTGTTCAGATATAGTATATTTTTATGCTAAACTAACTTGTATTCACGGCTTTGCCCGAGTGTTAAAATCCTTTCTTAGCGGAGATTTACGTCTTCATCTCTTAAACGCGCTCTACCTGAGAGCGCAAATTTTCATATATTTTCAAGTTACACGGTTTTAGCAAATGCCCCTCGATATGTCAGCCTTATTAGTTAGTAATAAGTGTGTGTGTAGTATGTGTATTAGTATTTAATTTTAACAAATCAAATCAAAATGCGTTCATATGGAGCACTTTTGAAATTTATTTTATATATTATAGTTTTATTAAAAAAATAGAAAGCACCTCTAGGAGAAAAACGGTCAAGCTTATAGGCATACATTGTTTATCTATTGTTAATAAGTTTTAACAATGTTATCTTAGTCATTCAACGTCAATTCTTGCTCCCGCTCTCTTGCGTACACAAACATACATGGTATGGTAATACACTTCCATACCATCACTAATCATATTAGTAGAATTATTAAATTCTCAATTAAAAGCTAAAAAGTAACGGAACCGCTTGTATATTTTTCCAGCACTTAAATCATCCTATCTGATAGTAAACAAACAATTTTTGAAACATCCTTAGGAAGTAACGCTTCAATGGAGAGGATGGTGATATCCTTTATTTGTTTTAACTTCCGTTATATTGACCACTCCATTATTAAATCTATCTTTAACCATCTTCAAAAATTTGAAAATGTTCACAATTGTTGAATTATTGTAAGGCTATTGTAGAATTGTAGCAGTACCTAGTACCTACTAAAGCCCCTATTGCTGTGGCCGCCTGGGGAGGGACCCCTTTTTCGCATACTTCTTTTTGCCATAATTTACTTCTTCTTTTTGTCATATTAGGCATAACGACTTAAGCATATTTTGTTTTCCATAATGATGTTTTGGCATACCATTTCAGTAAGCATATAATAATATATTGTTTGCCCTTATTTTAATTCCCATAGTTTAAAAATATGTTTATACGTGTAAATAAATAAAATAAATAAATATTTCAGGACATTTCACACAGCTCCACCTAACCCCAAGCTAAGCAACTTAATGCTTGTGTTATGGTGGTAAGGATAACGGATACAATACTTATATACTTTTCTTTTGTAAATACATACTTATAATAGATATTGAAACCACCCAGACCAGAAACAAATGTCTATGGATCACACAAACATTTGTCCCATGCGGGAATCGAACCCGCAACATTCTGCGTTGCAAGCGGGTATTAGCCCACCGCGCCACAGAGGTTGTCAAATAATTTTGCTTTCGAATGATATGCTTAACAATTAGTATGCTTAAAGCAATTATGCTCTAAAAAATATGCCTATAGTAATAAATAAGGTTATGCCGAATGAAAATTATGCGTAATGATTATTAAAATGTAATGCCATGTTAAATCATGGCAAAAATGAATGCGTAAAAATAGGGAACCTCTCACCTCATGTTACCTAAATCATGTTGCAGTGAATTATAATATCATTACAATAATAAAATATGTAGTTATGTATCTACTATCTATAACTGTCTAAACGTTTATTTCTAACGTCACTGGTAACTTCGGTAGCAATGAGTAAACATTTAGAAAGATTTTCTTTGAAAGGGGTTGCTTTTACCAGAAATAGACTTTTTTTATGTTATGAAGTAGAAGACGAGCAAGACGCTCTCCTGATGTTAAGAGATAACGGCTGCCCATAATCAGTACAGTGTTACCTAGGATTTCACAATTATGTGAAACTCTAGGAGCACTGCACCAACGCTTCTTACTCAAGAGTCATAAGATGTTAAGACTCTTTAGCCCAGTAATTTTACAGTAATTAGACTAAAATCGAATAGATAATATATTTTTACCTATAATATTACGACATAATAGAGTATATATTATTTACATAAATAAACAAAAGTATCGATGTAAAATAATTAGCGAAACGATATAATTTTTTTATTTAATTATATAGCAACTTGCTAAAAATCAGTAGCCTATGTGTTATTGAAGAGTCTAACTAAACACAAATTTCACCAATTCAGCCTTTTAGACTCGAAGCGATAATAAAAACATATCCACAATTTCGCATTTATAATACGATTTATATCCATATAAGTACATATAATCACAACTTGTTCCCTTTGGGGTGGGAAGAAACTATTTCCCTCCACTTGGCACGTTCTTGACACACCTCTTTCGTTCTTTTACGATTTAAATACCTACTCATAATATCTACCACATCGAAAAAGCGTCAAAATTTGACTTACGATAGTTTTTCCCGCTGCATGCGAGATCCTTCAATTAGCGAAACTCTACACCGTCGGTGGGTATTGGGTGTCAGCTTCTGATAGTCGAGCTATTTGTGGCGTGTACACATGTCCTTAACCCACCGCGGGAAGGGAGGGGTGCTGTGATTTATACTTCATTCCTAATATTCTTTAAAATTGTATGAAAAATTACGATATATTTTTTGTATAAATATGTTTTTACATATTATTTTTATACGTATGTAAAAATCTTACTTAATATTATAAACGTGAAAGTTATGGATGTCTGGATGTATATGTTTGTTACACTTTCACGCCTAAACGGGTGGACCGATTGAGCTGAAATTTGGTATAGAGATAGCTTTTACCCTGGAATATTACATAGGCTAAAGAAAGGCGGGTAAAATCGCTGAGCACAGCTACTATACATAAATAAAATTAAAAAAATATTAAAATAAATTTATATAAAAAATAATTACACAAGGGCTCCATAGCCTAAGAAAATACATGGGATATATTCTTCGGGACACAGAGAGTTTAATGTCTGTAGGTCGAACGCAGCAGGTGAAACCACAAAGCGTAGCTATAGTAAGTTGTTAATATAAAAATTAGGATAAACAATATCTTAATTCACATCGGAAGTGATTTGCCAAAGCGACCGCGCGTCGGCAAACATCAAAGGGCTATATCTAAACCAACGTGTTATCACAAAACACAGATTATTTTATATATATTATTTATCTAGATAGTGATAAGATAGTACGACATTGTTATTAATTAATGCCTGAATCGGTTTTTGATTTTGTAAGTTGGTTCTATTATTACCTACTATAGGGATTGCTATGTAGCGACCGTGTCCCAGCGGTCGTAGGCGTAAGTCCGGTTTGTTATCCGGAGGCCCTGGGTTCAAATCACAGTGTGGCAAAACTTTTCGCCTGGACGCTACCGTGTTTCGACGCGGCACGTAAAAGTGTGGGTCCCGGCTGTTTCCTATAAGATATGTAGAAGGTCGTCAGGTAATCTCGGCGACCTGAAACTGCATTAAAAAGGTTGGCCACACAACCTATAAATTGTGATTTGACTCTAACAATGTAAGTAAGGTAACCTGTTCTGTTCGAGTATAAAACCCCCAATTATTATTATTATTCACTATAAGAGAGTACTGTAGCTAGTAAACTTACTGGGCTAAATAATGTTAACATCTTATAACTAGTAAGAAGCGTTGGCGCAGTGCGCCTAGAATTTTACATCAGTGTGAAATCCTTGGGAAGTACGGTACTGATTATGGGCAGCGTTACATCTCTTACCAACAGGAGAACGTTTAGTTAGCTTTCTTGCCTCTTTGTATAAGAAAAATCTGAAAATGCCTTTTATCTGAATATCCCAACCGATGACCATAGTAAGTTATGTACCAGTGACCAGTTATTCTACCGCCTGGGCAGTGATGTGCAAACATTGCTGTGCTTCGGTAGGAGGGCACTGTAGCTAGTGAAAATGACTCTCAAGTAGATACGAAGCGTTGACGCAGTGCACTGGGTAGCACTGTACTAATTATGGGCAGCGTTATCTCTTACCATCAGGAGAGCTCTTGTATAAAAAAAATGCGATTTTCCACTCTATATACTGGTGGTAGGCTTCGGCCGTGGCTAGTTACCACCCACTGGACAAAACCGTGTCGCCAAGCGGTCATTGTGACCGTGTTCCGGCATGATGTTCAGTGAAGCCTAGGAGGGATTTATCCCGCTTTACAGGTTTAGTCCGCTACCATCCTCGGCCGTATCATCGCTTAATATCACGCGAGATCGTGGTCAAAAGGCTTACCTATAATGAATAAAAAAAAACTAATGATATTTCCTCTAAAAAAAATAAAAATACATTTTCGCCTCTCATTAAATTTTAACATACACTCTAAAAGCTTTGCTATAGTTTTTATTTTATGTGCGTTTTAACTTTAAACAGGTTTTATACCATACATTCGATATGTGTTGTAAATTTTAATTATTATGGCTATAATATTGTATATTTTATTTACAGTTATTTTTATCTTTATATTATGTACCTACAATATAAACAAGACAAAGAAAATTATTTTCAAAATATATGTTAAACCATCTTTACATTATGTACAATGTAAACAAGACAAAGTAAATTATTTTCTAAGTATATTTAACCCATTTCAGACTAGCTTTTAATAAAGCTATTTTACTAAAAACCCTATTATAAAGTTAGCCAATATACAAAAGACAAAAATGCCTGGAAACTTTTGCATGATAAATCAGCTAGGGCCTCTCAAACTAAGCAAGATAATACTGTAAGCACAAAAATAAAGCAATTCCTATGAGTTTCTTGTCCGTTCTTCTCATAGAGGTGCTTTTCGAATGAGTGGCAGAGTCTTTAAATATAGAACTGAATAATTGCAAAATTGACTTGCCAAAGTTTTGACGTTCAGACATTCTTACCAAAGTTTTGACGTTCAGACATTCTTACCAAAGTTTTGACGTTCAGACATTCTTACCAAAGTTTTGACGTTTAGACATTCTTACCAAAGTTTTGAAGTTCAGACATTCTTGCCAAAGTTTTGACGTTCAGACATTCTTACCAAAGTTTTGACGTTCAGACATTCTTACCAAAGTTTTGACGTTTAGACACTCTTACTAAAGTCTTTGTGCTTCGTGTTACCAAGTGGTTATTATGACTGTTCCAGCACTATGTTCCGTGAAGCTAAGGAGGGATTTATCCCGCCTTCTGAGTTCAGTCTGCTACCATCTACGGCTACGTCGTCGCTTAACATCGCGTGAGATCGTAGTCAAAGGCTCACCTGTAATGAATCTCTCTACACAAGCTTTTATAATTACCATCTCGCACCAAAGAATACTCCTCAAGATGAATCAAATGAGCCCAAACTCGATGGGGTTGCGTCGTTTAATTACGAAGTTCTTATGGCCACATTCCTGCTCCATCATCAGATCAGCTCCATGTCATAATAATATTACATTGTCATCCGATTGATACATGCATGCCAAATTTCAGCTCAATCAGAAATCGGGAAGTGGATCAAATTAAGCTTCCAAGATTAGATTACAGATAGACAGACAACATACAGGTGAAAGTAAATAAAAGCTTATAAACCAAGTCTTACCCACACCTTTATGTAAGACAGTCTTAGGTGAAATACCTCGACAATAAGTGAAAATAACCCGAACCAACCCATTTATCATTTCGACGCCGTGAAAGCCTCAGTCGGGTCGATGACCGGGAGGGGCGCGCCCCGGGTAATTTTGCTAAAAGCATTGACTATACCTACCTACGTAGGTAGACTTCTATGTAGGGGTGTTAGGTACTTTAAAGGATTAGGAGGGCCCGCGGTTTTGTTCGTTGAAAAGCAGGTTGCTTATTCTTTTACTAGTGAACCCGCGCGCACTTCGTTGCGCCAAACGTTAGGGGTGTTTTTGTAGTATATTATGCATGTATTATACACACATAAATCTTTCTCTTGAATTACTATATCTATTAATGATAACCGCATCAAAATTTGTAGCGTAGTTTTAAAGATATAAGCATACGTAGGGATAGACACTGAAGGCGATTTTGTTTGATACTTAACTGCGCCCAGCGGTTTTACCCGCAGTACATATGTAGCCTATGTGTTATTCCAGGGTTTAAGCTATCTCTATAAAAAAAATTCAGCTCAATCGGTCCACCCGTTTAGGCGTGAAAGAGTAACAAACGTCCTGACATCCAGACATCCATTCTTACAAACTTTCACGTTTATAATCTTAGTAAGATGTAATGAATGCTTGGTATATCTATTTAATAGTTTTATTAATTAATAATTTTCCTTGTCCTCAGGTTATTCGGTACAAAATGCGACAAGTGCGGTTCTTCGTTCAGCAAGAACGACTTTGTGATGCGAGCCAAGACGAAGATATACCACATAGACTGCTTTAGGTGCTGCGCTTGTTCGAGACAACTTATACCTGGTAAATAATAAACTTCATCATCAGCCTATGTTCGTCCACTGCTGGACATACGCCTCCCCCATGGCACGCCACTCAACTCGCTCCTCCGTCTTTCTACTCCAACCACTCCCAGCGACCCTCCGGATATCGCCCCATCTCGCCCAAGGACGTCCTATACTACGTTTGCCGATACGTACCTACTTTACGTACTACGTTTACGTTTTATAATATACTTCATTCCTGTTCCCATAAGAATTTCGAAAAATCCATTCTCATTAGATACTTGTCTTAGTTGTAAAAGGAACCTATGTTCCAAATTTTATTATATTAGGTTCAGAGGTTTCGTTTTGTCTGTTAGTCTGATTACATCTTTAAATAAGTAGTAGTGTAATGGGTGTCATTTATTAGTCGAGGTAGAGCCGTTTACTTTCCAAATTTTCAAAAACATAATATATTTTCAAAAACGTTTTTCCATATTTTAGAAAACATTTATTTTTCAAATTTCCTAAACATTTTTCATAATTTTCGAAACAATGTTTTATTTTCTTTTATAAATTTTGGTGCGTCATTTTTATCTCTGCTAATACAGCTTTTTCATTGGCCTCAAAATTATGGGATCTGATAAAATTATAGGGTGATTTTGGGATCCCACTAAATAGTTGATTATATTTTGCAGGTGACGAATTCGCGTTACGGGAAGGCGGTGCTTTATATTGTAGGGAAGATCATGACGTATTAGAAAAAGTAAGTATTATCAAATATTAGTGCCGTTAGGTATTTTCCTTGGAAATTGGTTCCAACGAACCGATTTTTGTAAAACTTATTGTCGACAACAAGTCCTAAAATATTTAGATACCCATCAATTAAAAACCACTGACAACTTGCTACTGACTCATTTGTAAGAAATCTCAGAAACTACGTGCGCCAGGAATCTCAAAATTTGCATGAAGGTTCAATTTTAGTCGTTAAGACTTACTAAAGTTCTTATTAATACACTAGGCTGAATTCGAAAGCCTAAATTAATTAATTGTAATCAGATTTAGTAAGTTAGCGTCCTAAATTCAGAAGCAAGTGTTATTTCTGCCTGACTAAATCTGAATTTAGGAACTAAATTCTGCCAAGTGTAATATGCCTTTATGACAGAATTTTGCAACCCGATCCGTTCAGCGGTTTAAGATAGATCAGTCACAGTCATTCATTTACTCCTTTTATCTTTTTTAGATTGATTCCGCTCTAATTTGTTTTTCACACAAATAAATAAATAATGTAATGGGTGACACTTATTATTGGAGTCCATCTGTGAGTCCATCTATACAAAATGGGCTCAAAGACAGTTTTCGCCAAGTGACAGGACTATTGCTAATTAATGGAAACTAGTTATTATTATTTTTTTTTAATTTTTGTTCTCAGACAGCGAACACAAGTGGCAACACAAGCGGCAGTGCAGAGAGCAACAATAACACGACACTCAGTAACAACAACTCACATCATCCACACGAACTGGGCTCCATGTCTGGTAAGTTTATCATCATCATCATTTATCATCCCTTTATTTATGCTTTATTCTCATGTAGGTAGGTGCTTTCCGAACTAGTAGTATAGTCTTACAATAGAACTATGTAAATACTTGTAAAATTGACTTGATCCGTTGTAGCCTATTTAAATAAATTAATTACCTAGGTTTAGCCAGTTAAACCTAGGTGTAGCCGTCTGCAGTCTACTACAGACTACAGACCAAGGGCGGATCCAGGATTTGGTTCTGGGGGGGGCCAAGGTGCAGAAAGGCAATAATATTATATTTTTTACTACGAAAAGTGCGTGTTTACCTCGCTCTGAACAGTTAGAAAGTTCAAATATCCTTAATAATAAGTGCGCGAGCAGCTTGCTGCGAGCTCCGAGAAAAAATTATAATATTGACCATGAAAATATGACAAAAATATACAAAATTCGTAACTTTACAATGCTTCTGAGGGGGGCCTTGCCCCCCCCCCCCTAAATCCGCCTATGCTACAGACTAATATTATATTGTTACATATTTTATTACTTGTAGAAACATAACTGGATATATGACGAGATACAACTAAATAAGCATGTCAGGTTA
The DNA here is from genome assembly GCA_947507615.1 of Hemithea aestivaria. Taxonomy (NCBI): domain Eukaryota; kingdom Metazoa; phylum Arthropoda; class Insecta; order Lepidoptera; family Geometridae; genus Hemithea; species Hemithea aestivaria. Next base: position 766,077 of record OX382346.1, on the reverse strand, counting down.
CTAATACCAATAGGCACCGCACAGTGCATTCCTGCATTAGAAAACTTACGAAAAAATAAAATAAAATATTTTTCAAAATCCTGGGTGACATTTTAGAGGTACTGATTTGGACAACATTATCTCTTACCACCAGGAGAGCGACTTGCTTGATTTCTCACTTTTTTGCATTAAAAACGTTGTTGACATAACGGCGAATTTCTGCTCTCATACTTTCAAGTACCATCACTATCTGTTTTCAGAAATTTAATATCCGTACTAAAAATCACATCATTATTAGCTTAGCCTATCTTTACACAGCGATTACGAGTTATCTCGTATCGATACATAGAACATCAATGTCTCGATTATAATCGATTCGCGGTGCACTGATTAATCGATAAGCGCTTTGAAGTTTGCCGCCAAAGAGATACCGCCTTTGAAGTGCGCCGATGGTGTCAATGGTTACGTTATCGCTTTTTAATTAGATTTTCGGTGATTTTTGACTGTTGTTTTCGTAGATTATTGGAAAAAGTAGATGCCGTGAATGTCAATTTTCAATTGACGCTCTAACATTGTTACCTGGCACAAGACGCCTCCTTTGGCCGTAACATGACGTATGGGATCCCGACGAAACTTCAAGAGTAGAACTGTCATCCCATACATTGTACTTTTGTGAATGTATGAGATGACAGTTGACTTGACAGCAAGACAAGTCTACGCAGCGTCTGTGCTTCAGGAGCACACTTTTGACGTTGACATAAGACAAGCAACTTCTGTCCCACTCGCGTTGCATACAATTAGCAGCTACTCCCAATGTCATTGTGCTCTCACAAACGTCAAAATTACTCTTGACAGTGTGACGGGAGTTGCTAGCTAAACGGTTGCGACTCCGGCGGCCGCCAGTTACCCAGAGGCAGTTGCCTCTGTGCGATGCAGCCAGGGCAAAGGGACTAGTCTCAAGGCCCTATCCTTACCGCCCTCCACGGGGGGACAGGAAGATCGAGATTGATTGATTGATGGGAGTTGCTAGTCTAATGTCAATGTTTTTATGTGCTCGAGCCGCTGTAAAGACTAATCGACTCTAGTCTTGCGTCAAGAGTACTCAAACTGTCATTGTAAAGAGATTTGCAGCTTTTCCCAAAGTATATTCTCTATTCACATTTTTAGCAAGTCTGCAACAGCACAAAAACATTAGTGTTCGGAACACCGAACACCTGAAACAGCATTCTAATGCTAAAGCCGACTATTGCGGGCGCTGCAGTTTACGCGGCCGCGATATATTTTACATCAGTGCGATCGGTTCCGTCGCCCTAAACACTCATATAATATCATTTTATCAATATCAGTGCATTCATTATATTACTTAGAGTTTAACGTTACTCCTAAAATACAAAGATTATTTAAGTTATCATTCTTATCAGTACAACCCCAACAATTAGGAATAACTGCAAATTGTATACAGTAACAGTGGAAACAGCAATACTACGTCAGATTACTCTTGAAGTAAGATATAAGATGTAGCATCCGTGGCCCAGTGGTCTTTGGTCCGGCCTGTAAACCGGAAGTCCTGGGTTTAAATCTGTGTTGCAACGATTTTCGCCAGGACGCTACCGTGTTTCTGAAGGTACGTAAAACTGCAAGCCCTGGCTGTTTCCTATAAGATATGTAGGAGGCAGTCGTTAGGTCATGTTGCAGGTCGTGTAGTAATCTAGGCGACCTGAAACTGCAACATATAGGTTGGCCACACAACCTATACATTGTGATTTGACTCTGACAGTGTAAGTAGGGTAACCTATTCTGTTGGAGTATAAACCGCAATTTTATTATTTACTATCTTATGCTTGCAGTTTCCCCACACTGAAAAATTCTTTCTTAGCGGATGTCTTCGTCTTAAAACCTATCTGTGTGCCAAATTTCAAACCAAGCGGTTTGGGCTGTGCGTTGATAGATCAGTCAGTCAGTCACTTTTCCTTTTATATGTTTAGATAATTACTAGCTGCACCCAGCGGGTTTACCCGCTTTTTTAAAGCCTATGTGTTATTATAGGGTCTAAGCTATCTGTATACCAAATTTCAGCTCAATCGGTCCACCCGTTTAGGAGTGTAAGAGTAACAAACACACATCCAGACACCCATTCTTACAAACTTTCATGTTTATAATATTAGTAAGATTATAAGAGTTAGCTAGATAGGTACTCTTGAAAGGTGTCATCGTGTGCTACGGCCGTTACACTTGTGACAATCACTATAATATGAATAGAATAGAATATAATAGAAAACACTTTATTGTGCACACAAATACAATAATATAAACTTAGAACTAAGATTACACAGAGAGAAGTGTGCCGTTGCCGTTTGTTTAGCCTAAGCTTACGGAAAGTGCGTGGGCGGCATCTCCCCTCATATATTATCTTTGCCTATTTCTCAGTAGTAGAGAAATGTAGGCCACTTTCTGTGAAAATAGTTAAAAATCTAAGATTTGTTGATATGATTAGATAACATTTTTGACCTTGCAGTTTTTTAACTGGTGTTTGTAGCTTTTTCACATTTTATCGTGGATTTCTTGCGCTTGTTGTTTATTTATACTAATTAATTATTATGATGATAAGGTCAACAATTTTTTTACATTTAATTATATCGTCATAAAAAATATAAAAAATATTAGATACGTAATTTTTGGCAACGATATAGTAATAAAAAGAACTGAGATAAAAAAATGTAGTGAAACAATAAAGAGTTTTACAACGTTGGTAATACCTAAGTTTTTTTTTTAAGGAATTACATTTAGGTACTTTTATTTTAACGAACCTTGAAATGCATAGGTAAGCACTTTTATCATTAGGTATCTATCAGTAGGTAATTCCTACAAAACAGGTTGTCTGCTGTAAGAGATTACTTTATGTGATTAGATCTCCATTTGTTAATGTTATAAAGTTAATTCTTGCATACGCATCTTGATTGCAAAACCATTAAAATTGCATCAAAGAGCAGCTTGAACAAAGCTTTACAACAGTTAATAATATTATTCTCTTCATAGATTAGAGAGGTGTGAAATGGGATTAGAGTGGACGTTGGTCACTCGTCATTATTCATAATTTAATTGTTTCATTTTGTAATAGGGTTGGGCGAGGGAAGAGTTTTTGTAAATATTAATGTATAAATAGCCATAGACTGAATTCGATATTTTATTTTTGCCTTTTTCATCTTTATTGTCAGTAGTTTTTTTTTTTTTTGCAGTAATAGAGATGTTGCTATAAAAATATATTAGATAAAATAGATTGATATTATCTGGCTCATTCTCATGGAATCGATTCTCATCGTCACCTTCATGGCAATTCTTATTTATTGCTTATTTGTAATGTTTATGTATAATATTGTATAGAGCTGGATAACACGAGTAAACTTTTATATAAATGATTTAAATCGTACGTTTCATTTCGAAGAAAAACTGTTTTGAAATTTTCGACGCCACGAAAGTGATTCAGTCATTATTTTTTTACAACTTTTTCAAGTAAAACCCTTTTTAAAGAATAAATTTACCAAATATGTACAATAAAACGACATTTTACGTAAAAACAAACCTCACTACAAAAGAAAATATGCGTAATTTGAGATGTTACTTTACCATTCACTTTACTTTTTTATTAGTCAGAAATTTGGTTTGTATGTATTAAAACCCTAACATAACAGATACAGTACTTTTAAGTAGGTTAAAAGGCCCTTTCAAAAGAAAACAATACATAAAAATCACTTTCGTGGCTCAAAAATCACCTTCATGGTAAAAAACGCTATGAAGGTGATGCCACGCTGGTGACGAAAATATCCCTTTTTGGTGAAATTCTGGAAAGTTTAGGTATAATGTATAAAATTAAATACTACATCTTTATTTCGCACATTTTGGCGTTTCGAAAAGCTAGCTTTGATTTAAATAACTAAAATTCAATGCATAAAAATGTTGTCCATGCAAGTGATTGGTACACCCATGAATAAATTGAAACTTAGCAATTATATTTTTTTCCACGGCTCGATAAGTCCTAGATCCTACTTCTACGATTGCAGAACATGGCCATCATTGAAATGAATCGAACTCTGCATTGGATTGTTGATCTTATGTTTCACAGCAGCCGTTAAACTACGCAAATCTAAAGCACCTAAAATCGTGTGACCGCCGCATTATATTATTTTAAATTCAAAATAATACTGAAAACTTTTTTTTAGCCTGTAGACCTTAAAGTATATTTATTTGCGATAATTTTGGTATATTTTACAAACAGATACATGAAAATTTGTTAAAGTAGTGCCCAAATGTTTAACTGAAACGCAAAGTGTGACACCATGAGAATACGAAAAATGGCCCCGATTTTGACCTTTCATGGTAAATTTTAGTATTATTTTTTGCGTCTATTATGACAATCTTCATTTATTTTGTAGCTTAATATATGTTTTATCCACCTATCCACAATTCATATCTCTGTCTTTAACCGTTTAGGAAATATAACCGTGTGACCATCAAATTTGAGCTAAAATGAGAATGAGCCATCTAGAGTAGGTTATTAATAAGTAGTTATATAAAAATATGTACCCACACTCATTTATATTATTCCTTTTTAAATTTTATTAAAAAATGTGAGAGAAAAACAAAGCACTAAAGTTGCTTAATCGTGTCTTTTTTTATACAACGAAGTAAGAAGACCAGCAAGACTCTCTCCTGATGGTAAGAGATAACGCTGCCCATAATCAGTACAGCGCTACCCAGTATTTCACAAAAGTGAAATTCTGCGTCCACTGCGCCGACGCTTTTTACTTGATAGTCATAAGATGTTAAGACTCTTTAGCCCAGTAATTTTACTAGCCTGCTTGTGTCTGTCTGGCTGTCTGTGTTGGTGTAGCAACCTGCTAGAGTCTGTCATGACGTCACTCGTACTTTTTGTAGCGGATAGTGTAATAATGGCGTAGCAATTCACCCAAAAACTTCATACTTACTTAGAAGCAAGGGCGGATATAGGCGGGGCCAGGGGGCCAAGAAGAAGCATTGGAAAGTTACGAATTTTGGCGCTATTTCACGGTCAAGATGATTTTTTTTTCACGGCGCTCCCAGCTAGATGCTCGCGCACTTATTATAGATATATATAGATGTAGTCTGTTCGAACGTTGCTGCTCGTAGCGTTAGCGTTGAGCACGTGGGATCATCCCTTGGCCATGCAATAATTGTGTGTGAATTCGTCTTTAGGAAACCGAAACCTTTGCCAAGGCATATATCATATAGACCTTATAAAGATATATGTCTTAACCTATTTAATAATGACCTCGAAAATATAAGATGGGATCTGATTTGTTTAGAAGTTAATATTGATAGAATGGTGGCATGTTTTAGTGACGTCGTAACATTACTTTTTGATGTGCACGCTCCTGTCAAGCATAGAATTGTTAGAGAACTACCTAGTCCCTGGCTGACTGATAATGTAAAACTAATGATGAGACTTCGCGATTCCGCACTTGCAAGTTATCATAGCACTAAATCAGACCCTCATCGCGAATATTACAAAAGCTTAAAAAAGCTAACCATTTTTGCCTTACATAGCGAAAAAAAAGTATTTTTTAGTCATCAAATAAATAACAATCGTAAAAATTCAAAAGCCCTTTGGAAAAATCTTAAAGCTAAAGTTTTACCACAAAAGTCTATTGAGGGGTGATTCCTGAGAGTCAAAATTTTACGTGTCTGGGGGAATAAACTACCCGTAACATAAAAATTCTACCCAAAGGTATTTTTTTCCTGTTAGTTTAAGGTTCAATCTACTTAATGCATGATAGACATCAGGTTATATATAGATGCAAGTATCTAAAAAAAAATGTAAAAGCCCTGAAATTTGATTACCGTGGGCTGTCCCTTACACATTTTCAGAACAAAATATATTTTTTACACTAATTTATAAAAGGAATTTAATTAATTCCTGTGATCAAAGCTGTAAAGGGTGAACTGTTATATGATCAAAAAAATACGCGAAGGCTGTACTCAGCGTAGTTTTAGAAAAAATAACAAATTTAGGTTTGTCCCCGGACAAAAAGTGATTCCCATGGCGCTCGACATAACTACCCACATTTCTCAAACCACATTACTTAGAAGCTTGTACGCACGCTATTGGCTAACTTCGATTGCGCTCTAAACATAGTGAAGAGAGGCTCCTCCTCTCGTTGTTATAAACTGGATTTACGAAGGTGAGAAATTGATTACCGTGGTTTTGGTTCACTAGATCATTGATTACCTTTTCCATGTTTAAAAATATTTTTTTATCCATTACGGTTTTTTGGCTAAGGTGTGCAGTTAGGAAAAGAGTATTGTTTATCATATATTTTATTAATTTTGGTCTATAATTATGGTATTTAAAAATATTGACAAAAAACTATACAATTTTGATTTCCATGGTATTGATTCTCATGGCATTTTACCACGGTGATCAATTTTCCCCTGAGTTTTCTTGCGCATTCTTTCACTTTTTACCCAACTACAGCGAAGCCGCAGGTATGGAAGTGATTTTGACAGTTTATATTTGTATATTTCATTATTTCAGATATTTTTTTTATATTGTATACATCAGATTTTTTTATATTGTACTATAGTAGACAGCCGCTCTGGCTTATGCGGCACCATTATATCCCCACATTAAAAAGTCGCTCAGCGAGCTATGGAAAGGGCTATACTCGGGGTTTCTCTACGTGATCGAATCAGGAATGAGGAGATGAACCAAAGTCACATATCTCCGCGGATCAGGAAGCTGAAGTGGTAATGGGCAGGCCACATAGCACGTAGAGCGAATGGCTGATGGGGTCGAAAAGTGTTCAAGTGGCTACTACAGGCAAGCAAACGCAGCGTAGAACGTCTACCCACAAGTGTGGCAGACGACCTTATTTAGGTCGCTGGAAGACGCTTGAAGCAGGTCGATGGAGGTCTAAAGGGGAGGTTTATGTTCAGCAGTAGACGTCTAATGGCAGAGATGATGTATGATGAAAAAATAAAACGAAACTATGGGCTGACTGCAACTTTCAGTCCAGATTAACCTAACTAATGATAAATGTACAATCTGATGACAGCTTCTGGAGTGAATCCTGTCAGTGACTGTGACTGAGAACTTAATCTAATATTCTAGGACTATATATTCAATATTTTTACATTGTTTAAGACTGCAATACGTTGATTTTATTTAGTTTACATGATTATTATATAGAGAGCCAATATTTTTTTTAATACTTTATGTTTGGTGTATATCTGTTTGGACCACCGTTTTTAATCATCTATTTTATATGATTAGATTGTAGAGGTCAATATTTAAATAATAACATAGAATTCAAACAAAATAGTTTTAATTTTGATTCCCATGCCACACTTTATTGATTTCCGTGGCACCAAAAATTTAAATTTAAATATCTTCTGAACAAAACAAGTTATAATGATGCCTATTTGATTGATGTGCTTATAATTGTGGGAAATTTGATGTTTTACATTTAAAATGCAATAATACTTTGATTTAAAATCTGCCACGGAAATCACTTAAATACGCCCGATCTCAGGATTTACCCTGAGCTTCCCTTAATATTTGATAATCCAAATGTAATAAATGATAATTTTCTTAACTTACCTAGTGTTGCAATATGTACAATTTCTAATTTAACATATTTTGAATTCAATAAACACGTCAGTAATAGTTCTTTTTCTTTTAAACCTACCAACCCGGCATCTGTATTGAAATTTCTTAAAGAAATTAAAACGAACGCGCTTGAGTGATTCCCAGCTCGTCCTACAAGCCTACGGCCCAAATGGGACGAGTTGAAGAAAATCAAAATTAATTCTATTTTCATTGCACAACTCGTCCTACAACTCTTTTTGTGTGGAACTTTGAACTTTATCGACGATAAGTACAGTCAGTAAGACATTATTTTAGTGACACTGTTTCGTAATTAACCTGCCGTAGGCCGTAATTCACGAGGTGGAAATGAGTAGTCCAACGGTATACTCGTAGTTACAAAGTACCAGGAAAATAGAAACTAGGAGAAGGTATGTAGTAATGGGTACTTTTAAACTTTTAATGTATTGATCGCGCGAATAGTGAAGAACAAAAAATTAAATTCATTGTGCTATCTCTTCATGACTTCTGGTCTCCTAGTACTTACTAGCTAAGATCTTGTTTCTACCTTCCATTTTAAGGAGGCAAATAAACTATTGAGTATTGAACAGTTTTTTTTGAAAGCTTCAATTTTCAACTGCACCCTTTGCGGCATAGGTTAGCATTTTTGAATTCAGGGCCAATCCAATTGTTGATCCCTAATTTTTTTTTTGTGATTGTCTTCATTTCAAGTAACAGCTGTCAAACTTGAAGTAGCAATATCTTGGAAAGTACTCGTCCTAGTCTGCCAGTGTCATGGAAGAAATCAAAGGTCTTGAGGAGATCTTCATTTCAGCTGACAGCTGTCAAACTTGAAATGTTCAATATCTTGGAAAGTGCTCGTCCTAGAGTGACGCTGTCACGGAAGAAAGGAAAGACCTTGAGGAGATCTTCATTTCAAATGACAGATGTCAAAATTAAAATGATAATATCTCGGAAAGTACTTGTCCTAGAGTGACGCTGTCATGGAAAAAATGAAAGGCCTAGAGGACGTCTTCATTTCAAATGACAGATGTCAAAATTAAAATGATAATATCTCGGAAAGTACTTGTCCTAGAGTGACGCTGTCATAGAAGAAATGAAAGACCTTGAGGAGATCTTCATTTCAAATGACAGATGTCCAAATTAAAATGATAATATCTCGAAAAGTTTTTAAAATGATAATACTCGTCCTAAAGTGACGCTGTCGTGAAGGAAATGAAAGGTATTAAGTAAATCTTAATTTCAGATGACAGCTGTCATCAAGACCGAGATCAGCCTAGGACGAGTGATTTCCGAGATCATTTTAATTTTGACAGTCACTCTAGGACGATTAGTTTCCAAGATATTGACATTTGAAGTTTGACAGCTGTCATTTGAAATGAAGATCTCCTCAAGGCAAGGTGGACCACGCAGTCCACCAGGCGAAGGCGGCACGCGCGCTCCTCCGTCCGGTCCTAACCTCAAAGCTGCCGCTGAGGACGAAGCTCGGCATATACAAGTCGTACGTCCGCACACGACTGACCTACGCTGCGCCGGCGTGGTATGCGCTATGTTCAGCGCCCCAGCGCAAGCGCCTCCAAGTGGTCCAGAACGTGGCGCTGCGCCACATCACTGGAGCCGGGCGATACGTCAGGAACGATGTAATCGCCCGCGACACGGGAGTCCCCGAGGTGGGGGAGTTCGTGGCCCGTCTAGCGCGTCGAATGTTCGACCGCGCTGACAACGGGCCGCACCCCCACCTACACAACATCGCTCCACTACACGCCAGACCACCGGAGGCGCCCCAGAGGCGCCCCCTGCCGCGGGACATCCTCCGTGAGAGGGACGCCGCGCAAGAACATAGGTCCGCTTCAGCAGAGCCGCCGTGAGGCGCCCGGCAACGGTTGCGACTCCGGCGGCCGCCAGTTACCCGGAGTCAGTTGCCTCTGAGCGACGCAGCTAGGGTAGAGGGACTAGTCCCAAGACCCTTCCCCTACCGCCCTCCACGGGGGGTCAGGAAGAACAAGGATAGGATTGGATCAAGGCCTTTCATTTCTTCCATGACATCGTCACTCTAGGACGTGTACTTTCCAAGATATTAAGATTTTAAGTTTGACAGCTGTCATTTGAAATGAAGATCTCCTCAAGACATTTTATTTCTTACATGACAGCGTCACTCTAGGACGAGTACTTTCCGAGATATTGACATTTTAAGTTTGACAGCTGTCATTTGAAATGAAGGTCTCCTCAAGAACTTTCATTTCTTCCATGACAGCGTCACTCTAGGACGAGATCCAAGATTTTATCATTTTAAGTTTGACAGCTGTCATTTGAAATAAAGATTTTTCACTGGGTACGTCTCTGTTCTATTAATAGTGTCATAATAGGACTACAGGATTAGCTATTGATACTGACCACGAATAAAATAAAAATTTGTCATTGGACATTTTACGAATGGACGTTTTTCATGAAAGGACAATTTTCAAATTGGACCCTTTTTACTATTAGACATTAGGATGTGTGAGCGGCGGGTGAGTTGTACTTTTTACACCCCGCCCATGTAGTTGTACTTTGCGTTGAATCACTTTTTGAGCTGAGTTCTGCTTCTATTACATCCCTAGTTCGTTGGAGTCACAAGATGTTTAGACTCTTCAGCCCAGTAATTTCATTAATTGCAGTGCTTTCCTACCGAAGTAATGTTTGCACATCACTGCTCAGGCGATAGAATAACTGGTGTTGGGGAAAAAAATGCCTACTCCAAAGCAATTGGTGGCTGTTTGTGACATATAACTTACCTGTTTTCATCCAAAGGAAATGATGTGTAGAATGCTGTTGTTGATTCTATACTATATAAGATTTACCACACACTACACATATGCGGTGTTATGCGCGAGTTCCGACTCATGATGAGCCGATAACTCTTCAGTCTCTTCGTGAAATAGGCACTAAGAATTACGAACGTTAACTGTACGAAATGAACCAAAAACTATAACAAACTAAAATCTATAGAATATAAACTAAAAACACGGCTGTCCAGTCCAGAAAATCGAATGTTTAAAGCAGAATAAACAATAATTTATAAACTTTAACTCATGTTCAAAAATAACAATAAATAACAACGTCAAACGTTGAATATTGAATTTGTCAACGCCGTTGATTGTCAATGTTCAAAGGAGGTGTATAAGAAAAAATAAACTGTTTTTTTTATGTTGGTACTTGCTTCCTTGCGTTGGTAACGTGACTCCAAGGAATCTCATACATTTTTTCAATGTATGGAAGTTATTGGAGACTGATTCTGACAAACTAGTTGATCTATTCAGTTGGTCGGAATGGCAGTCCCGTTCAGTTATTATATTTATTTTACAATTTTTTTATTAAGTGCAATGGAATTAGAAACAAAGACAAAGAAACAAAAAGAGCGACATATCTTTAACCTCTTCATGGTTTCTAGTCTCCTAGTGCTTATGGCTAACTGCATCTGAGGAAGTAGGTCGATAGATCAGAAAACAAAAAACAGAGGTACAAGAATTTTGCACTGAATTGGATTTTCAGCCAGCGTTGCCAGTGCGTAACTTTTGTAACATTTTGCGTTACTTTTTGACCCTTTGCGTTACTTTTACGTTACTTGTCCTAAAATGTTACTTTTGCGTTACTTTTTGGGGTAATGATTTTTTTTTAAATGAACTAACAATAGAAGAATATAAAATAATAACTAAGTGAAACGGGACGCAATCGAAACGGAAAACAAAAATTTAAAAAAAGTAAATAATATGTCAATGTCATGGCTCATCCACATATGCCGGTCAATGACTCTGCGAGTCGTTGATCCAATGTTCGCCCGAGCGCACAGATTATAAATACATGCACTTGAGGCACAGATTATATAAATCAAAAATAAAGAAAATTTAACTAGTTTAAAGTAATTATTCACACAAAATGGCTTCAAATGGTCCATGATTGATTAACATTCAAAATATAATTAAAGTCGTCAGCTATGGAGCCCAAAATGTATACCAGAAATTTACCGAAAAAAACCGTAAGTATCCAAAGACATTCGTCTATAGACAAAAACTGTTCATCCATAGACAAAACACACACTCGGCAAATCATTGGCCGGTATATGTGGACGAGCCATAGGACCAACGACATCGATTCGAATGTAATGTGCCCAAACTCGACGGGTTTACTAATAGCCATTGAAGAGTTTCATTAGACACCTCCTGGCTCCATCATCAGATCAGCTCAGTGGTACCAGATTATAAAACTGTCATCAGATTTCTAGACATTTGCAAAATTTCATTATGATACAACCAGAAGTTGGTCAAATTTTATTTGTAAGAATTTTTTACCGACTTTGTATGGAAAACTAATTAAAGCGTCTTCAAAATAGACCATGTTTGGAAGCTCATAGCTGGACAACGATTGGAGATAGATAAAAAGTCGCAAGGCCGAAGTTGTAGAAATTTTTATGAGGTTTAATAATGTAGTACAACAAAATATCGTACAACGCACAGTTTTTGACATATAAGCAAAAAACCTAAAAATGGTACCTTTTCCGGCCTCCCCCCCTCGGGTTTGCCTTGGAGGGGTGGTGGGGACTTTTAGTATGTTTATCTCCTTACTAGTCCAAACAAAGTTCTTAAGTTGGTTTTTCTGCTTTCGACTTTTCGATCCACATACCCTTTTTGGGCACTCATTCACTGGGCTACTACTGAAATCTATGAATAAAAAAGTATAAGTACCTATATTTAAATTGAGTAAGTAAATTACATTGTATTAAAAATCGTTTTTTTTTTTTAATGCGTTACTTTTATTGTAAATGCGTTACTTTTCGAACCTACCTGCGTTACTTTTGAAGATAGGGCACTGGCAACACTGTTTTCAGCGTGAACACCAAACTGAAGCAAGAAAAATGACGTCATGGTTGTCTGCCATCTCACTTACCTTATACAAATTAAAATCAAAATACTATCGTCAGCCCACGTATTCAGTATGAGTAAGTGAGATGGCAAACAACTGTGACGTCATTTTTCTTGTTGACGTTGCAAATTCCATTGTTCCAACCTTCTTGGGTACATTAATTTTTTTTATATTATTTTAGATATTTTTGTTACTGATTATACCTTTTTCATTTTGACAGATAAGTAGGACGAGTTGTGCAATGAAAATAGAATTAATTTTGATTTTCTTTAACTCGTCCCATTTGGGCCGTAGGCTTGTAGGACGAGCTGGGAATCACTCACGCGCTTGGTATTGACGGAATATCTTTGGACATGATTAATTTAACTCTTCCACAAAGTTTGGACGCGATAACTTCTATAATCAACAGGTCACTATCTACTGCAACTTTTCCTACGGCATGGAAAACTACTATCGTGAAACCAATACCAAAAATTCCTAATCCCTTGGAGCTTAAGGATCTACGTCCTATAAGCATCTTACCTTGCCTCTCCAAGATATTGGAAAAGGTAGTCTCTTCCCAGGTAACACATTATCTCGAGAGTAATAACATATTACCTGATATGCAGTCTGGCTTCCGAAAAAATAGAGGAACTAATACAGCGCTCCTAGACGTAACAGATAATATTATTGCTGCAATGGATGGTGGTATGGGAACTTTGCTTGTGTTATTAGATTTTTCGCGTGCTTTCGACTCCATCGATATTTCCTTGCTTTTGTCAAAGCTAAATTATTACGGCTTTGATTCTGATGCTGTTCGTTGGTTCTACTCTTATTTATTTAATAGAACTCAGAAGGTTGAATTGCGGAGAGGTAATGGAGAGGCAATGTTCTCAGAGACTTGTGAGGTTGCCAGAGGGGTTCCTCAGGGGTCTATACTGGGACCCTTACTTTTCATTTTGTATAGTGCTGACATTGTAAATAGTATTAAGCACTGCAAGTACCACATATACGCTGATGACATTCAGATATATATTTCCTTCAAACCGGAAGAGATTCGCTCCGCCGAAATGAAAATCAGTGAAGACCTAGAAAGGATTCAGTCATGGGCTACTTCTAATTCGTTATTGCTTAATGCTAAAAAAACTAAGTACATGGTCCTGGGTTCTAGAGTACAAATAAATAAAATTAACTTGTTAAATCCACAAATATCTATCGGAGGGGAAGTAATAGAGCGTGTTCCCGTAGCACGGAACCTCGGGTTATTGATGGACGAGCAGCTAAGGTTTGAACAGCACGTGGCCGAGGCAGCCAACAACTGCTTCTACAGGTTGAAGGTCCTTTACAAAATTAGACCTTACTTAAGCATAGATCTTAGAATTCTACTTGTCGATTCACTAGTGCTATCGAGATTCAACTATGTTGACACAGTCTACGGCCCGCGTCTGTTTGAAAAAACCTCTCGTCTTATACAGAGGGTTCAAAACGCGTGTGCTCGCTTCTGTTTCGATGTTCCACCTCGTAGTCACATCACGCCCTTTTTGAACAAACATAATGTTTTAAATATGAAGCACCGAAGAGACATTCACTTGGCCACACTAATGTTTGGTGTAATCAAAACACAACAACCGTACTACTTATATTCAAAATTCAATTGGGTTCGTGATTATAACAAGCACTCAATTCGTGCAGCCTCTTATCTCTTGCGCATCCCTCAACACCGCACCGCTGCATTCCGTGGCAGTTTTAGATTTGCTGCAACCAAGTGTTGGAATTCTCTCCCTCCCCCCCTACACAAACTTCAGACTAAGTCCTACTTTCGACACTTATTCAGAAAATGTAAATTAGAGGCCCAGAAGTCAGGTTAATATTATATCAATTATAATTTTATGATTAATACATTGTATTATTATAAAATGCAATTAGGTATTTATTATATTACAGGTATTATTATAACATATTTAGTATATAACAGGATCATGAATATGACACAATCCACACACACACACACACACACACACACACACACACACACACACACACACACACACACACACACTCACACTCACACACACACACGCACACACACACACTGGGCGATCCCTATTTATTGTATTGTCGTTCTAATATTAATAGTTCTAAATTTGAATACTTTTGATTGTATTGGTATATAATGTAGTGTTATATAGTGTCCACATAGTCGCCATGACGCAAGCTGAAAATCAGCGTTGAGGACCCGTCCCCAACATCTGCTGAGCTTGAGTCTATTTACAGCGACACTTTTTTGTATTTACCTATACCCATTTTTGTACACCGTTTTTATGATAAATTGTATCAATATGTGTTGCTGTAAATAAATGCTTTTTCTTTCTTTCTTTCTTTCTTTCTTATTATTATAAGACTATTTGAACTTTCTTAAAATTCGGAGCGAGCGAAACACACACTTTTCGTAGTAAAAATTATGATATTTTGCTCGTCTGCACCTTGCCTCCCCCCCAGAAAACAATCCAGGATCCGCCCTTGATTAGAAGCATGAGAAAGTGACGTAGGCGCTTTTGCAGCTAAAAAATGCAGTGTGATGCGGCTTGACATAGTTTACGGCAGCCTTTATCCATCAAACTCAAGTCAAGTCAGTCTAATAGATTAGAGCAAGGGATTATTAAAGGTGTTAAGTGGGATTTATCGGACAGCGGTCATTTTGTTTCATCATTCACCCCTTTAAATGTTGGAAGGGTAATTATTAATTTATTAGTGCTTTCATACGTAAAATTGCCGCGAGAAAATTGAATTCATAAATGATTAGTATTCGATTTTTTTTTAATCACGAAAGAATAATTTTACGCTATCATAATATTATTATGTTTATTGTGTTTAGCTGACGTAGCTTTTTACTCATGTTTTACAGCCTTTCCTGCGTTATTATAAATCGAAACAACTTCTAATGAAATAATATTAATAATAACTGGCAAATTCACTAATGTGTGAATTTGATTTTACCTACATCAATGGATTAAAATAAAACTATGTGAAAAATGTTGCCACTGTATCTTTTTACCTATTATTAGGTATTTAGTTATTAAATATTGGGTAGAAATAACAGCCAAAAATTTAATAAATAACGTTCCACTAAAATATGTTATTTTTTTACAGATTCTGGCAGCGAATCAGGTTCACATAAAAGCGGTCGCGCGCGAACTACGGCAGCTGCTGACGGCAAACCGACGCGAGTGCGAACCGTACTTAATGAAAAGCAACTACACACGCTTAGGTATGGCATATATAAATATACTAGCTTATGCTCGCGGCTTTACTCGCGTGGCGAAATCCTTTCTTAGCGGAGGCCTACATCATAAAACCTATCTATATTCTAAATTTCACGCGAATCCGTTCAGCGGTTTGAGCAGTGCGTTGATATATCAGTTAGTCAGTCACTCTTAGTTTCATATATTAAGAATATTATGTTTTATATTAAGTTTATCTATGGTTAATGGTTTAGTGAAGCCAGAGGGGATTTATCCCGCCTTTAAGGTTAAGGTAAAAACATTTTATCACAGTTTTTTTTACACTAGTATTAAAAATGCGAACGTTTGTAACTGTGTACGTTTGTTACTTCTTCACGCCTAAACGGGTGGACCGATTGAGCTGAAATTTGGTATAGAGATAGCTTAGACCCTGAAATAACACATAAGCTACAGTACAGCGGGTAAAACCGCTGTGCGCATTATTATAATATAAGCTTTCTCTCTTTTTTTTTTACTTATATAAAGTTCTTATTTTCTTAAGTCTCTTACCCAAATGCTCGCCAGAAGTATAAAATCCTATAACGTATAATCATAATGCCATGTTATATTCCAGAACATGCTACGCAGCCAACCCTCGGCCCGACGCCCTGATGAAGGAACAGCTGGTGGAGATGACGGGGCTCAGTCCGCGCGTCATCAGGGTCTGGTTCCAGAACAAACGCTGCAAGGACAAGAAGAAGACGCTGCAGCTCAAGATGCAGATGCAGCAGGAGAAGGTGGTTAGAGACTTTTGGATACTTTACTTCCTCTATATTAGAGACTATTTTTCTCCTACTAATCCTATCCAACTAATATTATAAACGTGAAAGTTTGTAAGAATTTATGCATTTATGCATAAATTCTGCATTTATGTTCGTCACTCTTTCGCGCCTAGGCGGGTTGACCGATTGAATTGAAATTTGATATAGAGATAACTTACACCATGGAATAACATATAGGCTGCAGTATAGCAGAAACACCCTTGGGTGCAGCTAGTAATATTATACACGTGAAAGTTTGTAAGAATTTATGGATGTATGTTCGTTACTCTTTCACGACTATGGGTCAACCGATTGAGATGAAATTTTGTATAGGATGTTTTGGACCCTGGAATCACATATAAACTACTGTATAGCGGGTAAAACCGCTGGGTACAACTAGTACATACATTGAATTGATAACATCCTTTTAAGTTGCTTAATTTTTTTTCGTTACGTAATCTGCTTCTTCAATCTGTCTGTATGACAAATAGTCCAATATGATGACTGGTAACAACTGAATCTTTCTCCGCACTTAATTATTAATGAATATTAATAAAATAACTTAACCACCGTATTTGACCACCGTCAGTCTAATATACATATATTTTCCTTTCCTGCTTGGTTCTCTGGAAGAGATCGCTATTAGCGATAAGACCGCCAATCGAAACACTTTTTCAAATGTATTAATTTAATGTTAGATATTGTTCTGTAACTTTTGTGTACAATAAAGCCTGACGACCTCTGTGGCGCGGTGGACTAATACCCGCTTGCAACGCAGAAGGTTGCGGGTTCGATTCCCGCATGGGACAAATGTTTGTGTGATCCACAGGTATTTGTTTCTGGTCTGGGTGGTTTTCAATATCTATTATTAGTACCTATGTATTTACAAAAGAAAATATAGGTAATACAAGTATTATATCCGTTACCCTAACCACCATAATACAAGCATTAAGTTGCTTAGTATGGGGCATGGGGTTAGGTGGCGCTGTGTGTAATGTCCTAAAAATATATAAATATTTATTTTTATTTATCTATCTTTTTTTTTTATGTTATGAAGTAGAAGACGAGCAAGACGCTCTCCTGATGTTAAGAGATAACGGCTGCCCATAATCAGTACAGTGTTACCTAGGATTTCACAATTATGTGAAACTCTAGGAGCACTGCACCAACGCTTCTTACTCAAGAGTCATGAGATGTTAAGACTCTTTAGCCCAGTAATTTCACTAGCTACAGTGCCCTCCTACCGGAGCACAGTGATGCTCCGGCTATCTAAATAATTAATGAATGTTTCTCCACAGGAAGGCCGTCGTCTCGGCTACATGTCAATGGGCGTACCTCTAGTGGCGGGCTCACCAGTCCGACATGAAGCCAACTCGCTAGCACTAGAAGTGACGGCGTACCAACCTCCCTGGAAGGCTCTGTCGGACTTCGCTCTACACGCTGACTTGGATCGGGCGCCGCATCATAGCGCTGCGTTTCAACAGCTGGTTAATCAGGTAGGTTTCATCATCGTCTTCATCACCTGTACCTCTATAGATAGCTCTGAAAGTTAAAGGTTGATCTCTCTTCGCTCAGTATGTAAAATTGGATCGAGTACCGCGTTTCATCAGCTGGTTAGTCAAGGCACAGATAAAAGAATACTATAAATAAATAAATAAATAAATAAATAAATCATTTATTTCAGGCAATAGTACACTGCCACAGACGCAGTGTACCAGAGGCCCATATCATATATACCTTACAGACTAACATACATAAAAATTTTATAAACTTAAAAACTAGGTGACACGTAGCGCCGGCGACGTGTTGCGCGCAGAGTCAGCAGGAAGTCGACCTCGAAATTTCCGAAACACGACTCCCTGCGGCCAGAAGTCCTCCTTCATGCAGGTCGGCAGACGGCTGGTCGGAACCCTCACCACGAAGGAATTAAAATTCGTTTTGTGTTTCGTTTATAGGTCAAGGTTAATCAAGTAGGTTCATCATCACCACTATAGCTCGTGGAAGTGATAGAGTACCCCCTTTTTTGGTCAATTAAAATATGTGTTATTTTACATAGATTTTTTTTTAAAATCTTGCAACAGAATAGGTAGGTACTAGGTACCTCTTTACTTTATACAGGTTTTTCAAAAAAAAAAATTACAGATTATTTACCTACTAATATGATCGCGGCCTATCCGCATTAAAAATCCTTACAATATTATACCGGACTATAAGAACTATTCTTTTACAAACAACTTATTTTATTAATTTTTCTTTATTACAGATGCACGGCTACGACGTCCCCTCCCTCCCCCCTCCTCGCCCGCCGCACGTCCCCGGCGGGGGGGAGGACAACTACGTGACGTACCTCGAGAGCGACGACAGCCTCCCGCCCTCCCCCTAGTGCCGTCTGTCTTAACCGGACTTGGACTATTGGGACTTTTGAGATTTGTGGGACTATTGATGGGGACTTTTGGAGTTGTCACTTGTAGTGTTGGGACTTTGGCCTTTGAATTTGTGTTTTTTTGTTTAAAGTCAACTTAATTTATTCAAATAGGCTACAATGGAGCACTTTTGCATTTGGATGGATCACTTTTGTTGAGATTTATCATTATAATGTAGATGCAAATAATTAAGTTGAGCCGATCTGTGGGGTAAATTTTCTTTCCTAAATACCAAAAGCAGCTTCCTGCCCTTTTAGTGCCATTTGTCTTAACCAAACTTGGACTATTGGGATTTGTGGGACTATTGATGGGGACTTTTGAAGTTGTAACTTGTAGTGTTGGGACTTTTGAAGTTGTCACTTGTAGTGTTGAACTTTGGATTCGTGTTTTTTGTGATTTGTTGAGTTATATCAATGTAGATTCACAAAAACAATTAGGATAATTATTAAATATCTGAGCGTTCATTTTCCCAGATATATACTAATAAACCTATTGCATTATTGATTGAATTGACTTCCTAGATTTTAGACCCACATAACACATTATGTGAATTAGTGGAAATATAATAATATCAAGGTCCAATGTAAACAAATGGATCTTTTGTCCATTTAAGTGCCACCATCAGCATTTTTATAAAATGAAAAAAATAATGTATCCTTCAAACTTTTTACCGTCTGCACAGATCACAGAATAATAATAATAAATAATTAATATCGACATTTACAAGTAAAAATTGGTTCAAAAATGTTTTTTTTTTACTATTTTGTTCTGTAACGAAATTGAAACAAACAGTTTAAAGTGGCGACAACTGGTGGGGTTTCAAAATAATAAAATAAAAAGTGTGATTATAGAATTAACATTAATTTACTTAGATTATTGAATGTAGTTAATAATTAATTAATAGGCCAGTGTTTTTGGGGGGATAGTGCAAATTTTCTTTCAAACTCACTCAATAGCAATTTATTTGCAATCCTACAACGCCTATATTATTTTATATGATTTAGTTTGTAAAATACCGAATTAAGGCTTTTTATACTTTGTGATGCTTACCATTAGTTATTAATATATATTTTTTTGTTTTTATTATATTATTAGTCTTTTCAACTATAATTGAATTTAATTTTGACAATTTCAAACCATAATAAGTATTATTATAATATAAATTACAAATTCATAATAATATCATTATAATGCCTTACCTATACAGTTAGAAAACTATAAAAAAATGTATTTCTGGCTTTATAAAAAAACATTTGAATATCTCGAATAGGTAGGTACATTTTCATCTAATAAAAAATATGGAATGCTAAAATTAAATTCAATAGTTGTAAAACCTTTTTTTATAGATCTGTTGATGTAAATAAGCTTTATACATGTAAATAATAATTGTAAAATATATGTATTTAGCTAGGTATACTTAAATATTCTAATTTAATATAGGTAATTAGTATAATAATAAAAAACTTTGACAATGTTAATGTAATAATAATAAAAAAATTAAACCACTTTTATACCTAAATTCTTACTAATTATTATTTTTATCTCTATATATACACAAAAGTAAAATCTGGATGCCTGTTTGTGTAATTATTGCTAATACTACTTTAGTTAATAGTTTTAAAAGATAAAACCATCAAAGTTTGTATTTAAAAGGGTGATGTAGTTATTATTGCTAATCTTTGATAGATTGCAAAATGTTAATTTATTATGTAGAAATACACTGTATTTAGATTGTGAGCATAATAATATTAATTATACAAAACATAATATTTTGCTAGTTTTATTCATTCCCTTTCTATTTTATGATAAGATTTAGATTATCTATAATTTTCACTAGTAATATTTTATAAGTATATCATTCGTATGATCAATAAATTATTATTATTGGTAATAAATAATTTTATAGGTAAAGGAAATTTTATTTACGATACTAGCAACACAATTATCAGGGTTTGACGTTGACAATGACATTTACGCATTCATACTGTCACTGTCAAATATTTTGTATTGCCAGTTTCCAAAACTTGCCCATATTTAAACTTAATTATTTTGGGTAATGTAAAGCCGCGTTACAGAGGGCCTATTGGCTATCGGCAAACGACATGTGTAAAACACTAGAATCCAAAGACAAAATTGCGTACATTACTTGCTTAAACCGCCTCATTAATATGAGTAAAATAACAAACGCAGCAATGTACATTGAAGTTGTCATCAATCGTAGTGGGTGAGAATTAGCCTTCAGCTCCTATTTTGGTTCAACATGAGCATGACAACATCCAAAAAAATTCTCGGCGATTTTGACTTCTTGTTTGCTCCAATAATATTTTTTACTTTCCACATCCGATGGAAAGCATTAGCAACAATTCATAATATCAATATTCATCAAAATCACTGAGATTTTCTTTTGATGCTCATGTTGAATGTTTGAACCAAAACAGGAGCTGGAGACGCGGCTTGGTATTATAATATGTATGATTTCACTATTCTATTGAGGCATTCCATATGCATTTAGATATTCCACAACTCATTCGAGATTAAGGTAAGTGATATCTTTTAGTGTGTATTTAATAGGTAATAACAAGTTTCGATTACATAAGTAAATAATTTCTGGCACACTAAGAGTAATTCGGCATTGAGTAAAAAGTAATAAATTATATACATATTATGTATTTTGAAACTTATTGGTTAGTGAATTATTTCAAATATACAAAAAAATATTATCTTAAACCTAGTTTATTATCAGTGCAGGGTAATTAAACCGTTAGGAACTGGCATCCCAAACAGTCGGTGTCAAAAAAGTTTCACAAGTGGCGGTTTCTCAAAACTTCTCCGGTTTATTTTTTTATGTTTTAAATGAAAATAGTTAAAATATTGTTTTTAGGTGAATAAATTAAAATGTCGTCACACGAAGAACATGATGGGTTGCGGCCAAAAAGAGGAATTGCTATGGTAAGTAAATACATAATACAGGTAATCAAAGTTCGAAAAATCCACCTTTTGAGATAATATTAAACTGAATAGGTATTATCAGTTGTCTGGGTGTGTATGGAATCTATTTCAAGCTGATACTACTACTTGTCTGCCAATTTTAGTACTGATAAAAAATCACTGCTATCTGGAGTTCTAAAACTATTTTAAAAGAGAAAATCTTCTTACTTTTCTTTGATTCTTTTATGGATGAACTAAAAAACTACCAGAATATTTTTTAAAGAAGTCTTTCAAGTTCTATCTTATGCTAAAGTTATGAATAAAGGATGAAGAAATTTGTTATTGGATTCCTTAAACTCGAATCATATCATGGCTAAAAATACTTACACATTTAATGTCTCATTCAAAATAGGAAAGATTGACTGACTGTGTGATTTTTCAAGTCAGTCCAACCTGCTTATTGGATTGCCCTGAAATTTGGAATAGGTACAGATGGGTTTTGAGATGTAAATTTCCAATAAGATAGGTAAACACTTTATTGAAACACAAAAAAACATACAAAAATAAAGTTGAACTGAAATCTATGTCTATAAACAAATTCTTATTTCTTTTCTTAACCTTAAAGTTTTATTTAATTTTACAAGGGAACACACAGGTTGAACTTGTTTCTGATGATGATGTACCAGGAGATCAGAAATCAACAAGAGGTATCTTATATTGATTTATATGTGATGTGCAAACATTACTGTGCACAGGTAGGGCACTGTAAGAAGTGACATAACTGGGCTGAAGAGTCTTAATATCCAATAACTCTTGAGTAAGAAGTGTTGGTGCAGTGCGCCTAGAATTTTACATCTTTGTGAAACAACTGCCTCCCACATATCTTATAGGACACCGCCGCGACCCACAGTTTTATGTGCTGTGTCAAAACCAGGCAAATAACTTGCCACACACTGAGATTTGAACCCAGGGTGTTCGGATTCCAAGACGGACATACAACCACTGGGCCACGGGCGCTACATGACGTTATATTATGTACGCATGGACATTATAATATTATACCTAATACCTACATGCATGTGAAGTTTTACTAGTAGGTAAATAAAAGAAAGATGAAAGAAAACAACAGCATTTTTTTTAACATAACTTTACGCAACTAAATAAATTTTCTGAATCATTTCCCCTTTTAATTTTGAGAAATATTATTTTTAAGTTTATCATGATTCATAGCATAACTATAAAGTATAGTCACTGAAATAAGATAATAGTTCTCAGCCCACAATTATAAAACTAATAGAAATAGTTTTGTTATAAAGAAATGAAGCACACAAATCAGAAATGAGCTAGGTAGGTACTTATACGTGTAATATAAAGATCACGTGTCTGTTTGTTATCGAACTCCTCTGAAAAGGCTTGACCAAATAAAAAGAGCATTAATTTGTTTGGTCTGATAGGTCACACGTAGACACTATTTTTAAACAGCGCTATTTTTCTAGCTAGTTTTTCTATAGGCACTTAAGACCTGTGCCCAGCGGTTTTATCTGCTGTACTGAAGCTAATTGTTATTCTGGGGTCTAAGCTATACCAAATCTCAGCTCAATCAGTCCACCTGTTTTGGTGTGAAAGAGTAACAAACATACATCCAGTCATCCATACATTCTAACAAACTTTCACATTTATAATATTAGTAAAATTAGTCTTCTTCTTTTCTTAGTAGGATAGTGTATATCTTAGTAATAAATAATAGTGCGGCGCCGCTTCCGTTCCTATTAAATGCCTAAGCAACACAGCAACTGTAAACTGTAACAGGCAGATGACATCAGAGAACATAAAGCGAGCTTGGCTTACATCATTCATCATGCTTGCATAAAAAAAATGTACAAACATTATGTACTTGTGTTGGTGCGCGCAAAAACTATTGCAAGTACAAACAAGTGGGCTTACTATGGGTGCCTCATATCTTTGTATCAAGCTCAGTCCAGTTTTTTTTTCTAGATTCCATGTTATAAAAAGCTAAAGAGTTTAAAAAGGAATTTCCTACAACGATAAACAATTATGACGCAATTTATTCCTTTTTTATTATTTTACGATCACTAAATCTTTATTTATTGCATTTCAAGTTCAAAACACATAAACATGTTATCAAATTTGATAATTTTATCACTTAGGCTTATGTGCAAATTAAATTGCAATGTCAAAGATTTTTATTAAATTATTGTTATACGAGTACCTATGGTTATTGATTGACATTGATTTTCATGCATTTACTGCCTTTTAAACTGATATCAACAAGTGTATTAAAAAAAAGAAAAACAACATCAAGTTTGTCCCAATCCTTTTTTCCTAC
Source organism: Hemithea aestivaria (assembly GCA_947507615.1). Classification (NCBI taxonomy): domain Eukaryota; kingdom Metazoa; phylum Arthropoda; class Insecta; order Lepidoptera; family Geometridae; genus Hemithea; species Hemithea aestivaria. The sequence continues at coordinate 741,841 of OX382346.1, read as the reverse complement.
TAATAAAAATCAAAATTCTCAAACAAGCTCACAAGCTCTCTCAAGTAAGAAGCGTTGGCGCAGTGCACCCAGATTTTACCTTTGTAAAATACTGGGAAGCACTGTACTAATTATTGGCAGCGTTATCTCTTACCATCAGGAGAGTGTCTTGCTCGTCTTCTTACTTTTATATAATACAAATGTGAAAGTACCTATGGATGTTTGTTTGTGTGCTCTTTACCCCTAAACAGCTGAACCAATTGAGCTATATTGAGTATTTTTTTAATGTGGATTAAATAAAAAATGGCTGAGATATTTAAAACGCTCCTCTGAAATATTGCATGCTGTGATTTTAAGCTGAAGCAAGCAACTTTAGCAAGTTCTATCTCAGCCGTCTATAAAGCAAAAAAAAATCTTATCCAAATTTTTTGAATAATTTGGATTTGGTACTTGATGGACAAACTTTTTTTGACACATCTCTATTCCATTAACAAAATATTGAATGTTTTCAGAATCTCACATACACCGGAGTCCCGACCAACGAAAACGACACTGGCCGTGACGAAAAGCCCTGGCAACGGGTTAATACACATTTTATACTCATACATACATTTGCATACATACTTTTCCATTCATATTTCCAAGTTTCATACATTTCTGCTTAAATTTTCATTACAATTTCAAGCTTTTTTCAATTTTGTTGCATTTCCATACATATTTCCGAGTTTCATACATTTCTGCTTGAATTTTCATTACATTTTCAACCTTTTTTTCAATTTTGTTGATACTCATATTAAAAGTTCATGAGATGCTCATTTTATAGTTATGTATACCTATATTTATTTTTCGCTAGGTATATCATTTGTTATTTTTAATCACTACTAAATTACTAATGATTTCATATAATATTCATTATTGTTATTCATTACCTACCATATTTTTCATATTTCTTATCTCTTTTTTTTTCTACTTATTTTTCTTCAAGTACTATGTTAAGTTAGTTTTTCAAATTCAAAGGATGAAAATTTTAATTTAAATCAAAATAACAGGCTTTTAAAAAGTATTGTACTTTTTAAGCTGAGTTTTTTTTTGAACATGTGTTTTTTTACTTATATTTTTAATTGTTTTTTATGTTAATTTATTTTTTATTGTAATTTCATAGGTTGCCTACGAGTTAACTAAGAAAGGGAAACATTTATATGAACCTGTGAAATCTGTAAGTTTCAAGGGGTTTATTTTTGTTGGATATTATGTTTCGCTTTTGGGATAATGTTAAAGGTTTTTTGAATTGTTTATATGTAATTTGTTTTGGGGACAAAATCTTTTAATACACACATTTGTTGTATTTTAAGATATTATAATTATTTTTGCAAATTATATATTTTTATTGTATGTGACGTCAGCTTTGGGAAACATATTATAAAAGTCAAACTATATTAATGCTAAAATCCAGTATTGACAGTATTTCATTGTTTTGAGTGGATTTAGGTACCAACTCAATTTATCTAGTCACTTGTCAGTTTATTATTTTCTAGTAAATTTTTATAAATATCTATAACTGCTTGGAGCATTAAGTGGATATAACTATAGCTCTGTCACTGGCCTCAGTGAGAACCTGCATTGAGCATAATAGTATTTTATATATACACATAATATTTTTTTTATACTCATACTACATACATTTTTATACACTTACCGGGGGTAGATTTCCTTTGCAGGAGGTCGTCTAGGTGGGTACCCTAACAGTGACAATTATTCTACCGCCTGAGCAGTGATGTGCAAACATTACTGTGCTCCAGTAGGAGGGCACTGTAGCTAGTGAAATTACTGGGCTAAAGAGTCTTAACATCTTATGTCTCTTGAGTAAGAAGCGTTGGTGTAGTCCACCTAGAATTGCACATCATTGTGAAATTCTGGGTAGCACTGTACTGATTATGGGCAGCGTTATCTCTTATCATCAGGAGAGCGTCTTGCTCGTGTTCTTACTACTCCACATAAAAAAAAAAACAAAAAAAAAACATACCGAGGGCAGCTAGGACATTGTAGAAGGTGATATGAATGACTCAATTAAATTAAATTTCTGGGGCGCCGTCATCGAAATCGATGAGGATGACTATTGACTATATAGGCTGATCTTTTGTAGTTGTTCATTAGAATTAGACCAATTTTTCTTTCATCACTTTGATCATTTTACAAATGAAATTTAAAAAAATACTTTTTAAAAACAAGCTTTTATTATTACCATCTAGTATCAAAGTACTCGTCAAGACGAATCAAATGAGCCCAAACTCGATGGGGTTGCACCGTTTCATTACGGAGTTCCTATAGTAACCTTCTAGCTCCATCATCAGATCAGCTCCATGTCATAATAATATTGCATTGTCATCCGATTAATACATGCATTCAATATTTCGGCTCAATCGGAAATCGGGAAGTGGATCGAATTTAACTTGCAAGATTTGATTACAGATAGACAACAGAAAGTAAATAAAAGCTTGTAAAAAAAAAAAAAAACAACAATACGTCCGCTTAGAAGATATTATCATAAAACTAGTGAGCCCTTAGTCAGACTATAATATTAAGAAGTTACTAATTTTTCTCAGAAACTAGCTATTTCACATCCTGCTTTACCCATTTAAGTTCCGTAGCATTACGAAACACGGTTAGGTATTAGTTATCTATAGATACCTTATCAGAGGATGGTTGGTGATAATAGGTATACTAGTCGAGATATTCATAAATCGATTTTATCGCTTTTAGTGTTGTTAGGCTGATGTAGGTACTTATTATTGACCGTCGGGGCCGCGGATGAGTGCTTCGGCGTACCCGCTGCCCCGGCATTATGGCGTCCCGCAGGAACACCCGCAGATCCACACACATCTCCGCCGCGCACGTCTTCGGCGGGGGAGTCCCACATACCGCCCCGCGCCTCACGTCGTAGGGTGATGATGCGTAACGCATTTTTCCCGGGATAAAAAAGATACTTATTATTGACTCGGGACCTGGGGCGTCGGATTTAGGGCCATCTGACGTCCTACCTATCACTTATATAGGGAAAATTCCTTGAGGTATTTAAAAAAAATCCTTTTATTAAAACAATACTAAATTAATTTAAGAAAAGAAAACAATCAAAATCATTTTCTTTTTCACACCTGTATTTTCTTTTTTATATCACTCAATATATCAGTAGTCAGTAGCTATAATTTCAGTCTTTTAATTTTACTAACTCTTTAACATTGTCATTACAATTTCTCTACGATCATTAAAATGCGGTTAGAAATGGAACTAATTTCATGCCTTACTAAGTCGCTATCAAAACGTACTATCACTTACACACTAGCGCCTTAAATGTAGATCATAGACAAACTGTATTTAGGCTTTGTATCATTTCATATCACCAAAAATTCCCTAGGCTAAAAAACCGTAAGTAAAAATTTACCTACGCATGTTCTAAACTATAGCGCCTAAAGAGGAGCTGCCCAGAAACTTTTAGTTACATTTTTTCTCTACTCTACTGGAACATTCTGTGGGTGAGGTATAATTTATTATTTTGGGGTTGTGATGTACAAATATGAGTTTTTATGTCCTGTCTTAAATCTTGCTTACTGTAGGGGACTCGCTGGAAAGGCAATTGCATTTCCCTGATGCTTGATCTCGAAATCACAAGGAACCCGGGAAGTGAAAATAAGATAAACTCACCTGGATAGGAAGGATGGACAAGGAACCAACGTCGGGGCACCGTGCCGGCCGGCTAGCTCTCCCGCACCCACTATTTCACGGGTTCTTATTTTGGATTCCACACGAGAGATCGAAAATCAGTCAATCAACCTTTAGCGAGGCTTATAGCACAGTTTGGAGGAAAAAACACAAATTTCGAAGCACTTGCGTGTAGGCTCAGGTGGCCATATTTTTCGACTCGATTAGTTTTGTAAATGTCCGCAAGGGGCGCACGCGCTGACGTTTGGCGGTCGGCGCGAATATTTGAAGTTGGGAAAAGGAAACACAAAAGAATTAAGGAATTAGTTTATGGATAGGTTTCATGTTTATCCATTTTCCCCCCACTTGAAATTCACAAGGATTTCATAAGACTAAAGGGTTCTCTATACGATAGTTGTGCTTGAAAATGTTTAAGTTAACTAACGTACAGAATACAATATAAAAAAAACTTATTCTAAGTTAAACAATATAACCTAAGGCTGACTATATTGTTTATGCAATAATATAAATAATAAACTAATTAATTGGTAAAGGACAGACCTTCACTACAGGTCGTCTCATTGTTTTACCATTTGCAGTTCGGAGAGTAACCACCCTAACCACATTATCTGATCCGGTATGCACTTGTTCTACGCGGGCTAGCTTCCAGAGCAAGGGCGGAAGATTTGGTTCATTAACCACCACGAGATCGTTCAGTTTTAAGTTAGGTGAATCGGAAAACCATTTGGTCTTTTGCTGGAGTGTGTGCAAATAATCGCGTTGCCACACATTCCAAAAGCATTGGGTTATCTTTTTAATCATCTGCCAGCGAGAACGTGGACATCGGTTTTCTGGTATAGGTTCTTCAGGTAAGGAAACTAAAGGACCTCCGGTTAAGAAATGTCCGGGGGTTAAAACGTCTGACTCTTGAGGGTCAGGAGACAATGTACAGAGTGGCCGAGAATTCAACACGGCTTCCACTTTCGCGAGAATCGTAACAAACTCTTCGAACGTGAGTACCTGGGTGCCTACGACCCGTTTAAGATGGTACTTGGTGGATTTGATACCGCTTTCAAAAATGCCTCCGAAGTGAGGAGCACCTGGAGGGTTAAATTGCCATTTTATTTGACGATTAGCAAGGCCATCTGATATGTCAGGATAATGTTGACGTAGTTCGGCTGTAATTTCGTTAAGATACCGATTTGCTCCAACGAAATTAGTTCCGCAATCGGAAAGAATAGTTTGACACATTCCTCTGCGAGAAATAAATCTATCCAGTGCAGCGAGGAATGCTTCAGAGCTTAATTCAGTGACTGCCTCTAGGTGAACGGCTTTCGAGCTTAGACAGACAAAGAGGCAAAGGTATGCCTTGTAGGTCCTGGACCCTCGACGCCGACTCTCTTTAATCGAGAATGGACCACCAAAATCGATTCCTGTGGTTTGGAAACAACGAGAGGGCTGAAGTCGAGCGGCAGGTAATTTACCCATCATGGGCTGCCTAGAAGCGGGGTTTACTTTAAAACACCGAACACACTTAGAGAGAACAGTGCGTATAAGAAGTCTTAATCCAATAATCCAGAATTGTCTTTGGATTAAAGATTGTAGTGTGCGAGGACCACAATGTAAGTATTTTAAATGGAAATACTCGACAATTAGTCGAGAAAGTTGACAAACCTTTGGCAGGAGAAGGGGATGTAACACAGAAGGAGACAAATTAGCTTCATCGATCCTTCCCCCCACTCGCAATAAACCATCCTCATCCAGGAAGGGAGATAATTTTTGTATAGATTTCTCGCATTGCTGTTGACCTTCTACTTGACTGATCTGAGAAGCCATGTACTGAGTTTGAGTAAATTTGACTAAAGTCTTCATGGACTTCTCGAGTTCAGAAGCAGTCAGTCCGGTCAGAGTCCGGTTTTGCTTGGTGGTTCGAGCGTTAGAAATAAAACGGAAGCACCAGGCCAATGTCCTTTGAAGTTTGGTCAAAGATGAAGAGTTATTAGTTAGACTTTGAAGGATATTCTCTGATTGAGCAATGTGAAAATTCTCTGTTGCTAAAGGTTTCAACTCAGGAAGCTCCTCCTTAGTGAGAAGCATTTGCTTGCAAGGCCACGAGCTAGGCTCGGCTTGCAACCAAGACGGGCCATTCCACCAGAGTGGATGGTCAATAAGTTCCGGGCAAGACACACCACGACTGCAGCAGTCAGCCGGGTTATCTTCCGTGGCGACATGATGCCAGTGTTCAGGACTGATTAGATCAGTGGCCTGAACCACTCGATTGGCAACATACATTTTAAGTAGATGGGGTGCTGTGTTCAACCACGACAAGGTAGTCGTACTATCAGAATAAGCTCGAATGGAGCTGATGTGGATTTTTCCTTTGAGAAGATTATGCATGTGAGACAGCACTTTTGCTAGAAGCACAGCAGCGCTTAGCTCAAGTCTGTTCACTGTTGTAGGTTTTAACGGAGCTACTCGAGATTTGCCTATCAGCAAATTTGTGACAGTAGTCTTTGGTGAATCTTCAGCGACCACACAGAGGTAGACACAGCAGCCATAACCCTTTAACGAGCCATCACAAAATCCTACCAAATGCGCTTCGATTGTATTTGGAGGAATTACAGGCCTCGGGAGCGTAATACTTTGCAGCTCGGACAAATTCGCGGCGATTAAATGCCAAGTCTTGGCCATGTGTTTGGGTATGGATTCATCCCAAGACAAGTTTAAACGCCACATCTCTTGAAGAAGAGACTTTGCGGCAAAGACCACAGGGCAGATCCAACCTAGTGGATCAAAAATCCTAGCTACTATGGAAAGTATCGCTCGTTTTGTAAATAAGACATCGAAAGTGTCTGAAAAGGTATACGAGAAGGTGTCATTGGATGGATTCCACCGGATTCCCAGAATTTTGACAAACTCCTGTCCTGATTCCTCGAAGGATTTAGGAATTTGGCAGTGTTCCGGAGGAACATCTGACAGTAGACTCGGCTCATTCGTACTCCACTTGCGAAGCTCGAAATGACCTTTCGATAATATAGACGTAATGTCCGCTTTCAACTGCTTGGCTTCGTCAAGAGTTGAACAGCCAGTAGTAATATCATCCATGAAGGTTTCCTCAACGAGGACTTCTGAAACACGACTTGGAAACTCGGCGCCATGATCTTCCGCAAGTTGCCGGAGAGTTCGAATGGCCAAGTACGGAGAACTACTGACTCCGTAAGTCACCGTGTTAAGCTCGTATTCACCGAGCGTCTCACTAGGTTCATCACGCCATAGGACGTGTTGATAACGCCTGTCTTCAGGTCTAATCAAGATTTGTCGGTACATTTTACAAATGTCCGCAGTGAAAACGATTTTATGCAGACGAAATTTTGTAACTAAATCGATAATGTCGATTTGAAGTTTTGGTCCAACATGGACAATATTATTCAACGAGAGATTACTAGTCGTTTTACTACTAGCATCGAAGACTACTCGTAAGCGCGTGGTGGAACTGTCCGGACGCACGACACAATGATGAGGAATTATGTAACGATCAGTAGACGAACCATTAGCAGGCTGCATGTGTCCCAGGTGCTCGTACTGGTTCATAAATTCCTTGTACTCAACCTTCAGCTCAGGTTGTTGAGTAAGACGTTTCTCAAGATTGAGGAAGCGATTAAACGCGCGATTATAAGAATCGCCTAAGGGCGGAGCATCGTCCTTTAACATGATGGGTACAACGTAACGACCATCGGGAGTACGGTAGGTACCGGACTTATATTTCTCCTCGCAAATGTCGTCTTCAGGACCGGAAATTTGACATTTCGGCGGCTCCTCAGACTCCCAGAACCGTTGAACGATCTCATCGAGCGCACAAGATGACGCGAGGAGTGACGTAACGGATGCACTGGGCATGTTAGTGTCTGTGCTATGAAAATATTGACCGGTGATCACCCAGCCGAATACACTGGACAGCGCGCAGGGTAATCCGGGACCGGGAGTAAAACGAGACCCAGTATATATTTGATCAAAACACTCGACGCCTAACAAAAGATCGATCGGACTCGACTTATCAAAGTCGCAGTCGGCGAGATCAAGATGCGAGAAAGAATCCTTGACGGACAGCGGCAGCGCTCCCGAAGGCATCATTGAAGTAATTTTAGGCAAAACTACTAATGGCAAATCAAATTTCGGTGACTCACTCGAACGAGGTATTATCGAACCGAAAGTGTAACCTTTAATGTTACAAACAAAGTTTTGTCCTAACCCTGTCACACTCAAATTACATTTTTTAATATGCAAACCTAAGCGGCGCGCACACGCACTCGTAATAAAGCAATCCATCGACCCGCTGTCTATAAGGGCGCGCGCGTACTGAAGCGAACCATCCGCGTGATATATGCGCACTATCGCAGAGCCTAATATTTTAGTGCTACCAGTAGGGCTGGCGGGAACCTTAAGTTCAGTCGCGCTGGTGAGAGCGGTACTCGCGCTAGGGGTGTCAGATGCGTTTGAATCAACCGGACGAGTTGATAAACTTTTCTGTTCGACGTGCAACATCGTATTATGTTTTGCGTTGCAAACAAAACAAGTGGACTTTGAATTACAATGTTCACTATCGTGACCGGGCCTTAAACAATTAAAACATAATTTTAATTCTCGTACAAATTTCTGTCGCTGTTCAATATTCATAGAATGCATTTTTCCACATCGATAAATAGAATGAGATTCATTACAACATAAGCAAGGCATTTGTTTGAACTTGTTATTGTTATTGTTTGTTTTATTCGAAGCTACAAACGACGACCTCTGAGAGCGAGTACCACTTTCGACCTTATTGTTATGACGCGAAGGTTTACTATTCGAGTTCGATGGAGCTGTCACTTGAGGCTGACTCACTTCCAGAACCTTTATATATTTTTGTAAATAGGTAACCAAGTCGTTAAAAGTCGGTATCTCATTGGTATTTTCTAGTTCGAACCTTTTCTTAGTCTCGATATCTAGCGGCCGAGACGCGAGGTAAAACAAAATAAATTCCTTTAAATCGTCGATATTTAAGGCTTTTAAGGCGTTAACACTTTCATATAAAATGTTTGTCAATTCAGTTAAATTTTCATACGTCGGCTTTTGAATCGGCGCGAGTTTAAATATCTTTTCGATGTAAGTATTGGCCAAGACGCGCTTATTATCGTATCTATCTAACAGAGCGCCGTACACAACGCAATAATTAGCCGAGGTTATAGGAATGCCCTTAGCAAGTGACAACGCAGATCCCGATAAGCACGAGAGTAGGTAGTGGAATTTTTCAACGTCAGACAATGACTCATTATTATGTACTAACGGTACGTAACTATCTTTAAATGTCTGCCAATTTTCAATGCAGCCGTCAAACTTTGGAATTTGCAACTTAGGTAACTTCACTTGAGGCGCAGAAGAATGCCGATGTCCAGGCTCTGACGGGCCGGATGCACTTGCGCTCGCGCTCAATGAATCATCGAACTCCACCGCTGCATAGTACAAGTCGTCGAACGACGTTAATGGACTATTGTCAAATTCATACTTTGGATCAGACTTTAAGTTTAGCTTGTTTACTTTGTCATGGGATTCTATAAAATTATTCCTAACCCTTTCAATGCTCTTGTACCTAGCCTTAAATGACGGTATTCTGTTTGGATCTTTTTTAGAGGCAATAACTAAATCGTAAATAATCTGCATACATTTGAACTCATATTCACGCCTTTTGACGGATGACTGTAACTCGGCTTCCGCCATTGTAAATAAGTTTTATTATTGTGAGCGACAATAATATTTAATAAATCAATCGAATGTAGATAAGTAAATTAATTAATCCTCGAACAGCAACAAGAATAAAAATCTTTAAGGTTAAAGTCGAGAAATTATTGCATAAACGTATAAGTCAGCAAATTTTGACAAAATATTGTTAATTAAGTAAGTACAAATTACGACTCTAATTACATGGGCTATAAGTGTGTAATTCACAAATCAAGCACAACTAACATAATCCGAAAACTCTTCAAGCATCAGTCAATGCAATTACCTTTTAAGAAGAATCTATGAATTTAATTAGTGTGACTAAATTTAAAGTATTGTGAAATTATTAGTTGAATTTTAAATAGAATTTAAACATAAAACAAATATAATTTTGAATTAAAAGCCAAATTTAGAATAATAATGTACCTACTAAGCGATCGAACGGGGCGCGGCACGGCGGCGGCTCGCCGCGATCGCGTGATTTGAAGCTACCTTCTATTTGAAAAATACTATTGAAAAATTAGCAAAAACTATGAAATATTGGTTATTTTTGCCAAATATGTTTATTACCAACTTGAAGTACGTTTACTTTAATGTATTTAAGCATCTACATGCATGAAAATATGAGAAAACTAGGTAATTTTTTATTAAAATGTGAGGTATTGGTCCTCACAGGAGGCACCAACAAAAAAGAGAATGTAGGGGACTCGCTGGAAAGGCAATTGCATTTCCCTGATGCTTGATCTCGAAATCACAAGGAACCCGGGAAGTGAAAATAAGATAAACTCACCTGGATAGGAAGGATGGACAAGGAACCAACGTCGGGGCACCGTGCCGGCCGGCTAGCTCTCCCGCACCCACTATTTCACGGGTTCTTATTTTGGATTCCACACGAGAGATCGAAAATCAGTCAATCAACCTTTAGCGAGGCTTATAGCACAGTTTGGAGGAAAAAACACAAATTTCGAAGCACTTGCGTGTAGGCTCAGGTGGCCATATTTTTCGACTCGATTAGTTTTGTAAATGTCCGCAAGGGGCGCACGCGCTGACGTTTGGCGGTCGGCGCGAATATTTGAAGTTGGGAAAAGGAAACACAAAAGAATTAAGGAATTAGTTTATGGATAGGTTTCATGTTTATCCACTTACTTTTGTCTTTTTTGGGACTTTGTGTCGTTCGTTGCTGAATAAAATGTACGTATTTGATATTTTTCTGTATTGTATTTCGATTTATTATTAACCCCCGACGCAAAAACGACGGGGTGTTATAAGTTTGACGTGTCTGTCTGTCATCCAAGATGGCCGCCACCACAAAATGGTGAATATTACATATTGCGTTGGGGGTTTTATAAAAGTTTTAATTTAATTCATTTGTATTATGATTAAATATTATTTTATCAGGTGCCAAGTTCATTTTTGTTGATACTACTAGCATGGTACTTTTTGCTGGGTTATTTGACGCAAAGGATAGAAGATGCCATGCCTGCACCTGTCTTGGATGTTGAGATAGCACGAGATGTGAGTATATATACATAGACATAATAATAATTTTATTGATAATATTCATTACACGTCATAGATAGGTACATTAATAAATCAATTACAATATACATTATAAAATAGTCAGCTCTTCTGCTTATAATCTATGAATTCCTTGCAGGAGTAGAACGACCTCGCAAGTAGCCATTTTTTAGTATTGTTCTTAAAGATAATTATATTTGGTGCATTTGTGACATCATCTGGAAGCCTATTGTAAACGTCTGGCCCCATCACATGTATTGTGTTAGCTGTTTTGGCCAGTTTAAGAGGTACGGACGATAATTAGTGTGCGTACCTCGTAAGCATATTGTGTCCTCGGCGTTTATACAACTCCAGGTTTTCCCGAGTATATACCTCTATAAGTTAAATCTATACCCAACAAACAATTTCTGGTCGAGACTACGTTTTAGTCTCAACTTTAGGTTGAATAAGATAAATCGTAAAAACGTTATGATAACGTTTATAAAACGCGAAAAGGGCCCATTTTATACGACGCCAATTCGTGTTGCAGTTATGTTGCAGTCATATAAAAACCATTTTGGTCGAGTAATCACCGCATAAAAGTCGTTGATTTGACCACAAGTTGCATTGTTGTACCTGTTAAAACGTGTATTCGACGTTACAGTCTTCATTGGGACTTTTATACGGCGTATTAGTTGAATTACAGTCGCATTTTAGTTATTCAATAAATAATATTCAATGAACAACTTGCTTTTACACAGCAGTTCAATTTATACTTGTCATTGACTTAAAGGTTAAGTTTTATCACCATATTTACAAAAATCTTCTTTGAAAAGTTATACTTATTCTCAAGTTAAAAGCAATTTCAACTTCAAATTTTTGTGGGAAGTTCTGTTCATCGACGGAAATTGGGTTGTTTATGGGTAATTATTAATGCGCCTATTAGAATCTTCAATTTATTTATATTTTTGCATTTTTAATTTACTAAAATATTAAGGCTTTTCTCTATACGACGAAATGTTGTAAATGTTCCAATTACACGACGTCTATATAACTTCCGAACAAGAATTGGCCGCCATTTGTATCGAATTTAGGGTTCTCTAAGATATTAGTTTGGAGCCTTCTTCATTCACGCTTTTCATTTAACCCACAACAAATTCATTAAACATGATTTTTTATTACGCAGGTTTATAAGTATTTAGTTTAAAGCATATAGTAGGTAAATAGGTAAATATTTACTTTTTTTATTTATGAAATAAAACATGATAATTTACTTTTGTTTTAGTGTGGTGGGTAGTGTGATATTTTTGGAATACAATAAGTTTATAATAATTATAATGATTGAAGCTTACATGGACGTCGATAAAAATAAAAATACATTGAAAAATTCTTTCATCGCGTGCGCTGTAGATACTATTGTTTTTTTTTTTTTTAATAACATATTTATTTAATAATATATAATTTAAAAAAAATATGTTCAGCTCTGTGATATGAATAAAAATGGCATTTTGTTAATTCATTTTGTTTTTTTTTATTAATGTTAATATTAAATAAGTTAGAACTTTTTTTTAATAATAAATATTTCAAGACATTTTACACAGCGCCACCTAACCCCATACTAAGCAAAGCAACTTAATGCTTGTATTATGGTGGTTAGGGTAACGGATATAATACTTATATACTTTTCTTTGTTAATATATAATTTAATTGTCAATTTAATATTGATTAATATTAAAGTGTTTATTTAATTCTATCTTAATTCAATATTAAAGTGTTTATTTAATTCTATTAATTTGTTTACATCCATAACAATTGATGCAATATTAGTTAAGAACACATAATTTCAACTTAGCAATGAATTTATATTGTGTTACTTTTTTAGTTTTTATAATTGTTTTTGTCCTAAGTTTCTAAGAGCTTTATTGTTGAGGTATTTTGTGATTAGTTGGTATTTATAACTGTAAATTTAGCTATAAGTATGTCACGTTACTAAATTACAATTTTTGTTTAATTTTAGACATTTATATTTAAATTTTATCTTTTGTCTTTGAGTCTTGTCACTTGCACTCTGTTTATATTAAATACTAAAACCTTAGTCGACAGCGAGACGATGGCGATTCTTTTAGATAATCGACTGCAAGGCCTTATAGGCCATCTTTATAATGCTTCAAAAATAAAATGTTCTTAGATAACATTGAACTAGTACGTATTATTATAATAGGTAGAAAAAGTATTATTGTAATTTTGATAATTTTTTATTTACTTAAAAAACTATTCCTTAAGAGATTTTAAATAAAACCAAAGTACTTTTACAATATTATCAGAAATTTTATTTTAAATTATTTATCTTTCCTATAAAGTGTGAATTAACCCTTAATCACTGACGTACGTACGTGGTACTTCACCCAAATCGTTTTCTGTTAAAAACTTCTGTTTCCGCAGGAATTTCTGAGCGTCCTTTTTAGTAGTTTCCTAGTCACCTGTGATGAGTATCTGGGGATGGATAGCGGCCATCTGCCATTTTTCTATTTTGGTGAATTTGACTTACCAACGTATGTGGTACGTACGTCAGTGTTAGTGTAACTTTTTTGAATATATTTCATTATATTTGGCGACTAATAAAATTAACCAAAAGTTTTTTACTTAGTTCCCTCAAAGTTACTTGTGGAACATTAAAATCTATAGCCCATTTTTTCAAATGCTGTCGAAAGTCATTATTTTCAACTTATATGTCTGAACTTTCGGAAGATGAATTACAATTAATCGGAATTTCTTGAATATTACCGGTAACTAAATTATTTTCTTCATTTTCATGAGCTAATGAATCATCTTTCTCACTAACACACAAGCAACCATTGTTGAGTAAATTGTCCATATTACAATCTGATACGGAACCCTCGAAGTTTTTTGGCAGACTGTCTTGAAGGCTCACATTATAATAGGACAATTAGGCAAAATTGGTCATATTGTAGTGGTTAAATATAGTCAAGACGTGTAATCGTCGTATGCACAATACTTTCGCTATCAATACTACATTTTTAACTTAGCCGACTGCAATATAACCATACTCCGTTGTAGAGTCGTATAAAAGAGAATTATATGACAATTTTGCTTTAGTTATCACCTTTATACAACTTTAAGGCTTATACGATTAAAAGTTTTATAAAAACAGTTGTATAGAGGAGTTCTTCGACACCATTATATGATTGTCGTATACAACCGCGATATAAACGTTTAAATGACAACTTTATACGACCATTTCAGATTATTTATATTATTATAATAGGACAACTGGTCATATTGTAGTGGTTAAATATAGTCAAGACGTGTAATCGTCGTATGCAAAATACTTTCGCTATCAATACTACATTTTTAACTTAGCCGACTGCAATATAACCATATTCCGTTATAGAGTCGTATAAAAGAGAATTATATGACAATTTTGCTATAGTTATCACCTTTATACAACTTTAAGGCTTATACGACTAAAAGTTTTATAATAACCGTTGTATAGAAGTGTTCCTCGATACGATTATATGATTTCCGTATACAACCGCAGTATAAACGTTTAAACGACTACTTTATACGACCATCTGCCTATATAACTAAGTAGACATATAATGCACCAATATATGATCAAAGTAAGATAAAAAAACCTTAATATGACTTCTAAAAGACAAAAAGCCTTTATAAAGTCTCGTTATATGACTAATTTGTTTGTTGGGTAGGTACCTACTTGTCACAAAATCTTAAAATTGACATTATCTAAACATATAAAAGAAAAGAGTGACTGTCTGACTGATTTATCAACGCGCAGCTTGAACCGCTGAACGGATTAAGTTGAAATTTGTGACACAGATAGGTTTTAAGACGTAGACCTCCGCTAAGAAAGGATTTTGCACGCGGGCAAAGCCGCGAGCGCGAGTTTATCTTCAATAAATTGTTTTTTACTGGATTAAAGATTAAATAACTCAAGAGCAACTTTTGCATGTCACGCCACATAAATTGGCTAAAAAATGTTCATATCTATGAATTCAAAATGAACTGTAATGGTTCTTTAATAATTAAAGTGATTGATTTGTTTTATTATCATTAATTGTTAATATTAACGTAATAATGGTACAGTAATACCCCACTTTACGCGAGGGATACGTTCCGGAAAAAATCGCGTTAACTGAAATTCGCGTATATCGAGGTTTATGATTAACGTAGTTAAAATTTAATACAAAAATACGAATCATTTTAATCAATCACTTTAATTCTAAGAACACTTAATGCAATACATACTATTAATTATTTTGTAAGGAAAAATACATCTATTGTCTTTTGGGTACCATTTATTTTTACGTTCTTGTGAAATACATTCATAACACCCAACACTGTTTTTAATTGTTTGACTCACGGTCAAGACACGGTCATCGTTATTGCCTATACTCTGCAATATGTCCAAACCTAAATAAAATTTTGAAAGAGCGTGAAATTTGAAATTCGCGTTATAGTGAATCCGCGCATAACGGGTATTACTGTATTATAGTACTGTTTTAATTAAAGTTGCACATAAATATTTTTATTTCTATAGCGATGTACTTACTAGACGTGTTAATCAGACCCCGAGCGGCTCGATCGAGCCGCACCCGCGGATGCGAATTTGAACCTTATTTTAATTAAACTAGAAATAATAGTGTCAATTTTCATTTGAATCTGAAGTGTTTCCTGGATCAAGGGGTTAATAGTTAATATCGTGTTATATTCCAGGAAACGACGTTATTTAGCGAGGAATCAGCGCGTCAATACTTAAACGACATACTAGGGTCGGAGCCGAGAGTGGCCGGAACTGTCTACCATCGCAACAAGACTGCAGACGTCAAGTCTATAGTCGATGGTATAGCGCTGCGGGCCAACCAACATGTATACACTGACTGGCAGATGGCTACCGGTGAGGAACCACTTTGTTTCTCTCTCTCTGTCTACCATCGCAACAAGACTGCAGACGTCAAATCTATAGTCGATGGTATAGCGCTGCGGGCCAATCAACATGTATACACTGACTGGCAGATGGCTACCGGTGAGGAACCACTTTGTTTCTCTCTCTCTCTCTGTCTACCATCGCAACAAGACTGCAGACGTCAAGTCTATAGTCGATGGTATAGCGCTGCGGGCCAACCAACATGTATACACTGACTGGCAGATGGCTACCGGTGAGGAACCACTTTGTTTCTCTCTCTCTCTCTGTCTACCATCGCAACAAGACTGCAGACGTCAAGTCTATAGTCGATGGTATAGCGCTGCGGGCCAACCAACATGTATACACTGACTGGCAGATGGCTATCGGTGAGGAACCACTTTGTTTCTCTCTCTCTGTCTACCATCGCAACAAGACTGCAGACAAGTCAAGTCTATAGTCGATGGTATAGCGCTGCGGGCCAACCAACATGTATACACTGACTGGCAGATGGCTATCGGTGAGGAACCACTTTGTTTCTCTCTCTCTGTCTACCATCGCAACAAGACTGCAGACAAGTCAAGTCTATAGTCGATGGTATAGCGCTGCGGGCCAACCAACATGTATACACTGACTGGCAGATGGCTATCGGTGAGGAACCACTTTGTTTCTCTCTCTCTGTCTACCATCGCAACAAGACTGCAGACAAGTCAAGTCTATAGTCGATGGTATAGCGCTGCGGGCCAACCAACATGTATACACTGACTGGCAGATGGCTATCGGTGAGGAACCACTTTGTTTCTCTCTCTCTGTCTACCATCGCAACAAGACTGCAGACAAGTCAAGTCTATATAGTATGGTATATTCTGACAGACTGATGTGTTACAACTCTAAATTCGTAGGTTATAATAATTAATAATGTTGATACCCACTGAGAATGGTCTTTGAAAATTCATCCCCAGGGGATGAAAATTAGAATTTTGTTATAAAAATCAATGTAATATTAATTTTTCATGTTTATTTTGGAACTATGCGTCATTTTTATGGTTGTAAAATTTACTTTTCTACGTGATAAGTGTAAATAAAGAGTTATTTATATTTATCTAAACACAAGCTGCGTACGTCGACTGCCTCCTATTTATCTTATAGGAAACAGCCGGCCATAAACAGTTCTTCTAAATATATAAAAGGAAAGAGTGACTGATTGATCTATCAACGTACAGCCCAAACTGTTGGACGGATTGAGTTGAAATTCGGAACACAATTAGATTTCATGATGTAGCGATCTGCTAAGAAAGGATTTCTGTGCGCAGGCAAAGCCTCAAGCTAGTAATGAAGAAAATATTAAGTTATATACTATTTTTCCAGGAGCATTCCTCCTCGAAACAGCCGCACCGCATGTAAACTTTTACGAGAACGCATCGAACGTGATCGCAGTGTTGGAGGGTACGAGCGGGTTCCACACAAACGGAACCATCGCCAGCTCTGTACTCGTCAACTGTCACTACGACTCCGTGCCCTTTGCTATGGGTAATGTACATATTATTACAGCTCCATTTGTGAACGTGTACGAGAACGCATCGAACGTGATCGCAGTGTTGGAGGGTACGAGCGGGTTCCACACAAACGGAACCATCGCCAGCTCTGTACTCGTCAACTGTCACTACGACTCCGTGCCCTTTGCTATGGGTAATGTACATATTATTACAGCTCCATTTGTGAACGTGTACGAGAACGCATCGAACGTGATCGCAGTGTTGGAGGGTACGAGCGGGTTCCACACAAACGGAACCATCGCCAGCTCTGTACTCGTCAACTGTCACTACGACTCCGTGCCCTTTGCTATGGGTAATGTACATATTATTACAGCTCCATTTGTGAACGTGTACGAGAACGCATCGAACGTGATCGCAGTGTTGGAGGGTACGAGCGGGTTCCACACAAACGGAACCATCGCCAGCTCTGTACTCGTCAACTGTCACTACGACTCCGTGCCCTTTGCTATGGGTAATGTACATATTATTACAGCTCCATTTGTGAACGTGTATGAGAACGCATCGAACGTGATCGCAGTGTTGGAGGGTACGAGCGGGTTCCACACAAACGGAACCATCGCCAGCTCTGTACTCGTCAACTGTCACTACGACTCCGTGCCCTTTGCTATGGGTAATGTACATATTATTACAGCTCCATTTGTGAACGTGTACGAGAACGCATCGAACGTGATCGCAGTGTTGGAGGGTACGAGCGGGTTCCACACAAACGGAACCATCGCCAGCTCTGTACTCGTCAACTGTCACTACGACTCCGTGCCCTTTGCTATGGGTAATGTACATATTATTACAGCTCCATTTGTGAACGTGTATGAGAACGCATCGAACGTGATCGCAGTGTTGGAGGGTACGAGCGGGTTCCACACAAACGGAACCATCGCCAGCTCTGTACTCGTCAACTGTCACTACGACTCCGTGCCCTTTGCTATGGGTAATGTACATATTATTACAGCTCCATTTGTGAACGTGTACGAGAACGCATCGAACGTGATCGCAGTGTTGGAGGGTACGAGCGGGTTCCACACAAACGGAACCATCGCCAGCTCTGTACTCGTTAACTGTCACTACGACTCCGTGCCCTTTGCTATGGGTAATGTACATATTATTACAGCTCCATTTGTGAACGTGTACGAGAACGCATCGAACGTGATCGCAGTGTTGGAGGGTACGAGCGGGTTCCACACAAACGGAACCATCGCCAGCTCTGTACTCGTCAACTGTCACTACGACTTCGTGCCCTTTGCTATGGGTAATGTACATATTATTACAGCTCCATTTGTGAACGTGTACGAGAACGCATCGAACGTGATCGCAGTGTTGGAGGGTACGAGCGGGTTCCACACAAACGGAACCATCGCCAGCTCTGTACTCGTCAACTGTCACTACGACTTCGTGCCCTTTGCTATGGGTAATGTACATATTATTACAGCTCCATTTGTGAACGTGTACGAGAACGCATCGAACGTGATCGCAGTGTTGGAGGGTACGAGCGGGTTCCACACAAACGGAACCATCGCCAGCTCTGTACTCGTCAACTGTCACTACGACTCCGTGCCCTTTGCTATGGTTAATGTACATATTATTACAGCTCCATTTGTGAACGTGTACGAGAACGCATCGAACGTGATCGCAGTGTTGGAGGGTACGAGCGGGTTCCACACAAACGGAACCATCGCCAGCTCTGTACTCGTCAACTGTCACTACGACTCCGTGCCCTTTGCTATGGGTAATGTACATATAATAACAGCTCCATTTGTGAACGTGTACGAGAACGCATCGAACGTGATCGCAGTGTTGGAGGGTACGAGCGGGTTACACACAAACGGAACCATCGCCAGCTCTGTACTCGTTAACTGTCACTACGACTCCGTGCCCTTTGCTATGGGTAATGTACATATTATTACAGCTCCATTTGTGAACGTGTACGAGAACGCATCGAACGTGATCGCAGTGTTGGAGGGTACGAGCGGGTTCCACACAAACGGAACCATCGCCATCTCTGTACTCGTCAACTGTCACTACGACTCCGTGCCCTTTGCTATGGGTAATGTACATATTATTACAGCTCCATTTGTGAACGTGTACGAGAACGCATCGAACGTGATCGCAGTGTTGGAGGGTACGAGCGGGTTCCACACAAACGGAACCATCGCCAGCTCTGTACTCGTCAACTGTCACTACGACTCCGTGCCCTTTGCTATGGGTAATGTACATATTATTACAGCTCCATTTGTGAACGTGTACGAGAACGCATCGAACGTGATCGCAGTGTTGGAGGGTACGAGCGGGTTCCACACAAACGGAACCATCGCCAGCTCTGTACTCGTCAACTGTCACTACGACTTCGTGCCCTTTGCTATGGGTAATGTACATATTATTACAGCTCCATTTGTGAACGTGTACGAGAACGCATCGAACGTGATCGCAGTGTTGGAGGGTACGAGCGGGTTCCACACAAACGGAACCATCGCCAGCTCTGTACTCGTCAACTGTCACTACGACTCCGTGCCCTTTGCTATGGGTAATGTACATATTATTACAGCTCCATTTGTGAACGTGTACGAGAACGCATCGAACGTGATCGCAGTGTTGGAGGGTACGAGCGGGTTCCACACAAACGGAACCATCGCCAGCTCTGTACTCGTCAACTGTCACTACGACTCCGTGCCCTTTGCTATGGGTAATGTACATATTATTACAGCTCCATTTGTGAACGTGTACGAGAACGCATCGAACGTGATCGCAGTGTTGGAGGGTACGAGCGGGTTCCACACAAACGGAACCATCGCCAGCTCTGTACTCGTCAACTGTCACTACGACTCCGTGCCCTTTGCTATGGGTAATGTACATATTATTACAGCTCCATTTGTGAACGTGTACGAGAACGCATCGAACGTGATCGCAGTGTTGGAGGGTACGAGCGGGTTCCACACAAACGGAACCATCGCCAGCTCTGTACTCGTCAACTGTCACTACGACTCCGTGCCCTTTGCTATGGGTAATGTACATATTATTACAGCTCCATTTGTGAACGTGTATGAGAACGCATCGAACGTGATCGCAGTGTTGGAGGGTACGAGCGGGTTCCACACAAACGGAACCATCGCCAGCTCTGTACTCGTCAACTGTCACTACGACTCCGTGCCCTTTGCTATGGGTAATGTACATATTATTACAGCTCCATTTGTGAACGTGTACGAGAACGCATCGAACGTGATCGCAGTGTTGGAGGGTACGAGCGGGTTCCACACAAACGGAACCATCGCCAGCTCTGTACTCGTCAACTGTCACTACGACTCCGTGCCCTTTGCTATGGGTAATGTACATATTATTACAGCTCCATTTGTGAACGTGTACGAGAACGCATCGAACGTGATCGCAGTGTTGGAGGGTACGAGCGGGTTCCACACAAACGGAACCATCGCCAGCTCTGTACTCGTCAACTGTCACTACGACTCCGTGCCCTTTGCTATGGGTAATGTACATATTATTACAGCTCCATTTGTGAACGTGTACGAGAACGCATCGAACGTGATCGCAGTGTTGGAGGGTACGAGCGGGTTCCACACAAACGGAACCATCGCCAGCTCTGTACTCGTCAACTGTCACTACGACTCCGTGCCCTTTGCTATGGGTAATGTACATATTATTACAGCTCCATTTGTGAACGTGTACGAGAACGCATCGAACGTGATCGCAGTGTTGGAGGGTACGAGCGGGTTCCACACAAACGGAACCATCGCCAGCTCTGTACTCGTCAACTGTCACTACGACTCCGTGCCCTTTGCTATGGGTAATGTACATATTATTACAGCTCCATTTGTGAACGTGTACGAGAACGCATCGAACGTGATCGCAGTGTTGGAGGGTACGAGCGGGTTCCACACAAACGGAACCATCGCCAGCTCTGTACTCGTCAACTGTCACTACGACTCCGTGCCCTTTGCTATGGGTAATGTACATATTATTACAGCTCCATTTGTGAACGTGTACGAGAACGCATCGAACGTGATCGCAGTGTTGGAGGGTACGAGCGGGTTCCACACAAACGGAACCATCGCCAGCTCTGTACTCGTCAACTGTCACTACGACTCCGTGCCCTTTGCTATGGGTAATGTACATATTATTACAGCTCCATTTGTGAACGTGTACGAGAACGCATCGAACGTGATCGCAGTGTTGGAGGGTACGAGCGGGTTCCACACAAACGGAACCATCGCCAGCTCTGTACTCGTCAACTGTCACTACGACTCCGTGCCCTTTGCTATGGGTAATGTACATATTATTACAGCTCCATTTGTGAACGTGTACGAGAACGCATCGAACGTGATCGCAGTGTTGGAGGGTACGAGCGGGTTCCACACAAACGGAACCATCGCCAGCTCTGTACTCGTCAACTGTCACTACGACTCCGTGCCCTTTGCTATGGGTAATGTACATATTATTACAGCTCCATTTGTGAACGTGTACGAGAACGCATCGAACGTGATCGCAGTGTTGGAGGGTACGAGCGGGTTCCACACAAACGGAACCATCGCCAGCTCTGTACTCGTCAACTGTCACTACGACTCCGTGCCCTTTGCTATGGGTAATGTACATATTA
The DNA here is from genome assembly GCA_947507615.1 of Hemithea aestivaria. NCBI lineage: Eukaryota > Metazoa > Arthropoda > Insecta > Lepidoptera > Geometridae > Hemithea > Hemithea aestivaria. The sequence goes on along the minus strand of OX382346.1, from coordinate 719,817 downwards.
TTACAGCTCCATTTGTGAACGTGTACGAGAACGCATCGAACGTGATCGCAGTGTTGGAGACTAGATTTATGGTTTATGACTGAAGTATATGACAATTTAATTTTTTTTTTTCAGGGGCGTCAGACAACGCAATATTCTGCGCAGTAATGGCGGAGATATTGAATAGGTTTTCAAGGAGGACTCGGAAATTCAAACACAATATTGTATTCTTATTCAACGGTGCCGAAGAAAATGGCTTGCATGTAAGACTTTTTTATATTAATAACTAGCTGGGCCCAGCGGTTTTACCCGCAGAGTCGCCAGTACGCCTATGTGTTATTCCAGGGTCTAAGCTATATCTATGCCAAATTTCAGCTGAATCGGATCACCCGTTTAGGCGTGAAGGTGTAACAAACATACACATTCACAAACTTCCGCATTTATATTATTCTTGTGATAACCTATCACCTCGCTAGGCCGTAGATAGCAGCAGAAAAAAACCTAGATTTTTTTACTAAGAAGTAAGAAGACGAGCAAGACACTCTCCTGATGGTAAGAGATAACGCTGCATAATCAGTACAGTGCTAGGATTTTTATTATAAATTCTAGGTGCACTGCGCCAACGCTTCTTACTTAAGAATCATAAGATTAAAACTCTTCAGTCCAGTAATCTCACTAGCTACAGTCCTGTGCACAGTAATGTTTGCACATCACTGCTCAGGCGGTGGAATAACTGCCACTGTTGGAGTACCCACCTAGACGACTTTTTGCTAAGTATTTGTGAATGAATTTAATATATTTTTCAGGCGAGTCATGGGTTCCTACAGCACCCTTGGTCGAGAGGAATCAAAACAGTCGTCAATTTAGACGCGGCCGGCATGAATGGAAAACCTTCTGTGTTTCAGGTAATAACCACTTTTTTTTTATCAAGAAAAAGGGTTTTTTTTTTATGTGGTGAAGTAGAAGACGAGCAAGACGCTCTCCTGATGTTAAGAGATAACGCTGCCCATAATCAGTACAGTGTTACCTAGGATTTCACAATGATGTGAAATTCTAGGAGCACTGCACCAACGCTTCTTACTCAAGAGTCATACTATGTTAAGACTCTTTAGCCCAGTAATTTCACTAGCTACAGTGCCCTCCTACCTGAGCACAGTAATGTTTGCAGTACACTGCTCAGGCGGTAGAATAACTGGCACTGTTGGGGTACCCACCTAGACGACCTCCTGCAAAGGAAGTCTACCCCCGGTAAAATCTCTCTTGAGACCATGCCGCCCTGGTTCGTACACTAATATAATTAGATAATATATTTACATGTTCTTATGGTTGATAAGTTTGTGAAGCATTCTGGGTGATCCCGTCAAAGGTTCAGCCAGAATGCTATTACAAAGACCGACTTGGTTGGATCGGTATAAGATGGTTGTTTTTCTCATGTCTTCGTTACAGACACATTCCATGAGTCTGTGGTACAAGTCATCCTTTGTGTTGCAATCAGGGCAGTTAGGAGAATCAGTTTTTCTCATCAAATATGCAAACCCATTACACCATTAATATTATATTTTACCGGGGGTAGACTTCCTTTGCACTCCTGCAACGTCGTCTAGGTGGGTACCCCAACAGTACCAGTTATTCTACCGCCTGAGCAGTGATGTGCAAACATTACTGTGCACAGGTAGGAGGGCACTGTAGCTAGTGAAATTACTGGGCTAAAGAGTCTTAACATCTTATGACTCTTGAGTAAGAAGCGTCGGTGCAGTGCACATAATTGTGAAATTCTGGGTAGCACAGTACTGATTATGGGCAGCGTTATCTCTTAATATCAGGAGAGCGTCTTGCTCGTCTTCTTACTTCTGCACATAAAAAAAAAAAAAAACATGGAATGTGTCCGCAACGAAGTCTCAATGGTGTAACTGTTTCAATTCTATTAATATTGCAATTGTCAATCCATGGGGAGCACAATGGGTGAGGTTGTATAATTTTATACCAAATACCGACATCTCTGGATCTCTGAAACACTTTTTATCTTTGTAAATAAACGGCATAAACTCACTTGTAGATCCTCGTACAGGATCGAAAAGGTCGGCATGAAGACATAGTAAATACACTTGTATTTACTATGGCTTTATGTTCGCGTCGTGTTCGGGTTCGGTTCCGATACTCCCTTGAGTTTATTACGTTTACTAGCTGCGCCCAGCGGTTTTACCCGCAGTACTTATGTAGCCTATGTGTTATTCCAGGGTCTAAGCTATCTCTATACCAAATTTCAGCTCAATCGGTCCACCCGTTTAGGCGTGAAAGAGTAACAAACATCCTGACATCCATTCTTACAAACTTTCATGTTTTATAATACTAGTAATATTTACAAAGATGAATCTGAATGCTCACGGACCGTTTTGTGTAAAGCCGTGTCTCCAGCTCCTTTTTTGGTCTACACTCTCAACAAAAACACGCCAACACACAGCAAAATTCCCCTACACAAAAAAAAAGTCTATGCTTCAAGCGTCAACAAATGTTTTTGCTTTCCATCGGCTATGGAAAGCAAAAACATTTGTTGAAGCTTACCGCCGGGCTCAGCTAGTAAATAAATAAATGAATAAACAAAGCAAAAACATTTCATTGACATTATTATTTTTTTTGTGTAGGGGAATTTTGCTATGTGTTGGCGTGTTTTTGTTGAGAGTGTAGACCAAAAAAGGAGCTGGAGACACGGCTTAAAAACACTTGTTATAGTCACGATTCACGATATAATTACCGTGGGTAGACTTCCTTTGCAGGAGGTCGTCTAGGTGGGTACCCCAACAGTGCCAGTTATTCTACCGCCTGAGCAGTGATGTGCAAACAATACTGTGCACAGGTAGGAGGGCACTGTAGCTAGTGAAATTACTGGGCTAAAGAGTCTTAACGTCTTATGACTCAAGTAAGAAGCGTTGGTGAAGTGCACCCGGTAGCACTGCACTAATTATGGGCAGCGTTATCTCTTACCATCAGGAGAGCGTCTTGCTCGTCTTCTTACTTTGTATTATAAAAAAAATGCATTTTGTGACATATATCCCTGGATTTTGTGATATACCTACTGAATGTATGTATGTCCCGCCTGGTTCCTATCTTCTAAATATATAAAAGGAAAGAGTGACTGATTGACTGACTGACTGATCTATCAATGCACAGCCAAAACCGCTGGATGGATTGGGTTGAAATTTGGAACATAGATAGGTTTTATGACGTATACCTTCGCTAAGAAAGGATTTTGCCATGCGGGCAAAGCCGCGAGCATAAGCTAGTAATTATGTGCGTAATAATATTTGGTGATTGCTTGTGTGTATGTTTTTATTTATTATTTTAATAAAATGATATGTATTTATGTATAGTCAACCACAAAGAGATGTATCCATGTTAGGCTTACAAAATGAAGTAAATTTTCATTTGCCACAATGAACTACCCTTGGTTCGTGACATTTCTAGTAGCAATCAAACTTTATATTATCATCGACTCGTTTAATATGCAACAATGATGTATCCCACTACTTTTCCTTAGGTGATATATAATAATAGCATTTAAAATGAATCGAATATGGCTCATTTTGATGATTAATTCTAAACTATAATTATTCTTAAAAACTGTCCTAACGCTTGCAAACACGTTTACTTACCAATAATAATATTGCTTTACACCTCAATACTTAATAATACTTACTTATATTGTTAATTTTACCTTATAAGCCCAGCATTTATCTTTATTTACAAACGAGTATGCATACTCGTAAAAAGTTTCTCATGTAAGTGAATTTGTATTCTTTTTGAGAAATAAACATATCTTTAACCCGAATATGGTATACGATTTGGTGGATACTGAAAAGTTACGAAGTAAGGGTAAATAATTTTTGCATACTAAAAGTTCCTTCATTTTTTTTTTTTTTTTTTTATAGCAGACTAATCAAGCGCTTGACCGCAATCTCACCTGTTGGTAAGTGACGATGCAGTCGAAGTTGTAGCACGCTTGTTTAGTAAGAACCTATTCACTCTTGATTTGAACAAACCCACGTTGTAGCATCCGGGAAACACTGAGAGTGGTAGCGAATTCCATAGCTTCGCCGTTCTTATAATGAAAGACGAAGCGAATCGCTTAGTCCGAGCTGCTGGTATACTCACCAGATATTGGTGGCGCAGTGCCGTTTGCCTGGACGTTCGGTAGTAAAAGGGTGATGGTGGAATCAACCCGTGGAGTTCTGAGGAGCACTTTTGTAAGACTAACACGGATACATTTCTTTGTAGTTGACTGTACGTTTGCTCTAGGTATCAGATCCGGCAACACTTAGCGTATACGCTCGCGCGGTACCGCGTCCGAACGCTCAGGGATTTGGAGAGTTTTTGTTCTCTTCTGGAACTATCCCTTCTGATACCGACTTTAGGATATTCCGGGACTTTGGGGGCATACATGGTGAGTTAAGTTATAATAATACTTGTTAAGAATTTATTTATTTATTGTTGTTTTTTAACCCCCGACGCAAAAACGACGGGGTGTTATAAGTTTGACGTGTCTGTCTGTCTGTGGCATCGTAGCTCCCGAACGGATGAACGGATTTTGATTTAGTTTTTTTTTTGTTTGAAAGTAGAGTTAGTCGAGAGTGTTCTTAGTCATGTTTAGTGGAAATCGGTCCAAGATGGCCGCCGCTACAAAACGGCGGATTACTTTTTTTCTCCACGACCCCCTCAATATGGGTATCAAATGAAAGGGCTTGACTAGTAGAATACAACCCACTATAGTAAATTTAAAATCCAAAATGGCTGCCACCACAAAATGGTGAATTACATATTGCGTTGGGTGTCTTTTAAATTTTTAATTTTATATACAACGAAGTAAGAAGACGAGCAAGACGCTCTCCTGATGGTAAGAGATAACGCTACCCATAATTAGCACAGCGCTACCCAGTATTTTACGAAGGTAAAATTTTGGGTGCACTGCGCCAACGCTTCTTACCTAAGCACAGTAATGTTTGCACATCACTGCTCAGGCGTAATAATAACTGTAACTGTTATTCTACCGCCTGAGCATTTAGTTTTATTTAATATATTAATAAGCTGTGCCCAGCAGTCCGCGATCTGAACTTATGTTAATTTTACTAATCGGGACTTCTCGTGTAATTATAAATTCTAGTGCTGCAGTAGGCTTAACATTTGATGCCATATTGACCGGTACAAAATGGCGTATTACTTATTTTTTCTGTGTGTACTAGTAGAATACAATACTATGATAAAATTCAAATGCAAAATGACAGACTACTAAATGGCGGATTACATATTTTTATAGTGTTGGCGTTATTTAATTTAATAAATAAATTAATATTTCAAGACATCCCCAAGCTAAGCAATTTAATGCTTGTGTTATGGTGGTTAGGATAACGGATATAATATGCATATACTTTTTTTTGTCAATACATACATACTTATAATAGATACAGAAATCCACCCAGAGAAACAAATATCTGTGGATCACACAAACATTTGTCCCATGCGTTTAAATGCACAAACATTTGTGTTTAATTGACTTGTTATGATATAATTGCAGGCATAGACATAGCGTTCACAAAATGGGGCGTAGTATACCACACGCGATATGACGACGTATCCACACTACAACGTGGCGTTATACAACACGCGGGGGACATGTTGTTACCTTTGTTGGCTGAGTTGGGAGATATAGACGACTTTCAACCTGCTGTAAGTACCTAAATATTATAGTATTTATTCATTCATTCCGAAAATTGAATGAAAATAGCATGAGGTTCCTTTTAAGACGCTCCCTAAACTCAAACTCAATTTTTTTTAATACAAAAATAGGCCTACGTATTACCAATTCCCGAGCAAGGGGTGCATTGAAAACCAGCGCTGGATGGACATCCAAATTATAGTTATTCACCCAGCACATGCTGAATGTACCCCAATTGCCTGAGCAAGAAGTAGATTTAGGATTATTGTACCTATTCTGCCAATAAATGACATTTTATTTTTATTTAAATTATGTGATTTTTGTTATAATTTCAGGAGGAGCCAGAAGTGGCGATATACTTCGACTATTTAAACATATTCCTGATACATTACAACTTCGTCCAAGCTTATATAGTGGATGCGTTCATAGTTGTGTTAGCGCTAGCTAGCGTTGGATATTATGTGTGGTTGGTGGGGCCACGTAAGTATATATATATTATATACATATATATTTTTTTTATTTTAAGCGGATTCAGTGAAGGAGGGTTTTTTTATGCGAAGAAGTAAGAAGACGAGCAAGACGCTCTCCTGTTGGCAAGAGATAACGCTGCCCATAATCAGTACAGTGCTACTTAGTTCATGTGAAATTTTAGGTGCATTACACCAACGTTTCTTACCCAAGACTCATCCGATTTTAAGACTCTTCAGCCCAGTAATTTTCCTAACTACACTGAAGCACAGCAATGTTTGTGCATCACTGCTCAGGCGGTAAAATAACAGGCACTGTTGGGGTACCCTTGGATTTACACTAGGGGCATTCGGGGTGAGCGTTCAGGGCGGCAAAATTTCAGGGGCTGCAAAACTCGAAACGAGAAAAAATATCAATCCGTTTAAACCCGATAAATTGAAAAATTATATATTTCGCGCCCTTTTTAACCCCCGACGCAAAAACGACGGGGTGTTATAAGTTTGACGTGTCTGTCTGTCTGTCTGTGTGTGTGTCTGTCTGTGGCATCGTAGCTCCCGAACGGATGAACGGATTTTGATTTAGTTTTTTTTGTTTGAAAGTAGAGTTAGTCGAGAGCGTTCTTAGCTATGTTTGGTGGAAATCGATCCAAGATGGCCGCCGCTACAAAATGGCGGATTACTTTTTTCTTCCACGACCCCAGCAATATGGGTATCAAATGAAAGGTCTTAACTAGTAGAATACAACCCACTATATAAAATTCAAAATCCAAGATGCCGCCACCAAAAAATGGTGAATTACGTTTTGCGTTGGGGGTTTTTTAAATTTTTAATTTAATTCACTTGTAGTAGAAGAATTCGAGAGGAGCGAGCTTTACGCGCACTTTTCGTTATCAAAAATATAAAATTTTCACGCCCCCATTATTATCTGACACACAAAAGTAAGATGTAAAATTTCGGTGGTGGGCGGCATTATCTTTCGTGGCCAGGGCGGCGCCAGGGCTACATCCGGCCCTGGGGGTACCCTACCCACCTAGACGACCTCCTGCAAACAAAGAAACAAAGAAACATGTTTATTCGACGGCCCATAAAATACATTTTAAAAGACAAACAAATTACAATAATGCACATAGACTAAGCCTGCCTCAGCGTTGTGCTGCGTGTGACTAGTAGACAAATAAATAAATATTTCAGGACATTTCACACAGCGCCACCTAACCCCAAACTAAGCAACTTAATGATAATGATAATGATTTATTGATCTGTGAAAGAGGTACATACATATAAAAGGTGTTATGAATAATTTCTATAGTTCCTCTCTTCCCACCTTGACGGTATACAGATAATATTTTAAAGAAGTAAGTTACAGATTACAAATTTACATTTGCCAAAAATATTAACAATAAAAAATAGCAATACTAATAAGATGTTCATATCTTATTGCTTGTATTATATAACTTATGTTCATAACTTAATGCTTGTATTATGGTGGTTAGGATAACGTATATAATACTTATATACTTTTTTTGTAAATACATACTTATAATAGATATTGAAAGCCACCCAGACCAGAAACAAATATCTGTAGATCACACAAACATTTGTCCCATGCGGGAATCGAACCCGCAACCTTCTGCGTTGCAGGCGGGTATTAGCCCACCGCGCCACAGAGGTCGTCAAGACAAAGGAAGTCTATTCCTGGTTGTGATGTTACAATAAAGATTTATCAATCATTCTTCCATTGCAGGTATATCAACAATCCAGGAGCTGCTATGGTCAGTAGTAGGCAGGCTGTGTGCTGTACTGGGAGGCATTATACTGGTTATGATATGTACCGGACTTATGATAGCTACCACCATACAACTCAGGTAATATACATTCAACATTCAAATAGAGTTTTCTGTAAATTCTATATGTAATAATTTGTAACATATCGTTATAGGTATTTATCGCAGCCGTGGCTGGTGGTACCTTTATACTGGATGCCATACTTTATAGGAGCATTCATCGCTTCACAGGGGTTCGACGCATGGAGGTGTAAAAAGGTTAGTTTTTATTAAAGGTTTTTATTGAAGTGAAACTTCTTTATCGGCGTTGGAAAAAAATTTCCGTCACATTTTTTCGGTTACGCGTCACGGTTACGCGTCACATTTTTCAGTTACGCGCCATCTTTTGTTTCTTGCCCCTACCACGGTTGGTTCAGACGAAGAGTACTTTCACTTTCTCCAATGAACATGAATTTAAATATAAATTTAAATTTAATTTAATTAAAGAAGTTTCACTTCTTACGTGTGTAAACACGCACAAATTTATTTTATTTTGTTAAAATTTCGATTTTTAAATAAATTTCTGTATTATAATCTTTTTTTTAAATCCTTTCAAATATTAGATTATTTTTTGTTCACTCTGAGAAAAAACGCGTTACGCGTACCCTCCCGTTAGGGGACAGGAGGGTTATTAGATTCATAATTTTTTTTTGGATAACAATAACATTTTTTAATGTTAAATTTAAATGTTGGGTTTCATTTTATCTGACTTAATTTTTTTTAAATGTGTAATTTAATTTTTATTGTATATTTCTTCTAAATATATAAAAGAGTGACTGATTGACTGACTGATCTATCAACGCACAGCCGAAACCACTGGACTGATTGGCTTAAAATTTGGAACACTGATGAAGAAAGGCTTTTGCCATGCGGGCAAAGCGGCGAGCCTAAGCTAGTATAATATAATTTGCATTTTGTTTTGTATGTCCGATTTTTTTTCTTATTTACTGTGTGTTTTTTTTCCAGAGCGGATTAAACCGATCAATCCGTGCCCTCCAAGCGATGACGGCCACTCGTCTTATCCTCGCCATTACGACTATAATAATGATGTGCATCCCGTCTATATCTACAGCTAGATATGTAGTAACTGTCCCGTTGTGTGTAATGTCGCTAATGTCCTTCGCATCTCTCACTGCGGTCAGATACGTGCGGTTGAAAGGTGAGTGACGTCACATGTGGCTACAATAATCACTGTCCCCCTCCCGATATATATTGGCTGTCCCGCTGTGTATCATGTTGGTATTTTTATGTTTTACTAGATGCGCCCAGCGATTTTACCCGCTGTACTGTTGATTACATATGTATTATCCAGCACCTAAGCTCTGCACCAAATTTCAGCTCAATCGGTCCACCCGTTTAGGCGTAAAAGAGTAACCAACATTCATCAAAACATCCATACATTCTTAAAATCTTTTTTTTTTTTTTTTTTTTTATGTGATGAAGTAGAAGACGAGCAAGACGCTCTCCTGATGTTAAGAGATAACGGCTGCCCATAATCAGTACAGTGTTACCTAGGATTTCACAATTATGTGTAATTCTAGGAGCACTGCACCAACGCTTCTTACTCAAGAGTCATAAGATGTTAAGACTCTTTAATAATTTAACTAGCTACAGTGCCCTCCTACCGGAGCACAGTAATGTTTGCACATCACTGCTCAGGCGGTAGAATAACTGGCACTGTAGGGGGGGGTACCCACCTAGACGACCTCCTGCAAAGGAAGTCTACCCCTGGTAAAGGCCTGGTATCTATCATGTTTATAATATTAGTAAAATTGTTTACTTGCTAGAGCTTCAGAAAGCTACAGCTTCTATAGTACCTTTTTACTTTTTCAGCGGCGCAATATTTAGTACTAGAAACATCTATGTTCGCTATAACGCTAGCGCCCCTTCTGACTTTGTACTAAAAAAAGGTTTCTATAAACTCAAACTCAAACTCAAAATTCATTTATTCAAATAGGCTACATTAGAGCACTTTTGCAAGTCAATTTTACATTTTTCTATTTTAACACTCTACCGCTCGTTCGCAAGGCACCTCTATGAGAAGAACGAGCAAGAAACTCATGAGGATTGAATTTTTTAAATGTGTTTACAATGTTTATCTTGGTTACATAATTTATTGTGCGTTTGAGGGGCACCAGCTGGTTTATTATGCAGAGGTTTCCAGGCATCTTTGTCCTCTATGTATTGGCTTATTTTATAATAGGCTTTCTTTTGTAATATGGCTTTAACATGGCTTTTGATCTATTAGTCCTATTATCCATGTTCTCCATTACACTCGCGTTTTTAGGGTTCCGTAGTCAACAAGGAACCCTTATAGTTTCGCTTTGTCCGTCCGTCCGTCCGTCTGTCTGTCCGCGGCATTGCGGAGAAACTATAAGTCCTAGAAAAGTGTAATTTTGTATACAGGTAAGTAATAATAAGGGTAAGAGCACGGTGACAAAAAATATTTTTTAATTAATTAATTTAGGCTACCTCCCGTACACGTAAGATGGGGATGATTTTTTTTTTCTGGCTGATACCATCGTGTGGGGTATCGTTGAATAGGTATTTTAAAATGAAGGACGGTTTGCTAAGAAACTTTTTCGATTTCATGTTCTGTTTGAAAGATATTCAAGTTTAAAAAAAAAAATGAGCGTCCCCCCCCCCCCCCCCCTCTAAAATCTGAAATACTAGCTTTAAAATTCTGAAAAAAATCAGAGGTATGCTTTCAACCATGAACTTTCCAGGAAAACTATAGCGGTTAAGATAAAATTATTAGTTTCGGTAAAATCAGCGCTAAAAAAAAGAGATGTTGGCAAGGTCAGCAAATTCAAAATATAATTAGTCCATGTTTTAAATAATAAAAAAATATTAGACACGTATTTTTTTGTTTGTGAATAAAATAAAAAGTGGCTGAGTAATGACGATTATAAGTTTTTGCATCCGGTACAAAATGCACAAAATCTGTTATATTGACGTCACGACTAAGCCATTGTTTTTTATCAAATTTACAAAAAAAAAATACGTGTCTAACAATTTTTAATAATCTACAATATGGACTAAACAATTTGTCAACAACCCTGTTGTTCCAACTCAATAAATAAGAATACCTAAAGCTAACCTAGCCTATAGTTTATTAATGCATAACTAGATGGCGCTAGTAGTAAAATTAGATCGCGCAAGCGAATTGTTCATGGTATGTTTCAATATATTATGTTGGTATATTCAATATTTCAACATGTCCTATTAGTTTATCGAATATTCGTATGCGATTGAGGTTATTTGTATAGGTTTCGTTCTTGTTCGTTGTGTGTAACAGCTTCGACCACGTCTTCACTTACCAACAGGAGAGACAGTGGTCAAACGCAGTCCTTTTTTATATAAAAAAAAACAAAAAAATATAAAAAATTGATTTAGATACGTATAAGATATACATATATGATATTGATTATAATAGAGGATTCATAAAAATTATTCGTCTAATATCCGTGGTTTCATTGATAATAATTAATATTATTGTCTTATTATTAAGAATTTAAAGGTTTAATTACATAATAAATATTGCTTTATAATTAATAATATAACAATTATAGATAAGTAGTATTTCTGTAGATATTGTATATAACACGTCCAAAAACTAATGCGTCTCTTTCAAAGGCTCGAATGTGACATAACCATCAAGTTACACTCTCTCCACGACCACCTAGACTATATTCATGACAATCTTGGGGTACTAAGTGAAGAATTGGACAAGCAATTCCACCCGAACTTTTGTTCGATGAAGTAACGCTATCAAGGCTTCTGGAACGCACATATGATGGCTGAATATTGTTAGAGCATTTAGAATAGCCCTCTGCCTTCAGTTTCAGCAAGAAAATCAAATAACATAAAGGGTTTTTCAACTTAAACTTAAATTAATTAGGATCATCTCTACATTTATAGCGTTTTATTACGAAAACAACATAATATGTGTCATATCTTTTTAACTAGAGCTGATACAGAAATTTCAGTCACAAATTTGAAATCGTCGTCAAAAATTGGACTAATATCATGTATCATAACCCAATCATCCAAAATGCTGTTGTGCAGTGTATTCAATCTACTAGAACTACGGAACCCTACATTGTGCGTGGTCCGACTCGCGCTTGTTTCATAGTAAATATGTCATTTTTGGCTATCTGCTTTATCTCTTTTAAGACAGAACAAGAAAATGGAAACTTCTGTAGCTTATATTGTTTAATTTTCTTAAAAATGTTTTTTCTTTCTTTCTATATTAAGGTATCTCTTCCTTTTCCAGCGGCGCAACATCTATTACTAGAGACATTCCTATCAGTCCCTTCATCAATGTTCGCTATAACGCTAGCGCTGCGGTTGGACGCGCTGTTTCTGCCGCTGACGGGACGCTCCGAGTCCAGTGACTTTGTTGTTGCTGTCATTAATATTGCACTCGCTGTGATTGTTGCTGCTACCCTGGTAAGTTGTATTATACTCATACTTAATTTATTAGCAAAAAAATTTACATGGCACAAATTCAATGAAATAAAAAAAAATCTGATTAATAATAATAATAAATCAAAATGTCAAAACAAAAATTAAATACAATCATCATCATCATCTCAGCCGTAAGACTCCCCTTTGGAAATACAATGTGAATTGTAAATCATATAAAATTAAAATGTATCATCATTTCATTGTGATTATTTCTTACATTCTATAAATTCATTGAATTCATTGGAATAAAATAGAATAGCTATTTGTGCAACATGTGAGAAAAGTTGTTTTTTGCTGTACCTACAGAGTTTGAGTTACGAGCGCGCGAAGTCTAGAATTCAAATAATAGGTTTGCTATGTACAACTTTAGTTAGGTGTACAACTTTAAGAAAAAAAAAAACCGTATGTAACCTATTTCCTATACTAATTACTATTACACTTATTTGTTCAACAAGTACACTGTGTGCTCGTAAGAAAGTTTTTTTTGATGTTTTGTACCGTTAAAGCCGTCTCCAACTCCTGTTTTGGTCTAAACATTCAACATGAACATGACAATATTCAAAAGAAATCTCGATGATTTTGATGAATTTTGATATTATGTTTTGTTGTACGTGTTTTCCATCGGATATGGAAAGCAAAAAATATTGTTGGAGCAAACAAGAAGTCAAAATCGCTGAATTTTTTTAAATGTTGTCATGCTCATGTTGAATATACCAAAACAGGAGCTGGAGACGACTTTGATATAGTGACTTAAACTCCTTACTTGTTGAACAAATAAGTGTAATAATAATTAGTATAGGAAATAGGTTACAAACTGTTATTTTTTCTTTAAGTTGTACACCTAATAATTTTTCTTAAAGTTTGTGTACTATATTGTTGAGTTTACTAATTCTGTCAGAGGGGGGGCACTGGCAACCTGCATCTCAGGTTTATTCCATAAACCTACAGTAGGCACCAGTCCCTCACAAGATAGGTGATAAAACTTATGATTACTAATAAATGTTAACCACCTAGTATTTAAGTACAGACTTATTTGATATGTTCTTATCGAGTCACACCAAATCCTGTAACACTGACTGGTTGAAAAAAAAAATCCTATCGAGTAACAGCCTGTAGTTACTAGGTGAGAATAAATATTCGCATGGAGTCACACCGTTACTCGTTAAGATTTATTTTTCCGAACGAGTAACACTACCTAAAATCCGTGTTACTAGATGAGATAGAAAATTCTTATCGAGTCACACTGTTACAAAGGTGTGACCCGATGCGATTTTTTTTCCTCAACCAGTCACAGTGTTACAGGATTTGGTGTGACTAGAGATGACAAGAATAAGTGGTATGTTCTCACCGGAACATACCACTTATTCTTGTGAGCGAAAATAAACGCTTTTATTATTATTATAAATAGCTATTTGAAAATGATAAAATCTGCGTACATAAGTTCATATAACATTTGTTTCCAGTCAGGTATAGAGTTGTTATTCTCCCGCGTGCGTGTTTGGCTTCCATTGGCGGGTGTGGGCGCGGCTTGCTTTATTCTGATGTTCATACCCTTCGCACCGTACCAAGCCGAGGGACCAGCCACTATGAGGCATTACTGGTTTGTGAGTATCACTTTCATTAAATAAATAAATATTTCAGGACATTTCACACAGCACCACCTAACCCCTAGCTAAGCAACTTAATGCTTGTGTTATGGTGGTTAGAATAACGGATATAATATTTTTAAATACTTCTCTTTTGTAAATACGTACTTATATAATAGATACAGAAAGCCACCCAAACTAGATCCCACAAACATTTGTCCCATGCGGGAATCGACCCCGCACAGAGGTCGTCATTACATACTTTATAATACGCTATTATACGAAAGTCTTGAATTTACGCCTTGGGTGTGGCGGCGTTGTTAGTATTATTCAGGGAACTGAAAAGGTATCATTATTTTGTATGAAAAAATCAATTGACAAAACAAAATGTTTGTGTGTCATCACTCGCGTTCCAACTTCAAAAACACAGCTGTCGTTTTTTTCCGCAGTCAATGTTAATTAATAAAAGGCGTCATTTCTAGTCCCACGTTGGGCGCCAGTTTTAGTCCCACGTTGGGCGCCATAAGTTTTATTACTGAGAGTGGTCCTTTTATTTTTCTTTTATTAATACCTACCTTCAACATTACTATAGAATGGATAGGTACACGAATCCACCTAGACGAGATTTTTACAGAATCTCGTTCTGGTTGGTATAAAAAAATCTGTAAATTATACAAATTTATTTATCCCAACCAGAAGGCCTCTTGGCTTATTCACACCCACTACGATTGATGTCAACTTAAATGTACATTGCTGCGTTTGTTATTTTGCTCATATTAATAAGTGGTTTAAGGAAGTAATGTACGCAATTTTGTCTATGGATTCTAGTGTTTTACATGTCTTTGGGCGATAGCCAAAAGGCCCTTAGCGCAAACAAAATACCTAACACTATTATAAATATATTTTTTTCTTTTCCAGCATTCAGAAATAATCTCGTACGACCAAAACAAAGTACCCATAGAGTCGACAACGGGTGTAGTTGTGAGCAAAATGGACGTGAACACGATGAGGGATATGAACCGAGCCTTGCAGGACGCTGGCATTAGGGTCACTACCAGCTATAGTCAGCATTGTGACTCTAGGGTTTACTGTGACCTGCCGCTTTATAGGACCAGCTTCGCTAGGAATCTGTGAGTTATACCTTATAGGACGATCATTATCATCATCAGCTTATGTTCGTCCACTGCTGGACATAGGCCTCCCATGGCACGCCACTCAACTCGGTCCTCTGTCTTTCTTCTCCACCCACCCCCAGCGACCCTCTGAATATCATCGCCCCATCTCGCCCATGGGCGCCCTACACTACGTTTATCCGAGACGTGGTCTCCACTCAAGAACTCGTCTACCCCATCGGTTATCGGTTCTACGGCAAATGTGACCAGCCCATACGACGATGAGGGATATGAACCCGAGCCTTGCAAGACGTATACAATATAGGACTCCATTGTTTAACCCCCGACGCAAACGACGGGGTGTTTAAGTAGAATAGAAAACTCTTTATTGAAACCCTACAAACATACAGAAAACTTAAAACTATACCACAAAATCACGACATAAGTGTAACAATTGGCGGTGTTATCGCTAAATGCGATCTCTTCCAGACAATCTTGCAGGGAGAGAAATAATTATATTTACATGGGTAGGTGGTGAGTTTGTAATTGTAATCATAAATCATTTATTCCTCAGATTTAAGGTATATGTAGATACAGTTCTAAATTATAAACATAGTTCAGCTCAAATCTGCCTTTTCAGGCGTAGGACAATTAAATTACAATTAGATTACTATTAATATTAAGAATTAGAATAATTTTATGCAAATATTAAATTAATTAATTACAATATAGGACTTCACTTTTAACCCCCCACGCAATACGACGGGGTGTTATAAGTTTGACGTGTCTGTCTGTGGCATCGTAGCTCCCGAACGGATGAACGGATTTTGATCTAGTTTCTTTTTTTGTTTGAAAGTAGAGTTAGTCGAGAGTGTTCTTAGCCATGTTTGGTCGAAATCGGTCCAAGATGGCCGCCACTACAAAACGCAACCCCATCGAGTTTGGGCTCATTCGATTCGTCTTGACGAGTACTTTGGTAGCTTGTTTTTAAAAGGTTTTTTTTATATTTCGCTTGTATTATTTTCAATATATTTGATTTGTTTCAGTTTGGGCTCATTCGATTCGTCTTGACGAGTACTTTGGTAGCTTGTTTTTAAAAGGTTTTTTTTATATTTCGCTTGTATTATTTTCAATATATTTGATTTGTTTCAGTCCTGAAGCACTAATATTACACACTGGTGGTCCGAATCAGTTCAATCCCCGCCCCGATCTCAGTTATACAAGGCAGTGTGTGGGGACCGCTTGCTCTTACAACTTCACTGTTATTGGTAAGTTAATTAATTACTTTTACCTTCATTGAACAGCATAATTTACAGAATTAACAACGGTCTTATCGCTAAAAGCTAACTGATTATGAGCAGCGTTATCTCCAACGTACGTACTGTACGAGGATCTTCAAGGCAGGAATGGATCCTCCATATGGCCCTTTACAGCATGTCATTTGAGTGAATATTGGGAATACTACTAAAAGCGTTTAATAATTGATAACAAAATAAAAATGTCTTCTACAACCCACCAATACAAATGCAGAGTTTTTGGCGGCAAGCCTTGATCATATCATTAGCTCCACGTCTTTTGCTTAATAATCGTGTAGAATTTGATTGTTAGCGTGTAATAATGGTGGAATATTGCGTGTTAAGTGTTTTTGAATGTGCACAGATGTAGGCAAGTGATATGGTGCTGAAATATGAATTTTGGTGCCCCCTCCAAAACTCCTCCGAACTTTCAGTAACATTCCACCCATTTTACTGGAAGACTCACGTGACTAGACGAGCTATTAAGCTCACTCTGACTCTGACCTGACTAACTAACTTATTACTTAAAAAATAACATTTAACTTGACACTGGCAAAACACGAAAGTGGAGACCATAATTTAATATCCCGTGAACATTCACGAATTTTACTCGACACTGGCAAAATGCACATGTTGCCATATTATTATAAAGAAAAAAAAATACAAATGCAGAACCATCCAAATCAGAATCTCTCCCAATATCTCACGAACACAGACTAAAAATGGTCGCATGTCAAAAGAGGTCTTATTCGCAGTGATATCGAAACTCTTTGCTAATATTAAATTTATTATATTTCTTATATATTTTAATGTTATATTATAGGCACAGCACACAACACAATAACCATCAGATCATTAAATAACGTGACAGTGGATCGATGGTCGCTGCCGGCGCCATTACACGTAGGATTCTATCTACAGAACGATCCAGTTTATGTGCTCATACATTCTGTCGCTACGTACCCTGTCAATCAAGGATTTGAGTTCTCTTTGGAATGTACTGTGAGTATTATAGTTTTAATGGAATGTTTTTGTTCTATTTCAGCTTTAATCTGTCAATAGAAATATGATAAACTAGTTTATGCTCGCGGCTTTGCCCGCGAGGTCTACATCATAAAACCTATCTGTGTTCCAAATTTCAATCCAATCCGTCCAGTGGTTTAGGCTGTGGGTTGATAGATCAGTCAGTCAGTCACTCCTTCCTTTTATATACAAAAAAAATATTCATAAACCTTGTTTACATGTCTATAAAATGTATTAAATTAAATAAGGTAATATTATAGTAAATAATTAAATCAAATAAAATAAAAAATACAATTAAATAAATTTTAAATATTTATTAGTACAATAGAATGTCTGCTCCATAAGCCAGTTTTTTAGTCTGTACTTAAATATTGATGTTGTGGAGGCGTCAACTACATGTTTAGGCAGTTTATTATTTAGATAACTTAAAATACGGTAGGATCTTTAAATTTATACCTACACTAAATAACATTTTCATTCCCCTATCTCGGAAAGTGTATTTTTACTCTTCAAAATCTGACTGGAAAAGTCCGAGTGCAAAGATTTTTGACCTTGTAACTTGTGCTCTTTTCTCGCTAACGCTCAGGATTCTAATTATTGAATCACTTTCTGCGCTCGTGATTCAACTTTAGAATCCTTCGCTTGCTCGGTCATCAAAACTGAGCACGCGGTTAAAAAGCAACTTTGCACTCTTGTATAACAAATAGTTATTTTCATCCCTCTACCTCGGAAAGTGTATTTTTGCGCTTCGATATCTGACTGGAAAAGTCCATATTATCCTCTAGAGAAATTCAAATTTACTTTACCCTCTAGAGACAAAAACATAATTAAACCTATTTACTTCCACCTCTATGGTACCGAAATAAGCGTACAACTTTTTCAAATTTGTTAAAAACTCGGAGTAAGAACCTCTTTGGTAAACTTTTTTTTTTTAATTTGCTTTGGGCGCACCATCAGCCTTACCAGTAAGTTACTTTTGTAACATATTACGTTTCTTTTGAACTATATTTACGTTAGTTGTTTAGATATAAGTTACATTTCGAGGCAATAATGTTTTTAATGAATTATATAGTACTGTAATAGTAAATAATAGTTGAGTTAATTTAGCAGAGTTAATAGAATAAGCCAATTTTTTATAACTTTATCTAGTTAGTAGCAATATTTTTTCTAAGTATTACTTTTTAGTAACTTTTTTATTAACGATTTCTCACTGTAATAAACTGAAAATGAGAAAATAATCACTAAAACGAATAGGTAGAGTGCTTTTCACGAAAGGAGACCTTTTTGCGGGACGCCACTATTGCATATTTTAAAAGTTTAAATACCTTTAACTTTTTAACGCCTCATAATTTCTCATATTTAATTTCTTAATCAAAAAGGTATTTATTTTATGTAACAAATAAAAATGATTTAAAATATGAAGTCAATAATAATAGAATAAAAAATTAGTTCCGCTAAATTTCGTGGGACCTCTTTCGTGAAAAGGACTCTTAAGTAAGCGTACCTACGTAAATTAAAATTGAATACTGGTTATTTTTGAAGATAGTGCACTGGCAACACTGTGCGCATCCATGGTGAGAATAATTTAAAAAAAACTTTTAGCATTGAATTATTTCCTCGCTGAGGGGGGAATTATGTGTCACACTCGAGTGCAAAGATTTTTGACCTTGTGCTCTTTTGATTCCCTCGCTAACGCTCAGGATTCTAATTAATAAATCACTCGCTACGCTCGTGATTTAATTTTAGAATCCTTCGCTAGCTCGGTCATACAGACTGAGCACGCGGTAAAAAAGCAACTTTGCACTCTTGTATAACAAATAACTATTATCCCTATAGGTCCCAGTACCGCTGCAGTCCCAACCAGTGCTGCAAGTGTCCCACCACGCGCACAAGATATACCATCCGCAGGACTTCACGCAAGAGTACAACAACCTACTCAACGCCATGCCTAAGTGTTATAATATCGCCACTTTCCTCAGCTTCAGATATAACTATGTTATTGTATAGAAATTGATATTGTGTATAACTTTTTTACAAGCTTTTCACCTGTTGTTGTCTATCTGTAATCAAATCTTGCAAGTTTAATTTGATCCACTGCCCGGTCTCGATTCAGCTGAAATTTTGCATGCCTGTATAAATCGGATGACTGCAATATTTTCATGACATCGAGCTGATCTGATGATGGAGCTGGAAGGTGGCCATAGGAACTCCGTATTAAACGACGTAACCCCATCGAGTTTGGACGCATTTGATCGTCTTGTCGAGTACTTTGGTGCTAGATGGTAATAACAAAACAAGCTTATTTTTAAAAGTTTTTTAAAATTTCACTTTACATATAACTGTATTCACGATTTACTGTGGACATTTTAAATGAAAGCGTATATATCGAGTGACGCTCTCTTGCTCGCACTACTTGACAAATTTTGAAATTTAATTTCATAGAATTTTTTATTGAAAATTGCTCAAGATCAGCCCTGTACGAGTATAAGATAATTGTATACATTTTAAAAGTGTTTTCAGTTTAAAAAAGGCATGGGGAGCAATATTTAAAAAATATATATTTAAAAAAATCTCATCATGCCATTTTTTAATATATCAAACTGAAAAAACTTTTAAAATGTGTATAAAATATTATGCAGGTCTTGAGGAATTTTCAGTAAATTAATTCTATGAATTTATATTTCAAAATTTGTCAAATAGTGCGAGCGATAGAGCATCACTCGATATATATACGCTCTTAAGTTAATTAAAAGCTCAAAGGGGCATCTACACGTTTTACTTTTAAGTTTCCGTGCACGCCTAATAAAAGCCCGGACTTCGTCATTTTATGATGAATATTATTGTCTAAAATTCTTTTGTTCTTAAATTAAATTATTTACAATATTTCTAACAAGTGAATTAAATTAAAAATTTAAAAAACCCCCAACGCAATACGTAATTCACCATTTTGTGGTGGCGGCCATCTTGGATTTTAAATTTTATATAGTGGACTGTTTTCTACTCGTCAAGCCCTTTCATTTGATACCCATATTAAGAGGGTCGTGGAAGAAAAAAGTAATCCGCCATCTTGAACCGATTTCCACCAAACATGGCTAAGAACACTCTCGACTAACTCTACTTTCAAACAAAAAAAACTAAATCAAAATCCGTTTATCCGTTTGGGAGCTACGATGCCACAGACAGACACACACAGAGACAGACAGACACGTCAAACTTATAACACACCGTCGTTTTTGCGTCGGGGGTTAAAAAATAATATATACAAAACATGAAAACATTGTAAAAAAACTTGATGAATATTATTATTAGTTATTAATATGTACTATTTTGTGTTGTTTTCAATGTATATTTAGTTTATTTATAATTGACATATTTTATTTATTGCTAAGTATAAATAAGTAGATACTTACGTAATTTTCTTATATTGAATCCAGTAAAATTTTTATAATAATTTTAATCTAAAAGAACTTATTTAAAACATGAATATGGAACTTAGCTAATGTTTTTGCATTTTTTTCTAATTATAATGACTGATGTATAAAAACTTTTAACAAATTTATATTTATTTACAGTGTTTTATTGTTAGATATTTGATATTGTTACTAAAGTTTTCTTTGCAATAATTAATTATTTAAGCAAAGTTATTAGAGTACTTTTCACGAAGGGACTCCTTAAGACGCATCTCCAACGCATGTTTTAGTTCAAACATGCAACAAAAACATTTAAAAAAATCTCTGCGATTTTGATGAATATTGATATTATGTTTTGTTGTAGGTTTTCCCATAGGGTATGGAAAGCAAAAACATTGTTGGAACAAACAAAAAGTGTAGTTTGACAATGTTTTGTGAAAAATGTTGTAATGTTTTTGTTGAATGGCACCACAGTCGCGCATTTAAAGTTTACAATTTCTATAGATTTTTGACTCCGCTTAATATCTTAATTAAATACGTATTTCCTTTATCTAACAAAGCAAAATATTTTTGACTTGAAATACAGTAATTATCGATTAAATTTAATTTATTTTCGCTTGATTCCGCGAGACTTCTTTCGTGAAAAGAACTAATATTATTATAAACGTGAAAGTTTGTAAGAATGTATGGATGTGTGTTTGTTACTCTTTCACGCCAAAACGGGTGGACCGATTGAGTTGAAATTTGATATAGAAATAGCTTAGACCCTGGAATAACACATAGGGCTAGTTATATTATAGTTTTTAAGTGAAGATTGTGTGAGACAGGTTATGTATGTTATGAATAGTTTTATTTGAATTTCCAGTGTTTTAGAGGTTGTGTAAATAAAAAGACAACTAATATATAAAAACATTGTTTTATTTCTGTTTATTACTTAGAATCAGCCTTTATTCTTAAACAATAAACTTAACAAATAACATTTTGGGGTGAAATTATAATCATATGAATAACCAATTAGAATATTAGTCAAAATGGAGTACAGATTAAGTAATTGTAATAATGGAGGGACTTTTTCTGCTTTCCACTGGACACTCTCCGCTGGACAAATATATATTTGTAACTTTTAAAAATCCTACAGACTGATCGATGATATATTTTTAAGGGTAGGGGGGCTAAAACTTGAGGAGTTGGTTCCGGTAATAGTGTTCTATCTATAATAGTAGGTATATAGTAAAGATGTATCAAATAATGGCGTCCAACGTGGAGTAACACAACAAATAGTAAAGCATAACAATAACAAAATAGCATGTTTTCAAACGATAATCTTCTAATTAAAAATCACTTCAAAAGTCGTCGGTACGCGTGCGATAACACGTGCGAGTCGTTTTTATCACAGAAGTAATACAACTAGAAGTACCCATTTTATGTGAGTGTGATGGCAATAGGAAAAATTCTGTGTGAAGAAAAAGGAGAACCTATTTTTTTCCGTCCCTTTCAGCGTGGCCGGTTTGTGTGTCAAACTCTGTCAAACTGCTTCACTGTGACAATAATACCTGTTTCGTTTTTTTTTTTTCAAAATTTTAAAGCAATTTGAGACAATACAATGTTATTCAACTAGTTTAAGACCTAAAATAGCAATATATTGCGTATTTTCATAAAATAATGAAAATCCGTAAGCTATTTTTTGTCTCACAGGTGGCCACGATGATGTGACCCCCCTGGTTTTTATCAACGTATTTTTTTCCATCGTTAGCGTCTCATACACACTTGGCGCGCCAGTATTGGTATCTTTGTTCATTCCCCTTTGTACTTTGTTCAAATCAGAGCAGGAAATGTAAACTTTTCATTCATAACTCGCTAAAATAAACATCTCAAGTGGATCCAACAATCAAATCAATCATCTTGAGATTTGAATCAGTGGATTCAAATCTCAAGTGGAGTGGTGAAGTGGAACTCCAGGACATTGGTCAACAGATTTGGGCTTTTTTACAGCAAGCTCCTGGAACTTGATCAACAGCTGAGGGGAGCACCCCAAGTTGTAGAGTGCTTTTCACG
Organism: Hemithea aestivaria; assembly: GCA_947507615.1. Lineage (NCBI taxonomy): Eukaryota > Metazoa > Arthropoda > Insecta > Lepidoptera > Geometridae > Hemithea > Hemithea aestivaria. The sequence goes on along the minus strand of OX382346.1, from coordinate 696,890 downwards.
AAAGGAGTCCTTTTTGCGGGGCGCCACTATCGCAATTTTCAAAAGTTTACACGTCTATAAATTTTTGACGCCTCATAATTTCTTATATTTAATTTCTTAATTAAATATGTATTTATTTTCTGCTGAACGGCTCAAGCGGCGTAAATATGCTAACCTCGATAGCGGTTACATTTTTGAGCCGTTTGGGGTAGAGACTTTGGGTCCTTGGGATCCGGGAGCTCACCGCATTTTCCAAAATTTATCTGAGCGCTTGGTCGAGGCGACGTGTGACCAAAATGCTGGGGTATATTTGGCCCAACGTATAAGTATTGCCATTCAACGTGGCAATGCTGCCAGCATTCTGGGCACTCTGCCAACTGACAGTGGTTTGGAGCACTTGGATTTTCTGTAGATCGGCTTGTGGCCGATCTGTGGTTAATAAAAGTGTTCTTTACTGCTGTAGTAGCTGTAGTATTGTTAGTTTGTTTTTCTCAATAAAGGCATTTGCCACTTTATTTTATTTAACAAATAAGAATTATTTAGTTTATGAAGTCCAGTATACTTATCGAAAAAATTTAATTTAGTTCCGCTAAATTCCGCGGGACTTCTTTCGTGAAAAGGACTAAGTATTGCGGATTGCTGTATTGGTAAGTAATATAAACACAAAACACACTATATTTACTGACATCATTTTCATTTGTGATGACAGTGTGACATATCAAAAAGGGTTACCGAAAAAATACAAAAAAAAATTTTTTTTTTTAATTATCTATCTAAGATTTTTCTAGAGATGTCACACTTATCTATTAGTGAACTAACTACAAGTTCTAAACTAAAAATTATACAATAACTATCAGTACCTAAATAAATACTACCTAATAAAATTATTAAACTATTTTAATTATTGCACTGTGCACTCGTGATTTAAGTCATTACAAGAGTAAATTACACTAATATTTTACCGGGGGTAGACTTCCTTTGCAGGAGGTCGTCTAGGTGGGTACCCCAACAGTACCAGTTATTCTACCGCCTGAGCAGTGATGTGTAAACATTACTGTGCACAGGTAGGAGGGCACTGCAGCTAGTGTAATTACTGGGCTAAAGAGTCTTAAGATCTTATGACTCTTGAGTAAGAAGCGTTGGTGCAGTGCTCCTAGAATTTCACATAATTATGAAATCCTAGGTAGCACTGTACTGATTATGGGCAGCCGTTATCTTTTATCATCAGGAGAGCGTCTTGCTCGTCTTCTACTCATCACATAAAAAAAAATATTACAAAGGCAAAAGTTTGTGAATGTGTATGTTTGTTACTACTCCACGCCTAAACGGGTGGACCGATTTTGGTATAGGGATAGCTTAGACCCTGGAATAACACATACCTACCTAGGTTACAGTACCTGGGCGCAGCTAGCGTAGTAGTTCCATTCTAATTGGTCACAATAAAGAGTATTTATATTCTATTCTAAACACATGGGATCAAAATGGTATGTTCTCATCGAGTCACACCAAATCCTGTGACACTGTGACTGGTTGAGAAAAATCGCATCGAGTCACACGTTTGTAACAGTGTGACTCGATAAGAAATTTCATTCTCATCTAGTAACACGGAGTTTAGGTAGTGTTACTCGTTACTCGTTCGGAAAAATAAATCTCAACGAGTAACGGTGTGACTCGATGCGAATATTTATTCTTAGCCTTTTTTTCTCAACCAGTCACAGTGTTACAGGATTTGGTGTGACTCGATGAGAACATACCATTAAAATCACTTAAATCTACACGATAACATAGTTATGTCTAAAACTAAGGAAAGTGGCGATATTATAGTAGTGAGGCATAGCATTGAGTAGGTTGGTGTACTCTTGCGTGAAGTCCTGCGGATGGTATATATTGTGCGCGTGGTGGGACACTTGCATCGCTGCCTGGGACTGAAGCGATACTGGGACCTGGGGGGGAAATGTTATATAAATAAAAATATACTTTACCCGTTGATCCCGAAAACACTTCCGCTTCAAAGCAAAATGGCCTCTATTAGCTCTAGTTTCCTTTAAATACCGGGAGTAGACTTCATTTGCAGGAGGTTGATCAGGTGGGTACCCCAACAGTGCCAGTTATTCTACCGCCTGAGCATTGTACTGCAAACATTGCTTTGTTCCGGTAGGAGGGCACTGTAGCTAGTGAAATTACTGGGCTGAAGAGTCTTAACATCTTATGACTCTTGAGCAAGAAGCGTTGGTCCAGTCCTCCTAGAATTTCACATCATTGTGAAATCATGAGTAGCACTGTACTGATTATGGGCAGCGTTATCTCTTAACATCAGGAGAGCGTCTTAATCGTATACTTTCGACAATGATATTATTATATTAGATACTTACAGTACATTCCAAAGTAAAATCAAACCCCCCCTCCACAGGGTAGGTAGCCACGGAATGTATGATGACGTAGACGGGGGCGGCCTGTGACGTCAGCTCAGCTTGCAGCGGGGACGAGAACGACCAGCGAGATAATGTCACGTTGGAGTAGGGGCGGATTGTTAGGGTATTGTGGGCTGTTCCTGGACACAGAAACATAATATTAAACTACTGCGACCCGAAGAAGTTGGCGATATGGGGAAGCGGGCTAAGAAGTTGGGTAACTGGTGTTGGTGGTGAAGATGTTGGCGAAGTGGGGGTTGGTAGCTAAGAAGTTTGCGAAGTATTGTGAGTGGCGAAGTGTTGTCGGTGGCTAAGAAGTTGGCGAAATGGGGTTGGTGGCGAAAAATTTGGTAAAGTGGAGTAAGTTGGTGAAGTGGGGTTGGAGGTGAAGAAGTTGGCGAAGTGGGGGTTGGGGGCGAAGAAGTTGGCGAAGTGGGGGTTGGGGGCGAAGAAGTTGGCGAAGTGGGGGTTGGGGGCGAAGAAGTTGGCAAAATGAGATTGAAGGCTAAGAAGTTGGTTAAATGGTGTTGGTGGCGAATTTGGCGAAGTGGTGTCGGTAGCGTATATAGGCAAAAAATCGGTCAAGCCGTTTAGGAGAGTTACAAACACTGACAAGAAAAAAAAAGTATATAATGTTTCAATATAATATGTGCCACTGAGGAGGCCTTTATGTCCAGCAGTGGACGAACGTAGGCTGATGATGATGAAATATATTTCGCAAACTTTCAGAAAACTTTAATTGGGGTTTATACTCCAACAGAACAGGTTACCCTACTTACACTGTCAGAATCAAATCACAATTTATAGGTTGAGTGGCCAACCTATATGTTACAGTTTCAGGTCGCCGAGATTCCTACAAGGCCTGCAACATAACCTAACGACAGTGACTGACATTTCCATATCTTATAATACCAATTGTAAATAAGTAAAAAATTGTAATACCATTGAGCCACGGACGTTAATTAAAACGTACGTAAAAAGCAAGTTAATTATATATGTAAGTTAATTACATACCAATAACAGTGAAGTAATAAGTGCAAGAGTCTCCCACACAGGTCCTGGTATAATCCAGGTCTGGTTCAGGAGTGAAGGGAGTCGGACCAGCCATCGATATTATAAGGGCTTGGGGCCTGGAAATAAATATAATATTTATTCGATAAGTATAGGTAGATAAAAAAACTTTTAATAAAAACTACTACTTTTTTTAAACAAGGTTTTATTATTATTACCATCTAGCACCAAAGTACTCGTCAAGACGAATTAAATGAGCCTAAACTCGATGGGGTTGCGTTTTTTTTTATGTGATGAAGTAGAAGACGAGCAAGACGTCTCCTGATATTAAGAGATAACGCTGCCCATAATCAGTACAGTGTTACCTAGGATTTCACAATTATGTGAAATTCTAGGAGCACTGCACCAATGCTTCTTACTCAAGAGTCATAAGATGTTAAGACTCTTTAGGCCAGTAATTTCACTAGCTACAGTGCCCTCCTACCGAAGCACAGTAATGTTTGCACATCACTGCTCAGGCGGTAGAATAACTGGCACTGTTGGGGTACCCACCCAGACGACCTCCTGCAAAGGAAGTCTACCCCCGGTAAATAATCGTCATTTAATTACGAAGTTCCGAAGTTCAGATCAGTTCTATGTCATAATAATATTGCATTGTCATTTAATTTATAAATGCAAAATTTCAGCTCAATCGAAAACCAGGAAGAGGATCAAATTAAACTTGCAAAATTTTATTACAGACAGACAACGGACAGGTAAAAGTAAATAAAAGCTTGTAAAAGGGTTCTTTTCTTCTTAGTCAGACACTCCATAGAGTGCTCTTTCCTAGAGATGTGACCAAAGAACATAAAAAAGGGGTAAAATGGTTAAAAAAAAACTCACAGATTAGCAGCATAACTGGTCCTAAACAGTGGCAGGTCGCAATACACCCTGGTATCACAATGCTCACTGAATCTCATCGTCAGATTCAAACCAGTTGTTTGCAACGTTTCTATCACGTCAGGTATGGTGTTTGTATCTATTCTGTTTACAACCACGCCGGTGGTTGACTCTATTGGTGTTTTGTTTTGATCGTATGACACTATTTCTGAATGCTGGAATGGAAATGTGTTATTTACTTTAAACACAAATAATTATAACAAGCTTGTGCTTGCGGCTTTGCCCGCGTGACAAAATCCTTTCTTAGCGGAGATTCGGGTCTTAAAATCTATCTGTATTCCTGTTTGAACCCAATCCGTTCAGTGGTTTGAGCTGTGCGTTGATAGATCAGTCAGTCACTCTTTCCTTTTATATATTTAGATTAAAATCATCTTACTTCTTACTGTTTTATAAACGTGAAAGTTTTTAAGAATGTATGGATCTCTGGATGTACGAATATGTTTGTTACTCTTTCACGCCTAAATGGGTGGACTGATTGAGTTGAAACCAGGTATAGAGATAGCTTAGACCTTGGAATAACACATAGGCTACAGTACAGCGGGTAAAACCGCTGGGCGCAGCTAGTGTACAATAAATGATAATAAAACATGGCGCCCAACGTGGCACTATAAATAGCGCCCAACGTGGGGTTAAATATGGCGCTCAACATGGGGCTAAATATGGCGCCCAACGTGGGGTTTTGTAGCCAATCTGCGTTACCGACATAGCTATCCTCGCAGATTACCCAGGGTGCGCCGGACGTATAGGATGTATTAATACGTCACACGGGGAAACTCCTTTTATGTTCCAACGTGGGACTATAAATGGCGCCCAACGTGGGGCTACGAATGGCGCCCAACGTGGGGTTAAATATGGCGCCCAACGTGTGATTAAAAACACCTATCGTAATACTTCAAATGGTGCTTAACCTGGAGTATGGCATATTAAAAATACAAGTTTAATTACATGGCACTACAAATGTAGCATGAATAATAATTATTTAAAAAAAGTTAATCCTATTGTATATAGTTAAAGCTATACTCACAAACCAGTAATGCCTCATAGTGGCGGGTCCCTCGGCTTGGTAGGGAGCGAAGGGTATGAACATGAGAACAAAGCAAGCCGCACCCACTCCTGCCAGGGGGAGCCACGCACGTGCGCGGGAGAATAACAACTCTATACCTGACTAGAAACAAATATACTAATTACTAATTACCTACTTTGGGTTATAAAACAGTCGAATCGAGAAAAGATTAACTTAACACAAAGTCATCATAACTGGCATAGCCTCCTGACCACCGCAATCACCGTCGTACGTAATATATTTTCCTTTCCCTGTTTGGTTGTCTGAAAGAGATCGCTATTAGCGATAAGACTGCCAATTAGCTAGTGATATAACTGGGGTGAAGAGTCTTAACATCTTATGACTCTCAAGTAAGAAGCGTTGGCACCAGTGCACCCAGAAAAATCCTGCACTGTACTAATTATGGGCAGCGTTATCTTTTACCATCACGTGAGCGTCTTGCTCATCTTCTTATAAAATTAAAAAAAATATACAATAAAATTACCAATGTGGCAGCAACAAGCGCTGCCAGCGCTATATTAATGACAGCAACAATTAGATCGCTGAAGGCGGAACGTCCCGTCAGCGGCAGAAGCAGCGCGTCCAACCGCAGCGCTAGCGTTATAGCGAACATTGATGACGGGACTGATAGGAATGTCTCTAGTAATAAATGTTGCGCCGCTGAAAGGGAAAGAGATACCTTAATATAGAACGAAAGAAAAAACCATCTTAGTTACGGAAGTTTCCATTTTATTCTTCTTTCTTTAAAAAGAGAGAGAAGATAGCAAAAAATGACATATTTACTACGAAAAACACGAGTGTAATGGTTTGCATGGACAATAGGACTAATAGGACTATTAGAAACGTTTTAGGTACAAGGTGCTTCGTCGCTGGAAGGGAAAGAGGAGTAATACTATAGAAACTTCTTTTGTATGCTTCTTTTTAAAGAAAATAAAGAAAGAAAGCCTATTAATGACAGCAACAATAAGATCACTGGAAGCTGAGCGTCCCGTCAGCGGCAGAAACAGCGCGTCCAACCGCAGCGTTAGCGTTATAGCGAACATTGATGAAGGGACTGATAGGAATGTCTCTAGTAATAAATGTTGCGCCGCTGGAAGAGATAATACTATATAAGAAGAGGCTATAGAAACTTCTCACTTTATTAAAGGAATCTGAGAAAGTGGAAAGCCTAAGAATTACATATTAACTAAGAAAAACGCAGGTGTAATGGCCAATATGGACGATTGGCACTAAATCTTGCGCCACTGGAAAAGAAGAGATACCTTAATATAGAAAGAAAAACATTTTAAAGAAAAAAAAACAATATAAGTTACAAAAGTTTCCATTTTCTTCTTCTTTCTTAAAGGAGAGAAAGAAGTATAAACGAAAATGACATATTTACGATGAAAAATGCCAATTTTATGGCGAACATAGACAATAGGACTAAAATAGAACTAGTAGAAACGTTTTTAGTACAAAGTCAGAAGGGGCGCTAGCGTTATAGCGAACATTGATGAAGGGACTGATAGGAATGTCTCTAGCAATAAATGTTGCGCCGCTGAAAGGGAAAGAGATACTATATCAACTATATTATACTACTAGCTGCGCCCAGCGGTTTTACCCGCAGTACTTATGTAGCCTTAACACATAGGCTCCAGTGTCTAAGCTATCTCTATTCAAAATTTAAGCTCAATCGGTCCACCCTTTTAGGCGTGAAAGAGGAGTAACAAACATCCTGACATCCAGACATCCATTCTTACAAACTTTCACGTTCATAATATTAGTAAGATGTTAGGGTACCCACCCGCGCGCACTTCGTAACGCCTAACACAGTAAACCTCCTCTTCCAAAATCGTACAGTAAACCTGCCTCATGAAACGTTGTATATGTTAAAGCTGAGCGCAATATTAATGCTAGCGACAATAAAGTCGAATCAAAAATATGTCTCTAGTAATAGGTGTTGTATAAAAAACAAAGAGAAATAAATTATTTTAAAAATTTGGCAAATTCCATCATAAAAATAACCAACAATACTAAATTTACTACAGCAGTAAAGAACACAATCGGAAACTCGAAAGTGGATCAAATTAAATTTGAAAGATTTGATTACAAGAAGACAGACAACGGACAGGTGAAAGTAAATAAAAGCTTGTAAACAATTATGTGTTTAAAGTTAAAGTACTTACCACTAAGCTTAATATATCGGACAGCAGTAAGTGATATAAGAGACATCAGTGACATGATACACAGAGGGGTAGTAAACACATATCTCACGGTCGATAGTATCGGTAGGATCATAAATATTATGACCATAATCGATAATAATAATCGAGTAGCCGCCATCGCTTGTAGCGCTCTTATTGTTCGATTTCTTGAACTCTGAAAAAAGATGAAAGAAAATTGTTACACGTTAATAAAAAAAATCCCCGAAGAGAATATCTTTTGTTATGGACTGGATGCAAGGCTCTGCCGATTCCCAGTTCTCCGTCACAAAGACGATGCGGGAGTGCCGCCGGGTTGTTTTAGTGGGTATACCCGTGCAGTCGCTCTGCACGGGGAGTCCCACATAACCCTCCCATACCCCCGATGGAAGGGTATGCGTAACGCATTTTTTCCCGGCGTTAACAAAAAAAAAAAAAAATCTTTTGTTATGCGACCATATTTTACTCCTATTACTACTTTTTTTGTGGATTTTGTGAATTAAATAAAATAAAATAAAATATTTAATCTGTGGTAACGACCACAGATTTAATATGGTCCATGAAAAGATTCCGATTTGTAATGGCAGGTTGTTGTTGTTGTAAAAAAATTGGTAAATAAAATTAAAAATGTCTTAGAGCTTTTAATATGGTAAACCAATTTCAAGCTCCATAAATTAGTCCTTCAAACCTGCAGCCCTATTGGCCCACCCACACATGTAAAACACTAGAATCCATAGACAAACATGCGTACATTACTTGATTAAACCTCCTCATTAATATGAGTAATATAACACACGCAGTAATTGAAGTGGAGATAAATCTTAATGGGTGTGAACTAGCCATAACCCCTTCCGTTTGTCTGTAAGAGATTGCTTTGTGGAATAAGACCACCAACGGTTTAATATAATCATCATCATCATTATCTCAGCCGTAGGACGACTGTTGAACATAGGCCTCCCTATTGGACTTCCATACATACGGTTGGAAGCGACCTGCAACCAGCGTCTTCCGGTTATCTTTATAAAACTAAAAATAATAATAATAAAAGATTATAAATAATTATGCAAATTATTCATATTATGTTCATGTTTTCTTGCTACGTATTGTTATGTTATTAGTTGTAATTGTAGCATGTTAATATTATTAGAATTCTGGCCTAATTTATTAAAATTGCGAAATTAATAAGATAAAGATATTTATATTATAATATATTATTATCTTTTCTATTCGTTATTGTATAAATTAAGTAATAGTGTATGTAACTAACTACACTTTTAACATTACTTAGATATTATATTGTATGCTTTATTTGTATTCATAATTTAATAATAGCACTTTGGTTTAGTTTAAAAATTTTATAAAGGTGTTTTTTTAGCCTGTAAAAAATATTATACTTCCGTTAGTTAACATAAATTACTAAATCTAAAAACTTTATGTATAACTTTTGTATTTTTACTATTTAATAAAGATATTTAAAAATCAAAAAATCAATAATAAAAGATAATATGTATGGTTTAATATAATATTTCGCACAAATACACACAAACACACACACGCGCACGCGCACACGCACACGCACACGCGCACACGCACACGCACACACGCACACGCACACGCACACGCGCACACGCACACGCACACGCACACGCGCACACTCACACGCACACGCGCACACGCACACGCACACGCACACGCGCACACTCACACGCACACGCACACGCGCACACTCACACGCACACACGCACACGCACACGCACACGCGCACACTCACACGCACACGCACACGCGCACACGCACACGCGCACACGCACACGCACACGCACACGCGCACACGCACACGCACACGCGCACGCGCACACGCACACGCACACGCACACGCGCACGCGCACACGCACACGCACACGCACACGCACACGCACACGCGCACGCGCACACGCACACGCACACGCACACGCACACGCGCACACGCACACGCACACGCACAGCATGTTAGAATAAGAACTCATATTTTTATATTGTAACATTTATTTTGCTATCACAAATCATATCATCATTGTTTATAGGCTAGTGACACATTTTACTTTGCTATTCTGGCGAGGAAGTCCTGCTACCCATAGCACGGGTCTAGAGCCTAGTTTGGGTAGCAGATTTCTTCAATATACCTATCTGTATTTCTGTAATGCCTTTATTGAATAAATTTTATTGAATATTTTTTTTTTTATTTATTATAATTTCATTTTTACCTTTTTACACCTCCAAGCGTCGAACCCCTGTGAAGCGATGAATGCTCCTATAAAGTATGGCATCCAGTATAAAGGTACCACCAGCCACGGCTCCGATAGATATCTATAATGGGACATTACATTATATGACTTGCCTATTACAAGTGAATTAAATTAAAAATAAAAAAAAAATCCCAACGCATTATAAATTTATCATAGTGCGTTGTATTCTACAAGTTAAGCTGTTTTTTTGAAGGGACGTGGAGAAAAAAGTAATCCGCCACTTTGTAACGGCGGCCATCTTGGACCGATTTCCACCAAGCATGGCTAAGAACACTCTCGACTAAATCTACTTTTAAACAAAAAAACAAAATAAAAATCCGTTCATCCGTTCGGGAGCTACGATGCCACAGACAGCTTTTATTAATATTACCATCTAGCACGAAAGTACTCGTCAAGACGAATCAAATGAGCCCAAACTCGATGGGGTTGCGTCGTATAATTATGCTGATCTTAAGGCCACCTTCCTGCTCCATCATCAGATAAGTCATAATGATATTGCATTGTCATCCGATTTATAGATGCATGCCAAATTTCAGATCAATGGAAAATCGGGAAGTTGATCCAATTAAACTTCCAAGATTTGATTACAGACAGACAGATAACAAACAGGTGAAAGTAAATCAAAGCTTGTAATATAATGTACATTACCTGAGTTGTATGGTGGTAGCTAACATAAGACCGGTACATATCATGACCAGTACACCACCGGCCAGTACAGCACACAACCTGCCCACTACTGACCATAGCAGCTCCTGGATCGTTGATATACCTGCAATATTATATTATTACATTTATATACAGACAAAATTGTAACTATAATGAGGGTTTTCTGAAATTACAGCCACCAGGAGGCAGCACTGTGACGTCAGGTCCAGACACCCACTGAAATCATAGAAAAACTAGAACTGTGCAGAGACTAAAGAAGGTTTTAACAGCGCGTGTAATTGGATGGACCTCCTGTCAAAGTGGCGCCAACTGGTGGCGTAAAAGTTCGAGAAAACCCAACATAAAGATTACATTTTCAATTAGGTATTAAAATCTAGGATTAATTGGATTATAATTAAAAACTAAAACAATTTCTAGAAAATACTTAAACAATCATACGACATAATATATAATTATTATACTAAAAATTATCCGGTTCAGATAGTCCATGAAGTATATATCCCTATATTTTTTTATTCATCATAGATTTCGACCTCGCATGGTGTTAAGCAACGATGCGACCGTAGATGGTAGCAGACTAAACCTATCAGGCGGGACAACCCCCTCCAAATATAATCTTACAAATATTATAAACGTGAAAGCTTGTAAGAATCTGGAGTCTGGATGTTTGTTACTCTTTCACGCCTAAACGGGTTGAGCTGAATTTTGGTATACAGATAGCTTAGACCCTAGAATAACACATAGGCTATAGAAAAGCGGGTAAAACCGGTGGGCGCAGCTAGTACAAAATATAAATTTTACCTATATATAAGTTTTACCATATATCATATTATTATATCTATATATAAGTTTTATCATGTATTTTTACCTATATTCGCAATAAAGAATTTGAATTGAATTGAAATATAGCATATATTATGTAATATATACTCACGTGGTCCCACCAACCATACATAATATCCAACGCTAGCGATTGCTAACACTATTATAAACGAATCTACCACATATGCTTCTGTGAATGTGTACTGAACCAGAAATAGGTTCAGATAGTCATAGTATATCGCCACTTCTGGCTCTTCCTGAAAAAAAAATCAATATATTACCTGAATATAATAATAGCAAATATCTAACTAAAAATGTTTCCTGTAAACCGACATAAATAAAATGTTTTAATAATATTGAACTGTATGGTCATAATAAGCAGTATAAATAGGCATGAAGACAGAAAAACATTTTTTTGTCCATAATGTAGATTTAAAAAAAATATTGGACACGTATTTTTATTCTTGTAAATTTAATGAAAAACGAGTAAGTTACAGCGCCTTAATGTTGCGGAGAAGGAGGTAATGACGTCACGCCTAGGTACGATTTGTACCTAGGTGTGACGTAGCGTGTCTCCCCCATAATTTTAGATTCCTTATATCTCAGTCAAAAACGTATCGAATATTTTTTTATTATTTAAATTACGGACTAATAACATTTAAAAAATGTTAGCCTTGTCATCACGCCTATTACAATGCAATTCATTTATTTTGACCAAAATTCAAGTCATGTTATATAGGATTTTTTTAAATTAGTCTGTACTCTGTACTGTCCCACTGCTGTGCAAATTTCAATTTCTTTATTTGTCAGATAACAAAGATCCATACAGTTTATGACACTTTATATAATAATCTTTAATTATACTAATAAAGACCTAAAGCTACTACTAGCAAAGACCTCCCCCATATCCTTCCACTTATCTCTTTCCTGCGCCACCTCGGCCCATCCTATCTGGTGCGCGTCTAAATCGTCTCGCCATCGTTTCCTAGGCCGGCCTCGGCGGCGTCGCTTTTCTCTGGGTACCCATTCTGTAGAGATCTTGACCAGCGGTCGGGGTGCATTCAACTAACGTGACCCACCCACTCTCATTTTAGTTTTGATGATTTGTAGCCAACATCTGTGACTCCCGTCTTCGCTCTTATGACGGTGTTTCGCACTCTATCAGTCCTTTTGATCCCCAGGATTTAATTAATTAACTATAATAATATGTACATAAATAGGTAATTGAATTAATTTTTACCCCTCCCTCTCAATTATATACTGGATCAGCTCTAGAGAGTAACAATATGTATATCTCACCACAGGTTCTAATTCAGTGTCAGCGAGTTCAGTCAACAGAGGCAGCAACATGTCGCCGGCGTGTTGTATGACTCCGCTCAGTATGAGAGATTCGTCGTCGTATCGCGTGTGATACACTACGCCCCATTTTACGTACGCTAGGTCTATACCTATAATGATAATAATTTTCTAATCGTCAAAACCTTTCATTTGATACCCATATTGGATTGGATTAATAACAAGTGAAATTTAAAAAATACTTTTTAAAAACAATCTTTAATTATTGTTATCATCTTGCATCATAAAGTACTTGTCAAGACGAATCAAATGAGCCCAAACTCGATGGGGTTGCGTCGTTTTATGACAGAGTTCCTTTGGCCACCTTCCAGCTCCATCATCAGATCAGCTCGATGTCATAAAAATATTGCATTGTCATCCGATTTACACACGCATGCAAATTTTCAGCTCAATTGGAAACCGGGAAGTGGGTCAAATTAAACTTGCAAGATTTGATTACAGACAGACAGACAGACAGACAGACAGACAACAGACAGGTGAAAGTAATATAAAGCTTGTAAAAAGTTATCCGCCATTTTGTAGCGGCGACCATTTTGGATTTACAATAATATTAAATATACATTATTGTATTGTCACCAGAACCAAAAGGAGTGTATCAAATTTCAGATCAATCGATTGACAGAGAGAGGGTGAAATTTTAATTACTAAATGTCACCCAAGAAAACAAACGAGGTAAGCTAAAGAAAACCTTTTAAAATTACACGTTTATATTTAGTTAATCTGCTGTAAAATAACGCATTTCTATACTTTTGAATTTATAATATTATACTAAAGTATCTTCATACAAAATAAGCTGTGACTATGGCGCCCAACGTGTGACCAGACCCACGTTGGGCGCCATTAGACAGTCGCCAGCGTGTGGTGTGTTGTATAACATAGCGCAGTATGAGAGATTCGTTTTCGCATCGCGTGTGGTACACTTCACCCCATTTTACGTACACTAGGTCTATACCTACAAATATATGTTTAAATTTAGTAAATTGAAATAACGTGTGAAATGAGTATTTATAATATAAAATAAATTAGTAAAATATCGCCATATAAAATGAAGTTTTTAATTTTATTGTCAAATGGCGCCCAACGTGGGGCCGGTCACTCGTTGGGCGCCATTTCACAAAGTGAATTAAAAATTAATTATATCTTTTGATCTTATCAAGTGGCCAAATAGTGCTGATTTTTGAAAGCCAACAACTTATTAATTCGAGACGTTAACTCGGGTCGTCAACTGATCAACTCGAATCAGCAACTCATCAACTTGAATCATCAACTGTAAAAAAACATTATATTCTTGAAGTCAAGGGTTATTCCCAAATGCACTCACCATGTATGCCCCCAAAGTCCCGGAATATCCTAAAGTCAGTGTCGGAGGGAATGAGTCCCGATGAAAACAGGAACTCGCCGAGCCCTTGTGCGTTGGGAAATGGCACCGATCTAGCGTACGCCCTTAGGGTACCTGGATCTGTTACCTGATAATAGCGATAAATGATTTTTATATGTTTTTGTTTTATCTTACTAATATTATAAACGTGAGAATTTGTAAGTTGTTTGTTTGTTTGTATGTATGGATGTCTCGATGTATGTTTGTTACTCCTTCACGCCTAAACGGTTGGACCGATTAAGCTGAAAATTGGTATTAGAGAACACATAGGCACAGCAGATAAAACCGCTAGGCGCAGCTAGGACTAAAATATTTAGCGAGAGAACACAAGCGTATAGCAAAGACTCTTAACAAAATAAAAGTTTATACCTGAAATACAGTTGGTTTTCCATTCATGCCGGCCGCGTCTAAATTGACGACTGTTTTGATTCCTCTCGACCAAGGGTGCTGTAGGAACCCATGACTCGCCTGAAAAAAGATATTTACCAAGATAAAAATATACAAATTTATTCAGTTTAATAGTTATGAAATGTTCTGGCCAAGCACTTATAAATGAAAATATCGTTATTTAAAGTGATGTCACACCAGCAGAACCGGGCAGGAAAACAGTCCCACATAAAGCGGACGCGGGCAGGACCAAAACGAATATCACGATCGCTTTTTCGCACGATTCCGCGTCTATTTAATAGGTACATTGTTACCTGTAACCCATTTTCTTCGGCGCCATTGAATAGAAACACAATATTATGTTTCAGCTGGTGATTCCTTCGTGATAGCAGACTTAATATCTCGGCCATTACAGCGCAGAATAACGCATTGTCCGACGCACCTGGAAGTTTATTATATCTATGAGAAATAACATCAAGTGGGACCAAATAAATGATGAAACAAGTGGTATTTTAGAAAACGTTTATATGATATACTCCGTTTTACCCGCTGTACTGTAGCCTCTTTCAAAGTCTATCTCTATCCCAAATTTCAGCTCAATCAGTCTACCCCTTTAGGCGTGAAAGAGTAACAAACATACATCCAGACATCCATACATCTTTATACATTCTTACAAACTTTCACGTTTATAATATTAGTAAGAGAAGATTGTCATTTATGTTACTGGGCACGACAAGGACAGGCGCAGCGCAGTGTCACGTTTGATTACGGTCGTAGATGGCAGCAGACTTAACCCAGAAGGCGGGATGAATTCCTCCCTGGTATCACTGGACATTACATTTCATCATTATACAAAAATACAAATAAAAAAATATTTATTTGCTAATAATTAGAAACTAAGTTTACAGTTTTCCGGTGGTTCCCGCACTAGGGCTTGCCTGTATCGCGGCAAACCTTACAATACAACAACAATATATAGGCAACATAATAAAGGTTAGCCACACAACCTATAAATTGTGATTTGACTTTGACAGTGTAAGTAGGGTCACGTTTGATGCGTTCTCGTACACGTTCACAAATGGAGCTGTAATAATATGTACATTACCCATAGCAAAGGGCACGGAGTCGTAGTGACAGTTGACGAGTACAGAGCTGGCGATGGTTCCGTTTGTGTGGAACCCGCTCGTACCCTCCAACACTGCGATCACGTTCGATGCGTTCTCGTACACGTTCACAAATGGAGCTGTAATAATATGTACATTACCCATAGCAAAGGGCACGGAGTCGTAGTGACAGTTGACGAGTACAGAGCTGGCGATGGTTCCGTTTGTGTGGAACCCGCTCGTACCCTCCAACACTGCGATCACGTTCGATGCGTTCTCGTACACGTTCACAAATGGAGCTGTAATAATATGTACATTACCCATAGCAAAGGGCACGGAGTCGTAGTGACAGTTGACGAGTACAGAGCTGGCGATGGTTCCGTTTGTGTGGAACCCGCTCGTACCCTCCAACACTGCGATCACGTTCGATGCGTTCTCGTACACGTTCACAAATGGAGCTGTAATAATATGTACATTACCCATAGCAAAGGGCACGGAGTCGTAGTGACAGTTGACGAGTACAGAGCTGGCGATGGTTCCGTTTGTGTGGAACCCGCTCGTACCCTCCAACACTGCGATCACGTTCGATGCGTTCTCGTACACGTTCACAAATGGAGCTGTAATAATATGTACATTACCCATAGCAAAGGGCACGGAGTCGTAGTGACAGTTGACGAGTACAGAGCTGGCGATGGTTCCGTTTGTGTGGAACCCGCTCGTACCCTCCAACACTGCGATCACGTTCGATGCGTTCTCGTACACGTTCACAAATGGAGCTGTAATAATATGTACATTACCCATAGCAAAGGGCACGGAGTCGTAGTGACAGTTGACGAGTACAGAGCTGGCGATGGTTCCGTTTGTGTGGAACCCGCTCGTACCCTCCAACACTGCGATCACGTTCGATGCGTTCTCGTACACGTTCACAAATGGAGCTGTAATAATATGTACATTACCCATAGCAAAGGGCACGGAGTCGTAGTGACAGTTGACGAGTACAGAGCTGGCGATGGTTCCGTTTGTGTGGAACCCGCTCGTACCCTCCAACACTGCGATCACGTTCGATGCGTTCTCGTACACGTTCACAAATGGAGCTGTAATAATATGTACATTACCCATAGCAAAGGGCACGGAGTCGTAGTGACAGTTGACGAGTACAGAGCTGGCGATGGTTCCGTTTGTGTGGAACCCGCTCGTACCCTCCAACACTGCGATCACGTTCGATGCGTTCTCGTACACGTTCACAAATGGAGCTGTAATAATATGTACATTACCCATAGCAAAGGGCACGGAGTCGTAGTGACAGTTGACGAGTACAGAGCTGGCGATGGTTCCGTTTGTGTGGAACCCGCTCGTACCCTCCAACACTGCGATCACGTTCGATGCGTTCTCGTACACGTTCACAAATGGAGCTGTAATAATATGTACATTACCCATAGCAAAGGGCACGGAGTCGTAGTGACAGTTGACGAGTACAGAGCTGGCGATGGTTCCGTTTGTGTGGAACCCGCTCGTACCCTCCAACACTGCGATCACGTTCGATGCGTTCTCGTACACGTTCACAAATGGAGCTGTAATAATATGTACATTACCCATAGCAAAGGGCACGGAGTCGTAGTGACAGTTGACGAGTACAGAGCTGGCGATGGTTCCGTTTGTGTGGAACCCGCTCGTACCCTCCAACACTGCGATCACGTTCGATGCGTTCTCGTACACGTTCACAAATGGAGCTGTAATAATATGTACATTACCCATAGCAAAGGGCACGGAGTCGTAGTGACAGTTGACGAGTACAGAGCTGGCGATGGTTCCGTTTGTGTGGAACCCGCTCGTACCCTCCAACACTGCGATCACGTTCGATGCGTTCTCGTACACGTTCACAAATGGAGCTGTAATAATATGTACATTACCCATAGCAAAGGGCACGGAGTCGTAGTGACAGTTGACGAGTACAGAGCTGGCGATGGTTCCGTTTGTGTGGAACCCGCTCGTACCCTCCAACACTGCGATCACGTTCGATGCGTTCTCGTACACGTTCACAAATGGAGCTGAACCTTCACGGTAGTAATCACCTGTAAAACATTTTGTAAATTAAGTAAACTCTTTTCACATTAAACGGTTTTGTACTAGTCAAGCCCTTCAATTTGATAATTAACATTTTGGAGGTAGTTGTGAAAAATAATAATATTTAGATTTTCAGATAAAGAATGTAGGTATTGAATTATAATTATAGTAATTGTCATTAGAACTAACGATACTTAAATCACATTTCAGATCTATCTGTCAACTGTAAAAGTTCAATTACTAAATTAGACCCAAAGATATAATCAGGTTAAACTAAATAAAAGATTGTTTAGACTTGTCTGCAGTGTTGTTGCGATGGTGGACAGAGAGAGAGAAACAAAGTGGTTCCTCACCGGTAGCCATCTGCCAGTCAGTGTATACATGTTGGTTGGCCCGCAGCGCTATACCATCGACTATAGACTTGACGTCTGCAGTCTTGTTGCGATGGTAGACAGAGAGAGAGAAACAAAGTGGTTCCTCACCGGTAGCCATCTGCCAGTCAGTGTATACATGTTGGTTGGCCCGCAGCGCTATACCATCGACTATAGACTTGACGTCTGCAGTCTTGTTGCGATGGTAGACAGAGAGAGAGAAACAAAGTGGTTCCTCACCGGTAGCCATCTGCCAGTCAGTGTATACATGTTGGTTGGCCCGCAGCGCTATACCATCGACTATAGACTTGACGTCCTCAGTCTTGTTGCGATGGTAGACAGTTCCGGCTACTCTCGGCTCTGACCCTAGTATGTCGTGTAAATACTGACGCGCTGATTCCTCGCTGAATGTTGTCGTGTCCTGGAAATAGGTAAATTGAATGAAATTTACTTAGACACTTATATTATTTTGCGTGTGTTAGATAGGTACATTGTACGTACACAAGGGCGGATTCAGGATTTTTTTCTAGGGGTCGGGGCCAAGGTGCAGACGGGCAAAAATAAATATAATTTTACTACTAAAAGTGTGTGTTTAGCTCGCTCTGAACAGTTTGAAAATTCAAATAATAAGTTTTCGCGCAGCTTGTTGCTAGGGCCGAGAAAAAAATTATAATCTTGACCATGAAATATGTGCAAAATTCGTAAATCTACAATGCTTTTGCCCCCCCCCCCCCCTTAATCCGCCTATGGGTACCTACATATAAACACATTCTCAGCTGATCCGAGGTGGTTATTAGGTATTTAATACCTGATTGCCACCTAGGCGCAATTTATTGTACTATCATAAGATTGACCGCGTGCCAATCTACAGACAATCCGCATACTCCAAACCATTGTCACACACACATACTTGTTTTACCAAGATGGCAGCGTGCCCAGAGTGCTGCAATACTTATACGATTAGCCAGATATTAATACCAGCAATAAAAAAAAGGATTTTTGAGTTTATATTAATATTTCATTACCTAATCTTAGATTTCCGTAAAGTGACAAGTGACGCATAATTCCATCAATATTTATTTTTCATACATTATTGTCATTGTACTCACATCTCGTCCTATATCTATCTCCATGACAGGCGTAGGCATGGAGTCTTCCACTAATTGTGTCAAGTACCCGAGCAGGAAGTACCATCCTAGTAGGACTAATAGAAATGTACTCGATACCTGTAACACAGAATGTTTGTTCAAGAGAAGTCAGATTTTGATGAGAGCTGGGTTTAAGTCATGAGCTGGCGAAGTAGTCTTGTTTTAAGTCAAGGGACGACTTTTGCTGCGATATTGAGCAGGGAGATGCCTTCCTACAAATCCCCTCTTTCGTGCTGTAATAATTATAATACGTATTGTTTTTCTTTACAGTAATATGTACCAACTACTTAGGTGCAAAACCACCTTTTCGTGCCAGGGAGGTAAAAATAGTTATGAATGTTAAAAACTTAGGTGTACATAATATCAGACGGTTAAATCGCCTATAGATATATTATGTGCAACCCCATTGGTATTGTCAATGCGTTGACGGCCAAGTAAGCGGGGAAATTCTAGCTTTTCTTGTAACAAAAGATACTTATTTGGTAAGACAACTTACAGATTTTAAAGGTTCGTATAGATGTGTGCCTCTCTTTGTTAATTTGTAGGCTACCTGAAAAAATATCATTATAAAGGTAAGTACCTAATAGTAACAAATATTGTTCTTTATTCAAATTCAAAATGCCTTTATTAAAGTAGGCTACAATGGAAAACGATACGATAACTCTTCTAATCTGTTGTTCTTAATCTGTACTACACCTCTATAAGAAGAACGGTCAAGAAACTAAAAGGGATGGAAATGAAATGAAATATATTTGTTTAAGCAAGATGTGATGATACATGGAAACAAAAAAATTAAACTAATTGGTTATAAACTACTGATTATTTCTCAATTAACTGTCACCTTACGAAAAATACAGAGTCTTGAATATTGAACTCCTGGTTTAGATCAGCAAGGCTATTCACTCATCCGTTCGTGAGCCGAACCGAAGACCGAATTGTCAAAAATGTATGAAATGACGTATTACGTTGTATCGATTTAATAATACGTTATCCGTCATTTCATACATTTTTGACAATTCGGTCTTCGGTTCGGTTCCCTAACAGATACCTAAGTGAATAGCCCTGCAGGTTTAGATCTGAAATCTGAACTAAAAAAGGGTACCTAATTTCATTGCACCGGGTAAACCAGTGAGTGCAGCTAATAGATAAGGACTTACATGTAACAATAAAATAAAAATACTTTTGTAAGCCCACTTCAACGAAAATCAATTATTTTACCTGCTACCAAGATAAAAATCTACTGAATAATTTTATTATTCATAAAACTATATGACTTTATTATTTTATGAATGTTTTTCAACAGTTCAATTAAAATTTTATCAAATTTGATAATGTTTATAACTTTGGTTAGTTATTGTTACTGCGTTCAATGTAGGTACTAGGACTTTGCACATCCTATGTACATAATATGAACCCGTTCGAAGTTTAGGGTGTGCGTTGACAGATCATTAGGTCAGTCACTCTTTCTTTTTGTATATTTAGATGCTTATTATAATACAATAATATATTTAATATAATAATAAAAGTAAGTTTTATGTTTTTTGTATACATGTAGTCATGGGCGGATCCAGGATTTGGTCCTAGGGGGGGCAAGGTGCAGACGGGCAAAAATATTATAACTTTTACTACGAAAAGTGTGTGTTTAGCTCGCTCTGAACAGTTAGAAAGTTTAAGTATCCTTATTAATAAGTGCGCGATCAGCTTGCTGCGAGCGCGAAGAAAAAAATTATAATCTTGACCATGAAATATGTGCAAAATTCGTAACTCTACAATGCTTCTGGGGAGGGGGAGGCCCACCCTAAATCCACCTATGCGTATAACAAACTCTTGGTATGCAATAAAGAGTTAAGGTCATAAATATGGTATGATAGAAAATAAAAATGTGGGAAGAGGACGCCATACTACCATAATTTGAATGATCTGATTGGATGAAGATATTACGGATGAAAGAGTGGAATGGAGGAAAGACGTTTTGTGTCGACCCTACTTAGTGGGATAAGGGCAGGAAAATTATGAATAAAGACTAGTAATAACAATGAGTTTATTACAATAAATAAATTTAAAAAAAAATTGGTGGACTTACCTTTGCCAAACCGCCTTTTTCAGGTTCAAAATGTCCATTCCCGTTAGTATAATAAGACATCTTGTAAGTATATTTTTAACACAAAACCACTCACTATTATAATTATTGTTATAGTGTATTTTACAAATACTTTTTATTTATTTATTTTATTATTTTGAACAATATTCACAGCATTGTGTGTGCCTGTCAGAATTTTTAATTTATACTTATCTAAAAAGTGCAAAATACATTTTCTAAAATATAATAGATTATTATTATTTACGTGGGCAACAAATTTGAATATTTATTGTATTAACTACACTTTTATTGGCGTCATGAAACATTTAATATACATCTATTAATTATTATTTTTCACTTTAAAAAACAGTTACCATGCTTGGTTCAATATACATACTTACTGGCATATAAATATTCATTTAATTTTTTTAAATTCAATTTTTTTGTTTAAAAACTTTTTACCAAATTTGATCAAAGCTTTTATTGAGTAGATATTTTTTATTTTTATAATAAAACTTATCACTTTGTTTAAAATATTTCACATAATAATACACAATTATTTATCACTGCATTTATCAACAAAAAAAAAAATAACAGGTAAGTATAATTTACATTTAAATATTTTTCTTATAATAAAAGATTAATTTTTCTTATAAAAAACTTAAATCATAATTTTAAAACACTACCATTATATAATTTTTTGTAATTATTATTTTTTCGTAATTAATTTAGTAAATAAACTGTTCAAGATATTAAAATAAATAATGTATTTTTTTTTATAAATTATCTGCTTTATAATTACATTATTTCGTAATTATTTTACTATTTTTATTTTAAATCACTCAAAAATCTAGGATACAGAAGCACAGTTAAAAACTGACTATCTAGTGCTGTAGGTCAAGTGTATTCTCAAGCACTGGTGTCACACAAAAGATAGATATGACAAATAGACGGGTGTTATCTTTTATAACTCAGAAATGCAGTAGACTTTATGTTACTGAACGTGTGTGTAGTCAGACATTTTATATATTTTCTTGGAAAATCTGTACTATTTATTATACATGCTAGCTGCGCCCAGCGCAGCGGTTGAATCCGCTGTACTATCTTTAAGTTATTCCAGGGTCTCAACTATCTTTTTACCAAATTTCAGCTCAATCGTGCTATCCGTTTAGGCGTGAATGAGTAACAAACATACATTCTTACAAACTTTCGCGTTTATAAGTACGATATACCAAGCCGAGCAATAACCGAAAAATCCCGAAATAAACCGAAAATCTCTTTTAGATATAACAAGATGGAAAAGGAAAGCGAATGTAGGTATTGTTACTGTGACCGTTTTTGGTTGACATGTTTGTACCTACTTAGCGCCTCGGAATTTGGTTTTTAGACAAATCAAAATTGTTCACGCGTTTTATCTACGTAAGCTATAAAGCTAGATCTATAAAGCATACAATGTTACTAGGTGGTTATTATAAACAACGCCCGAATTTCACACTCTTCTCGTAACAAAAAAGTAGGTATTTAGATTAATATCAGATCAGTATCTCATATAGGTGAACAATTATTATTGTAAAACTATAACAATGGACAATTATTTCCTTTCTCAAAGATCTTTGAACTGAAAAAAAAAAACAATGAACGTTATTCTTTAGAGGATAAGATAGAGAGAGGAGAGATTCTTTAGAGGAGGATAAGAGCGGAAAAATTGCAAAAGAATAAAATAGTAAAATAATACCTTAATAAGTACCTACCTACTACCTATGTATGTTATTATTAGGTTTTTAGTAAAATATTAACTTTCATACAAATGTTGGTACCTACTAATTCAGCCCCTATAGCCAACCTAAGGCTAACTAACGCTAAATAAATTAGGTTTTATGATGCGAGTAAGTCATTAATTTCCTTACTTTTCTTAGCGTTAGCCGACAAGCATGTAGCGCTTTGTCATAAGGTACAATTGTATTACCATAGATAGGCCACAAGCCAATCTACAGAAAATCCAAGTGCTCCAAACCCCACTGTTTTTTTTTCAACTGTTAGTAAAAAATCTGAAATTAACAGGGGAGTTGGTAAAAAAATAATGCACAGGGTCTCGAATTTCAAAAACTTGAATTGAACGATATATGACAGAGTGCCCAAAAGATTGTCGGACAACACTTATTTGCTGATGTGAGCATTAGAAATTTGGTTATACATATTATGTAACCAAGCACTATGGTGCATTAAAAAATAGTTTAACTATAGCGACAGCAGGATCTAACAAATAAAACACAAAATGCGGTAAAAAATTGATTTATTTCTGAAAAATCAGTCTTCGTTACTTATAAATACTGGGTATTTTACAAAAAATAAACAAAAATTACGTAGTAATTTTTAATAATGTTAAAAAATCGCAACATTTTGAAATAGAGGTCAATTTTAAGTAGCTGATTTTCCAATAATTATATTGAAATAATGACAAAATTATTGAAAAATCAGTTTCTTTATACTTAAAACTAATTATGTAATACATATTTACAAGGATTAATACAATATACATAAAATGAAAACAATTCAAAATTTTATTTGTAAAATATTTATTTTGAGATCTGTACAAAGTATCACAAAGGTAAAATAATAAACATATTCGTTTTTTTGTACGTTTTAATAACAAAAGAGTTTGACTAAAATCTAAGACATTTTGAAAAGCACAAGGTCTCTGCAAAATAATAAACATCAAATTGCATGTTAAAAACCTAATCCACTTAAACTATGTTCGGGAACATAATATAAAAACATATTTAAATCTTAATTAACTGGTGAGAAGAACAAATACAGAATCACATTTTTCATAATGTTTTATTTAAACACAGAAAAACATTATTTCATCTAAACATACCTGATTAAAGCTACGTACACATTATGCGGACAGCCGCATTACTATCAGCCGTAAAATATGTATAGCTGTTTTATACGCACTAAGATGCGGGTGCCGATCATACGATTCTGTCGTTAAGGCGGATAGACGGTCAGTCAGACAGTGCAATAGACTACTGGGGATAGAAATCATCTGAACGACCACAAACCGCGACGTGTTTCCTACATCGACAACGTTTTTATTCGCACTTGCCGGTTATTATCCGGCAACCGGCTATGGGCAATACGCTTAAGGCCATCCGGACGGCTGACTACTATACGGCTAACTGCATAATGCGTACGTAACGTGTACAGTGTACGTGCTTAAGAGCGTATATTATATCGAGTAACGCTCTCTCGCTCGCACAATTTGACGAATTTTGAGATATAAATTCATGGAATTAATTTATTGAAAATTCCTCTATACCAGCCCTGCATAATATTATTGCACACATTTTAAAAGTGTTTTAGTTTGATATATTAAAAAATGGGATGTGGAGCAAAATTGAAAAAAAAAATTTTTTTTTCTAAATCTTAGTATGCCATTTTTTAATATATCTCACTGAAAACATTTTTAAAATGTGTGCAATAATATTATGGAGGACTGCTGGAGGAGGCTGGTATAGAGGAATTTTCAATAAATTAATTCCATGAATTTATATTTCAAAATTCGTCAAATTGTGCAAGCGAGAGAGCGTCACTCGATATATACGCTCTTAAAATAAAACTGGTGACATTGTTATTGAAACGAATGCCATTTGTGTACCAATTAAATATACCTCTAAAGGGACAAACTATGCATAAACTAAATAAGCAAGGCGTCCTCTCTTTGTCTAAGACCTTTTCTTTTTACAAACACTAATACATTTATTACCCTATACATTTTCAGAGCATATTTTTCAATAATATTATTTCCTAAACCTAGCATTAATATTACAAGGATTTAAAAAAATAATCACCTAATAAAGAAACATCAAAATCGATTAGGGAGTTTCTAATGCTATCTTTTCAAATAGAACATAAACAATCATTCTACACAGTTACTTGAAAAGTTATATCTATAAGCATTTCAAATAAAAACAATCCAACATGAAATTATTCCATTTAGGAGCTTTGACACTTTTCAGGGGCTGTTTTTGTGCTCATTTCTTAAAGATGGACTCAATGTGGACTCAGTATAGTGTTACTTTTAGATTATAAGCTTAAAGAACTTCTTGCACATTTCTCTGGCTCAATACCCAGCTTTACAAGAGAATTGAATGTAAATATTTTGCTTTAATGAAAATTTTGCCCAAAATTTTGTTTGTAAATGTAAGTAAATGCTAGAATCGCAATATTTTGTAAGTAGGCAAAAAGCATGGCAAAAAGCACCTACACAATAAAATAAAAAAGTAACATTATTACCCTAAAATTTAATTTTATTCTAATTATCATCTAAATAATTACTAATTACTTTAACACAATAATAAACTGGTTTTTCTCATATTTTTAAAACCTTAATTAAGCAAGTGGTTTTCATATAGATTTGACAAATTATGTGCAATCGCAACACCTAAATATCTATTTATTTTGCCATGAAGACAACCTTACAAAAAAGATAATATAATAATATATAAAAAAAAAACACAATACTTATGAAGAATGTTACAACTAAGTATTAAGAAGAAACTATACTTAATTTCTATAGGGTACAAGATAATAAAAATCTTTAAAGTCCGTCAGATAATATATAAAAAAATGAATATTTATTTTTTGGTTTGTGAATAAAAATGGCTGAGATGACGCTTATAACTTGGGTGGGGACATGACCCCCCACCATGCAAATCGAGTGCTTATATTTAAGCTCTTTTTTAAATGTTATATAGTAAAATATTGTTTTTAGTATTTTATAAATGTACGTTGCGGACTTTGTTTACACATCCCTATTCTGCTTAATTATACAGAGAGGGTCTGTGATATAAGTACTTATGATGGTATATTCTTTATTATAAAAGGTCAATTTTCTCTTTTTTCAAAAAATCTAATAAAAAAATCAAATATGCTATTAAACTAAAAACTAATTTAATAGATATACATAAATTTTAAAGACAAATTCTTATATATATTTAATACAATAAACCATAATATTATAATAAGATACCTACCATAACAATAAGATATAATATATAAGATACCTATTATAATATCATTATATTAAACAAAAATAAATACAAATACTATGTATGTACCTTCCTATTTCTTTCAGTACCTATATCATTTTGTTCAACTTTATAAGAATTTAATAGAGAGAGATGGATAATTATTATTACCTGCCTACTCGGGAGTATCACTGGCATTACTAAATACTATAAAGGATTTTTTGTTTCTGACTGTACTTTGCTAAATTCGACGTAACGGAAATAGAAAGCGTAAAAGGCAAAATCTTCGGAGAACAAAATAAAAATAAAAAGGCAAGGGAATAGGCTCGAAAACTCGACGTAACGGGACTCAACGCAGAGGGAATATACCACTAGAATTAGTTATATTATAATATAAAATACTAACTCTACTCAATATTATTTCTAAAACTACAAATATGTATGTACACACTACGATTTCAAAGCTCATTTCGGAACATTTTAATATAATATGCAGTATCATTACTAGCTTATATCATATAGGTACTTATATTTAAAACGCAAAGATGTATTATATAGGAGTGGCTAAACAGATTTTGATAAAATTCCCTTATTAATAGAAACCGCTAGGCGCACATATAAAAATGTCTTAAGTCAAAGCTATTTATTATTTTTATCTACCATTAAATTGATAGCTATCATATCAGAGTATATTATATTAGAATATTGTTGTCATAAAGATAATTATTTTGCGTCATACTTATTATTACTTTAATATGATGCATGTTTGTTACTACTTCGTGCTAAAACTACTCGTATGAAATGGATATTAATATAGCTATAGTTTTTATACGAAAAACTCTCTAATTTTCTTTCTCTTATACTTTTTTATATGAAAAGAATACTAGCAATCGAATTAATTAGTATTTCTAGAATATGATATACTTCTACGCGAATACGTTTATTTCAATATAACTCGTGAAAACCTAAGAAATATACATAATAGGTATATGTATGGCAAAAAATAAACAGAATATGTTACGCAAAAGTTATTGACCACTTATATCTAAGAAAAAGATATTACGATGAGAAAAAGCCTACAATTTTACGAAATTTTCACATTTCGTCGCCTATAATGTATTTATTCTAAATTATATGTAAATCTATGATATTTACAAAGACTGTATTAAATTCGATACTCGCACGTTTTGATTGATAAAAAACTAAAATAATATAATATTACGTAGAGATAATATATTGCTATAATATGATAAATTTCGACGCGAATGACAAACACAGTTTTTATAATAAATATCTTGACACTTAGCTGAGTCTATTTTGAGTCCATTTCTCATAGATGGACTCAGAGACGGGCTCCGGTAAGTGATTTTGATGATGGTACTTTTAAGAAGAAGAATCGGTTTTAGGACATCTTAACTCGAAGTTACTAGAATAATTGTGAGTATCTCATGCGGGAGAAGGTAGTTATTAAAAAAATATATTTTCGTTGGGCCTCTGACCACCACAGAATACGTGAAAATAAAACCATTTCACTAGTAAAGGTTAATAAACTCAAAAGGTCTCTTCCATTTGAATTTTTAGGTGGTACAATATGTGTCAGTTCTTCTCATAGAGGTGCTTCGAGAACGAACGGTGTAATCTTAAAATTAAAAAAAAAAAATGTAAAATTGACTTGCAAAAGTGCTCTATTATGTAGTCTATTTGAATAAATTGAATTTGACTTTGTGTTGTAAGGAAATGTAATAGATATTATATAGTAATTTACTTACGCAAATCTGTGTTTAACATTCGTGTCGGTAACTTTAAACATGTAATGTATTTGCATATCTATGTATCTATATGATGATTGGATTTAGATTATCAATATCAAGATATATTTTATATAGGATATAATGAAGCTATATATCAAAATGTATGTATCTACCTCAATAATTTTATGTTTTAGTATAAAATATTGTTTTTCCTTATTATTTTACTAGCTAACGCGCGCGGATTGGCTGTTTTATGAAAACCTTTCATAAAAAGTCTACGTCGTCTATTCTAATTACAAATTTCAATGCAATCCATTCAACTTTTTGAACTGTGTGTACTGAATACATCAAATTTTAAAACTATCGCTAGTGTTCTCCATAACTAAAACAACAAAAACGGCACAACTCACTGTAACATTGTCGAGAATATCTCGACCACGGTTTCGGACAATTACGATGTCCTTCATCAGGAGTTCACGCCTGCAGACTCCGACACTCACTGATGAAGGACATCGTAATTGTCCGAAACCGTGGTCGAGATATTCTCGACAATATTACACATGAATTGTGCCGTTTTTGTTGTTTTAGTTATGAATACACCAAGCTTAGAAAACCGGCAATAGCCTGTTTCAAATACTTAATATATATTAGGATGACGTTGTGGAAAAACTAACTATAACGACTTAATCACTCTGTCAGTTAGTCTCGTTTATATACAGATTGTGTCAATAATAAGACTGAAACCAGGTATTTAAGCTATTCTAAGGGAACCGGGACGCGCGGGAAAGCGGTCGGGGTTTCTATCCCGGTTTTGACTTACATACATAAAATCGTTAAAAATATTGCAATATTTATATACAGCAAAATTAGCTTGCTTAGGTTTTTTTATATCTAGTATTTGCAATAATAACATTTTTATGCAAAATTAAAACAATTTCGCATGTACATATTACGCA
Source organism: Hemithea aestivaria (assembly GCA_947507615.1). Taxonomy (NCBI): domain Eukaryota; kingdom Metazoa; phylum Arthropoda; class Insecta; order Lepidoptera; family Geometridae; genus Hemithea; species Hemithea aestivaria. Next base: position 667,907 of record OX382346.1, on the reverse strand, counting down.
TATAATATGATAAGAATGATTTCATATTACCTAGTACATAGAATATAACCTTAAAACAGACTTATTTTAATATTAAATGTATTTTTCATAACTTATAATAATATATGAAAATTCCACCATAGCGGTTATGGTTTGTTCTCATAAATGCGACTTCTAATGTTATAATATAGTTATTTATGCAAAATTAAACTTAGCATACTTCATTGATAACCCAAACATAAAAACACAAGTTTTACATAAAAACTTTAACAACTTATCGGTAGAACAAAGTCATATCTGAAAAATCCCTGCTTTAAGAAGAGCAATTTGAAGTATAACATTCAAACTTTAACTTTTTTGACCCCTTAACTTTTAAGACAAATTAAGTGCATTCCAGAATCAAAAAGGTTAGTAGTTTGTGCCAAGTCAAACTTCAAATAGCTATCCTCTAAAGGGGGGAATTTTCAAATGTTATTTTGCATTTCAGATAGGTCGTTTTTATTTGACATATAATTTTAGTTACATTTTTTTTGTTACAAACTAAAGTTTACATTTTGTTACACCTAATGTTACAGTTTTGTTTATAAAACGATAGAATTATAAACATATTAAATGTAACTATATCAACTGTATATTCGTATATATACCATAATAGTTGATATATTTGATAAAGTAGAATATAATGTAAGTTACAGTGCAATATAATGAATATTACAGTGCCATATAATAAATGTTACAGTAAGTTATATAACTTAGATATTTTATAGGTTTCAAAACTACTCGATTAAAAGTTCTTCGCGTCAAATCAGTAATAAAATTTATTCATTTTTGACATTATTTGAGCTCAATGGACATATTTATTTCGAAAAGTTAGATCTTATAACAAGCAACTCAAACTTGCACATTAACAATATTGGCGGAACCTTAATAAATGTGAAATTGAAAACATAGTTACATACAATACTGTACTAATACAGTATTTACTTAGTTTTTGCATATTTTGGAGGTTCGATAATACATTATAAAATGCGTTTATTACAGTAAGACAATTTTATAATAAACAAATAGTTAACAGTAAAACAGTTTTACGCGTTATATCTAAATTTATATATTTTATGATATACATTGTGTGTGACAAGTCACACCATCCGCATGACTTTTATGTCTTCGTGTACGCCTACCTAAAGCCTGGTTTTAGCCCGTTAAAGCGAAATAATACATATTTCTATAATAATACATATACATTGTAGTATATTTGACGTAATATTACATTTAAACACGTTATTTCTAACTATAAGTGTATTAACCAAAATTATATTAAAGTATCTCATAGACAGGTTAACGAAAAGTGGCAAATTGCTCTTGTTAAGTGTACGTGATTAAGTGTGGTAAGAGACTTACTAAAATTATATTAGACTACCTACCCTTATATTTCAATCAAAATTATAAAAAAACTCTGTATAAAATGAAATTGCATTAGTGTGAGTACTTTAAACGTGCCAGCTTTCGTTAACCGACCTTTACAGTAACTTATCACCAAACTTACATTAAAATAATATATATTACAGTAGTTTATAACCAAACTTATATTGAAATAATGTAAATTACAGTTAATTCAACGTAACGTAACAGTGAGTCGGCTGGCGGCGACCATTTTGTTGTTAAACTTCTTCCTGAAAGTTTCCGCTGCGATCGTCGTTTTGAACGTTATTTTGGCGCTGCGATCTTCCTTTTCCAACATTAAGTTCTGGAACATTCCCGTTGTCAATGTATATTTGTATTTATTGTATTATATTTAATTATGACTAGAAATAATATAATTATGACTAGTTAAAGACTAGATATACTAATTATAATAGTCAACAGATATGTATCAGAATAGATTCAGAATCAAACTTTTGATCCAAGTTTACAACTTGGTTAATTTCGTTATTGTAGGCATTTTTCGCGTTAAATATTATGCTTATGCTCATAGACGGATTTAGGGGGGGCAGGGGGCCAAGGCAGCATTTTATTACAGAGGTTGTATGACCACCTCCGAGCTCATTATGGAGTGATATGAGGGGAAGCTCCACTAAATAAATATCATCAGATCAGCTCCAAGTCATTATAATCTTTATGAAAGCATTGTCATGCAATTTTTAGCAAATTTGATCTCAAACGGACATCAGGAAGTGTATTTATTTACTAAACTTGCAAAATAGTGTGTTTATTAAACTTGCAAGACTGACAGACTACGAGACAAGTTTATGTAAATAAGAGCTTGTGAAGTTAATTAACCGATTCCGTGCGGGTGATGCCGCACAGGCACCATGTAAATCTATTGCGTATAGCGTATGGTGCCCGAGAGGCATCACGGAATATTTGTTTGACGCAAGGCACTAAAGATTGCTAAAAAGACCAAGAGACCAAGAAGATCCAAAATAAGGCTTATATTGGATATCTGTCTTAGACTGTCAAGGAAAAATTAAGAAAAATAAAATGTGAAGTTTAGTTACCATAGACACTCGCATCTATTCTAATACATATAATCTGTCATGCTACTTAAATTAGGTACAATTTAGGCGGAATACAATAATGTATTTTTCTTATACCTAAATGACTTCCTATTACAGTAAAAATGTCATTATTTAATACAGTATTTACAGTAAAACATTTCTTCTTACACCTTTTACAAACACTCTGGCAATTGAGATTCACGTTTATTTATACAAAACATGTGATTTTAAAAATAATATTTGTGCATCTAAAAGTGCATGTAAAAATACAATATTATAAATTGCGCACTCGAGTAAAAATCAGTATTTTTAAACAGTAAAACAATGCAACAGTGTAAAAGTCAACAATAAAGAAATAAATAATCTTAAATATAAACAAGTTAAATATCACAGATAAAATTTTATCATACAAAATTATTTCAATTTTTATCTGAAACGTACCTATATAAACGGAGATCTAGAAATATTGAGGCGATTTTTTCATTTTCATTTCATTTAAAGTAGAGGTAGATATAAATTCACTTTTATATTTACAGTAGCCTAAGTGTTACTCCAGAGCCTCATATACCAAATTTCAGCTCAATCAGTCTACCCGTTTAGACGTGAAAGAGTAAGAAATATTCATTCAGACATCCATTCTTACAAACATGCACGTTTATAATATTAGTAACATTTATTATGCAGACATAATAAGAAAAACACAATTTGGTACCAATTTTTTTACGATGAAAATTTACGGAAAATGAATTGTTTTTATTAAAACTTTGACGTTATAAAATATGATTGCACATAGTACATTGTTATCCATAATAAAGTAATATGTTTTGAGTTTTTTTGTGCACTGTTAGTTTTTGGAATACTTTTATACCTATTTATTAAAACACTCATTTTGTTACTTTTTAAAATAATTTTGTATGATAAAACAAAAATTAACATTGCTAAAGATTTTGTTAAGAATACAAAGCTATATAAATTTTATTGATAAAAAGTTTTCAAGAGAAAACTTTTATTTTATTTCTTTTTCATTCTATAGCATAATACTCAAATTCTCTTAAATTATATACCTATTAAATTACACCCTTGGTAATCTTTGGCAAAGTTAAATGCAAATTCATTGTAAAATATATTTGATAAAAATGTATATAAAATATATTTACATAAATATATATCACAGAATCGTTATTGACTAATTAATTAAAATAAACGGTATTGGTGTTTCGATTGTCTAATTTAATTGATACACATACTAAATAGTCCCCGCTTGTATGATTTTCTGTATGAAAATAAAATCGCCAAAACATGGCGGGGTGCGGGGGGCGGTTGGCTAGTTTTGTTTCGTTCAAAGTACTCTTTGGATCAACAACATTTACCAAGATTACTTAGTTTTTGATTGGCTCATTCAAAGTATAAACTCTTTGGATCAACAACATTTACCAAGATTACTTAGTTTTTGATTAGCTCATTCAAAGTATAAACTCTTTGGATCAACAACATTTACCAAGATTAATAGTTTTTGATTGGCTCATTCAAAGTATAAACTCTTTGGATCAACAACATTTACCAAGATTACTAAGTTTTTGATTGGCTCATTCAAAGTATAACCCTTTCAGACCTGAATTATTTTTTTCATCCTAAGGAATTGGTAAATTCCCTGTGTCTAAAGTATAGTAAGGAAACTATAAAAAAATATATAAATAAAATTTAGTCTTCAACTTTTCGGAAAAATCTAGTTTTTCTTAATGTGGACAAATGTGACTCCCGTTCTACTTAGTACTAAGATTAAGGTATACAATTTTTTTCATTATATCTTATGTCTACAATTGTGCACGCCAGTTCTGAAAGGGATAAACTCTTTGGATCAACAACATTTACCAAGATTACTAGTTTTTGATTGGCTCATTCAAAGTATAAACTATTTGGATCAACAACATTTACCAAGATTACTTAGTTTTTGATTGGCTCATTCAAAGTATAAACTCTTTGGATCGACAACATTTACTAAGATTACTTAGTTTTTAATTGGCTCATTCAAAGTATAAACTCTTTGGATCAACAACATTTACCAAGATTACTTAGTTTTTGATTGGCTCATTCAAAGTATAAACTCTTTGGATCAACAACATTTACCAAGATTACTAGTTTTTGATTGGCTCATTCAAAGTATAAACTCTTTGGATCAACAACATTTACCAAGATTACTTAGTTTTTGATTGGCTCATTCAAAGTATAAACTCTTTGGATCAACAACATTTACCAAGATTACTAATTACTAGTTTTTGATTGGCTCATTCAAAGTAAAAACTCTTTGGATCAACAACATTTACCAAGATTACTAGTTTTTGATTGGCTCATTCAAAGTATAAACTCTTTGGATCAACAACATTTACCAAGATTACTTAGTTTTTGATTGGCTCATTCAAAGTAAAAACTCTTTGGATCAACAACATTTACCAAGATTACTAGTTTTTGATTGGCTCATTCAAAGTATAAACTCTTTGGATCAACAACATTTACCAAGATTACTTAGTTTTTGATTGGCTCATTCAAAGTATAAACTCTTTGGATCAACAACATTTACCAAGATTACTAGTTTTTGATTGGCTCATTCAAAGTATAAACTCTTTGGATCAACAACATTTACCAAGATTACTTAGTTTTTGATTGGCTCATTCAAAGTATAAACTCTTTGGATCAACAACATTTACCAAGATTACTTAGTTTTTGATTGGCTCATTCAAAGTATAAACTCTTTGGATCAACAACATTTACCAAGATTACTTAGTTTTTGATTGGCTCATTCAAAGTATAAACTCTTTGGATCAACAACATTTACCAAGATTACTAGTTTTTGATTGGCTCATTCAAAGTAAAAACTCTTTGGATCAACAACATTTACCAAGATTACTAAGTTTTTGATTGGCTCATTCAAAGTATAACCCTTTCAGACCTGGATTATTTTTTTCATCCTAAGGAATTGGTAAATTCCCTGTGTCTAAAGTATAGTAAGGAAACTATAAAAAAATATATAAATAAAATTTAGTCTTCAACTTTTCGGAAAATCTAGTTTTTCTTAATGTGGACAAATGTGACTCCCGTTCTACTTAGTATTAAGATTAAGGTATACAATTTTTTTCATTATATCTTATGTCTACAATTGTGCACGCCAGTTCTGAAAGGGATAAACTCTTTGGATCAACAACATTTACCAAGATTACTAGTTTTTGATTGGCTCATTCAAAGTAAAAACTCTTTGGTTCAAAGCCATTTACCAAGATGGCTAGTTTTGACTGGATATTTCCTTCACTGTAGTGAAGTAGATATGAAGATGTAGTATAATAGTACCGTTTGCATGTTTATTCTCAGTAAACGTATTTTCCACAAAAAATAATAAAATGCCACATATATACTCAGTTTTATCAAAATATATAAAAAAACAGCTTTTTTAGTCTATGCTGTCCCACTGCTGGGCAAAGGTCCTCCAAGTCTATCCACCTGTCTCTATTTTTAAAATTTATTTTTTATTCAACGTAGGTTAGCCTTTGACCACGATCTCGAGTGATGTTAAACGACGCTACGGCCGTAGATGATAACAGACTCAACCTAGAAGACGGGATAAATCCCTCCCTGGCTTCACTGAACATCATGCCGGAACACGGTCACAATGACCGCTTGGCGACACGGTTTTGTCCAGTGGGTGGAATATGGGCATATTAGCTGTGTTATCTCTCATATAACGCACACCCAGTAAAAATTGACTCATCTCAAAAAGTATTTTTACTGCAATTGCAATTTTATCTGTACTTGTTTAAGCTTGAAATTATTTAAAAAAACTTATTATGGTGCACTATTGATCTGGGAGTGCGATATCTATAAAGATCGTAATAAGTCAAAGAGCACAATATCTTTCTATTGGTGAATAGCTCAATAAATATTTTTTGAAGTAAACCTTCTTTATCGGCGTTGGAAAAAAATTTACCGTCACATTGTTCGGTTACGCGTCACATTTTTCCGTTACGCGCTATCTTTTGTTTCTTGCCCCTACCACGGTTGGTTCAGACGAAGAGTACTTTCACTTTCTCCAATGAACATGAATTTATAAATTTAAAATTTAAATTTAATTAAAGAAGTTTCACTTCTTACGTGTGTACACTAGCACACGCACACATTTTTTATGACTAGCTTACGTACGCGTAAAAAAAATCCTTCCCACGCGTACGTAAACTAGTCATAAAACTATGTGTTTCAACAACCCAATCCGTTCAGCGGTTTGAGTCAGAAAATAAGACCCTTTTATATATTTAGAAGGCAAAGTGCGACATGACGAGCTATTCATTTTTATTGGACAATAATATGGGTTAAGAATCCAAAATAATTGATTTTCATTTTGTTATAATAAAAACGTATACTACAAGATATTAATTTCGCAGTAAAAACTCTAAAAACCGACGAATCGAAACACCAAACCGCAAAAACGAAGTCCAAAATCCAAGTTTACCTGCACGTCGTTTCCAGCCAACGTCCTCAATCTCGTATCAGTCATCCCGTGAGGCAAGTTACTGACAATAGCAGTACTACCTAACTCTTCATTTAGCAGTCTATCCTCGTCTAGGTCATCATCAGACTCGAATTCGACTTTGGGGTCGTGTTTTTCGACCTTTTCGACCTTTTTTCGGTCCTTTTCACCGAAAACCGTGCGAACCGCTCGGCTGAATATGCCGACATTGGGTTCTGAATCTTTGGTAGTTTTCCGTTGTAGTATGACGCGACGGTTGGAGAATGGAGGGGTTTTTTCCTGTTTGTCTTTTTCCTTTTCCCTTTCTTGCTGTTTTGAGAATATTTTTAAAGTTAATTAAAAACGCTTGATGAAAAATTGTGAGTTAGATGTAGTTGTTTTCCAAAAAAGTTTAAAATTAAACGAAATAATACGACGACAATAAATTATTTCTTCAATAATGTGTTAAAAAGTGAATCTCAAATATCAAGGCCCACCAAAAAGAATGAATATCTATGATTTTTTTTTGTTAATGATAGGTATTTGACTTAATTCACTTCTTTCCCAATCTCCTCAAGTATAAGTGTTTCATTCAATTATACGTTTTTCACCAAAAATACAAAATTTTAACAAAATATTTTACGTTAACTGTGAAATTGACATATTTAAAATAACCCACTGTTTATTAAGAATTTCAAATGAGTAAAATAAGGTACCTTATTATCTTTGTTCCCAAAAGTGATGCGTTGACGAGATTTATTTGTAGACAATTCTTGTTTCGGTTTTGTCTGAAACGAAAACAAATAGCATAAGACAAACTGTGTTAACCGGTTTTGCCTGCTGTGAAGTAGTATCCATGTTTTAATTCATTTTTAGGGTTCCGTACCTCAAAAGGAAAAAACGGAACCCTTATAGGATCACTTTGTTTTCCGTCCGTCCGTCGGTCTGTCTGTCAAGACCCTTTTTTGATGTAAAGTAAGAAGACGAGCAAGACGCTCTCCTGATGTTAAGAGATAACGCTGCCCATAATCAGTACAGTGCTCAGGATTTCACATTGATGTGAAATTCTAGGTGCACTGCACCAACGCTCTCTCTCTTCTCAACAGTCTTGACATGTTAAGTCTTTAGCCCAGTAATTTCACTAGCTACAGTGCCCTCCTACCTGTGCACAGTAATGTTTGCACATCACTGCTCAGGCGGTAGGATAACTGTCACTGATCCATGACACCTTTTTATTTATTAAGTCAGTTAAAATGAGGTATGAATGTATTTCAGTTACCTTAGTTTTCTTGTCGGAATCATCATCAGTTTTGGTCGAGCTCACTACAGCCCGACGGGAAGGTGTTTTATCTGTAACGAACACTAAATATAGTAACTTATTAACTAGTGGACCCGCGCGCACTTCGTGGCGCCAAATAGGGAATTATCACTGTTTCTCTACTATATTATGCATGTATTATACATAATATAAACCTTCTTGAATCGCTCTATAAAAAACCGCATCAAAATCCACTGCGTAGTTTTTTTTTTTTTTTTATGTGATGAAGTAGAAGACGAGCAAGACGCTCTCCTGATGTTAAGCGATAACGGCTGCCCATAATCAGTACAGTGCTACCTAGGATTTCACAATTATGTGAAATTCTAGGAGCACTGCACCAACGCTTCTTACTCAACAGTCTTGACATGTTAAGACTCTTTAGCCCAGTAATTTCACTAGCTACAGTGCCCTCCTACCTGTGCACAGTAATGTTTGCACATCACTGCTCAGGCGGTAGAATAACTGTCACTGTTGGGGTACCCACCTAGACGACCTCCTGCAAAAGAAGTCTACCCCCGGTAATTTGAAAGATTTAAATTTGGTATAGATATAGCTTAGAACCTGGAATAACATATAGGTACAGCGAGCAGAGTGAGTAAAAGGACGCAAATGCTGTAAATGAGTACATTGTGCCCATTGCGGACGAAAAACTGTATTTGAATACTAGTTATTAATATAATAAGTACTTACAATACTTTATAGACTAGACAAGCGAAGTGACTGTAGCCGAAAACGGCTAGGTAGATTATAATCATAATCATTTATTTGCCTTTAACATGGTATAAAAGATGTACAAGTAAAATAGTATGCGAACAACATGTTAAGCCATTATAATATTATAGCATGCAAATTCATTTTCCGCCATAAAGTGATACAATTAGATAATATAATTAATTCATTAACAAATTAGCTCAATAATAAAACATGTCATAATTATATATTAATAAGTATAATGTAATGTTCCTTTTGGTTTCAACAATAAAGAATATTCTTATCTTATATTTATAATTTACTTACCTCGTTTATTATCCTCGTCGTGTGTGAACACAATTTTCTGTCGTTGCGATGGTTTCTTCGTGTCTTTGGGAGCTAATTTACTGCGGAGATCTGTCGTACTCGACTTGGGAGGGGATCTGAAATGATAACAAAAATACATTCATTTTCATTTCATTTCGAAATATCTTTATTAACCCCCGACGCAAAAACGACGGGGTGTTATAAGTTTAACGTGTCTGTCTGTCTGTGGCATCGTAGCTCCCGAACGGTGGAACGGATTTTGATTTAGTTTTTTTTTGTTTGAAAGTAGTTAGTCGAGAGTGTTCTTAGTCATGTTTGGTGGAAATCGGTCCAAGATGGCCGCCGCTACAAAATGGCGGATTACTTTTTTCTTCCACGACCCCCTCAATATGGGTATCAAATGAAAGGGCTTAATGAGTACAATACAGCCCACTATATAAAATTTAAAATCTAAGATGGCCGCCATCTAAAAATGGTGAATTACGTATTGCGTTGGAGTTTTTTTTAATTTTTTAATTTAATTCACTTGTTCATAACTTATAATAATACAAACGTACAATCACTAGTGTGAATCTAATCCTAGTGGAACAAATAATCATATAATCCCATCAAAAACATTCTGTAACAAACTAGCCAAGTCTCGATGGAGCTGCTTGTTTATCTCTAAAAAGTAATGAAATCTAGACAAAGTCGTGCCAAGTATAAGGTTCCTTACTGCGATTTCTTTATTATTATAGTTAATGTTGTGTGACTTGGCCGTTGAAGGGTACACAAGGGTACAAAACCAGATGCTCCATGACACTTGAATCGCCTAAACATAAGTATTATTGAAATACGCAGCTTTATCAAGCCTACAATTGACTGGTTATTCAATCAACGTTTTCCAAGTGGAAATTTTCTATCGTCAATGGGTAGCGGACAGATTGGTGCAATAGTGTCATGGAGCACCTGGTATAATACCCTTGTGTACCCTTCAACGGCCAAGTCACACAACATTAACTATAATAATAAAGAAATCGCAGTGAGGAACCTTATACTTGGCACGACTTTGTCTAGATTTCATTACTTTTTAGAGATAAACAAGCAGCTCCATCGAGACTTGGCTAGTTTTTTACAGAATGTTTTTGATGGGATTTCACTTATTTTTGTAGAAACGCTATATTATAAGGTTATCAGAAATACAAACCGTAAGCGCGTTTTAAAATACAGTCAGCGCCATCTAGATACGTGTGCGTTCACTCTTAGTCCAATGCATCATAATATTATACCGGGAAGTGGGCCTAATTAAACTTGCAAGATTTAATTACAGACAGACAGACCGACAGGTGAAAGTAAATAAAAGCTTGTAGTAAGGGCGGTATGTCGATCTCTTCTAATAGTTTGGTTGGGCTCTTATTTTAGTTGGCCACGCTAGATATCGCCTGATCATAACTGACGATTTACGACACATATACACACACACACATATACATATACTATGCCTTAAATATATTTTGAATTAATAAGTTGGATATTACACAATTTTAACTATTGACTGCAAATGTAACTTTGTAATCCTAAACATTTATATGAGATTACAAAGTTATTTATGCAGATTAATTATCTCGAAAACGAGACCGAAATTGCATGTTTTTTTAGTTTTCCTATGGTTTATACAATAAATTCTAAGTATGTACCAAATTTCAGCTCTCTGAGTTTATGGGAAGTACTAGTTCTATTTTGATGATCATGAGTGAGTGAGTGAGTGAGTGAGTGTCGTAAATGCGAAACTTTGCTTTCGCTTAACTTCGGAACTTAATGACCTACAGACTTGAAATTTTGGATTTTAAGTATGTAATTATAGCTTACTGGATGACGAAAATTTCTGTGTTCTGGTCTTATCCAGAGGTTCTCAAATAGGGGCCTGAAAATGCGGCGAAATGGTTCCTGTAAAGGATGGTACGGCAGTGCTTGCTTCGCGCTCGACTTGGCGGGGGCACTACCGTGCCCCCAGATATTGTACTATTTTATAAGTTCTTAGGCCTTTCAAAATTTATAAAAGGTGGAAATTATGCTTATTTATTGTTAAGATAAGTAATTCTAATAGTTTTATGAATACATAGGTTTTAGGACTTAACTCTATGTTTATACAAGTGAATTAAATTAAAAATTTAAAAAACCTTTAACGCAATATGTAATTCACCATTTTGTAGCGGCGGCCATCTTGGACCGATTTCCACCAAACATGGCTAAGAACACTCTCGACTAACTCTACTTTCAAACAAAAAAAAAAACGTAAATAAAATCCGCCCATCCGTTCGGGAGCTACGATGCCACAGACAGACATACACACAGACACGTCAAACTTATAACCCCCCGTCGTTTTTGCGTCGGGGGTTAAAAATTGTATATTTATTTTTATTTTATTTATTTCTTTATTTTTATTATGAGACTGGATTTCTAGCACAGATAAAATTTTATAGAAAAACAGTAGGTACACACTATGGGATAAAATATAAAGAGATTATATAAAACAGTCTAAAATGATTATAATAATAAAGCACAAACTCAATCTTCCACAAAATTAATTATTAAATACACTGCAATAATAAATTATCAAATTACGATACAAAACATAAAGCACAGATTCACTCATGTATAAACGTCTAACTTTGTTATTCTTTCTATATCTTGAAAAAACCAGAGAGCTGACTGGACCTACGTTAACAATTCAGTGTTAATTTGCTATTATTAAATTTACTCAGCACTGTTTTATTATCCATTAAACTCAGCTCTAAAATACAATAAAAATAGCAGCAGTTCCCAATGAAGAAGGCATACTTGATTTTGTTTCACAAACAAATCAGCAAATTCTATAAAAAGGTAAAAGGTCTGAAGGAAGATTGAGATAACCAATAAAATAATTGTTTAATCAATTAACAACAGTCTGATTCTATCAGTATTGATCCATCAGTATTGATGGAGTATACTAGGTAGGTATACTAGGGGGGTATTTAGTAAAATTATTTAGTGAGCGGGCCATGCCCCATAGCCTACAGTGAGGACAACGGAGGCAAAAAAGACATTAAAATTTAGATACACGCAGCGTTTACTGTTTACACAACCATCCAAGGGCGGATCCAGGATTTGGTCCTGGGGGCAAGGTGCAGACGGGCAAAAAATATTATAATTTTTACTACGAAAAGTGTGTTTAGCTCGCTCTGAACAGTTAGAAAGTTCAAATATCCTTAATAATAAGTGAAAGAAAAATAATCTTGACCATGAAATATGTGCAAATTTGGCAGACAGTAGAACAAGTGTATTGTTACCTAGTTTTAGTATGTTTGTCCTTGAACCGTCCCGAGTCATCATCATCGTCGGATAAGAACCCATCGATATCTCCCAGGATGAGGTCCAATTCATCGTCACTGGGGGACTTCCAGGGGGGTGTTAGACCTTCTGCAATGGAAACATTACATATTAGTTATACAAAGAAACATTTCAAATATCCTAAACAAATATTTTAACAAGTGAATTAAATAAAAAATTTAAAAAACCCCCAACGCAAAATGTAATTCACAATTTTGTGGTGGCGGCCATCTTGGATATTAAATTTATTATAGTGCGTTGTATTCTACTACTAGCTTATTCTCGCAGTTTTGCCCGCGTGGCAAAAGAATAGATCTTTATTAACCTTAGCAATAACAATCGTCATCTTAGGCAAGTCAAGTACATTATGCATGAAATTATAATTATTCTTATTAATATTTGTTGTTAATTAATATTAAATTATGTACATTAAAATCCTTTATTAGCGGAGGTCTACATCTTAAAACCTATCTATATTCCAAATTTCATGCGAATCCGTTCAGCGGTTTGAGCTGTGCGTTGATAGATATGTCAGTCACTCTTTCCTTTTATATATTTAGATCTAAGCCCTTTCATTTGATACCTATATTGAAGGGGTCGTCGAGTTAAAAAAGTAATCCGCCATTTTGTAGCGGCGGCCATCTTAGACCGATGTCCAACAAACATGGCTAGGAACACATTTTATCTTACTAATATTATAAACGTGAAAGTTTGTAAGAATGGATGTCTGGATGGATGTTTGTAACTCTTTCAGGCCTAAACGGGTGGACCGATTGAGCTGAAATGTTGTATAGGGATAGCTTAGACCCTGGAATAACACATAGGGTACATAAGTACTGCGGGTAAAACCGCTGGGCCCAGCTAGTATATTATAATATTTAGTAAAAGCATTGGTACAGTGCACCTAGAATTTTTTAGATATAATTTTTACTACCTAAGAATTTTTATTTTCCTGGGTGGCGGGTGCTCGCCACTTTACTTTTTCTTACAAAAATGATCTTGTTGAGAGTAAAAGCTGATCTAAAAGTAAAAAATAACTCACCGCAAGTAGAATTAACTTCATCATCCTTTTTCACCGGTGATCTCTCCCTGATTTTCTCCTTCTCCTGTTTTTTCTCCCGGATTATCTCCGGGGTTTTTCTCTCGGGAGTGTTTCTAGTGGTATCAGGTTTGGTTACTTCTGTCATCGTTGACTTCTCTATTGGTTCCGGTTTCTTTGCTTCCTTCTCTTGCGGTTTCGGTTTCTCTGGTTCCGGTTTCGGTTGTGGCTCTGCTGGTTTTGGTTCCTCTTTTGGTTGTTGCGGTTTCTCTTGGGTTTCCCTGTTGAAATGATGTTATATGAATTTTGCGTTCCACTTATATTATAAACTAGCTTATGCTCGCGGCTTTGCCCGCATGGCAAAATCCTTGCTTAGCGGAGGTCTACGTCATAAAACCAATATATGTTCCAAATTTCAACCCAATTCGTCCAGCGGTTTAGGCTGTGCGTTGATAGATCAATAAGTCACTCTTTCCTTTTATATATTTAGAAAAGGCATGAGATTTTCGAATATATAAAACTGAAAACACTTTTAAAATTATATGAATTTACATTTCATTTGTCAAATAGAGAGAGCGTCACTCGATATATACTATTAGCTGCAAGAAGATTTTCTCCGTGAATAGGACCTCTTTTGACATGCGACCATATTTAATCTGTGGTCATTGTCTATGGAGAGAATTTGATTTGTATAATGGCGGGTTGTCGTTTTGTTAAATATTATTGCTAAAGAAAATTATAAATGTCTGCACGGCTTTACTTTTAATACGCTCTAATAAATGGTCATTAAATAAAGTAATATCTCACCGGTCGTGCATCTGTTTGGCAGCGACGGCATTCTTCCTCCTCCTCACCTCCTTGGCTCGCAGCACTCGCTCACGCAGCGACTCTTGCTCCCTCACACGACGCTTGTACTCACTCTCCTGTTACATATTCATATTCATTATAATTAAGTATCATCATCCGTAGACGAACTAAAGTCACCGACATAGCCCGGCGGATTAGCAAGCTGAAGTGGCAATGGGCAGGCCACATATCGCGCAGAGCGGATGGCCGGTGGGGACGAAAAGTGCTCGAGTGGAGACCACGGACTAGCAAACGGAGCGTAGGACGTCCACCCACAAGGTGGACAGACGACCTTATAAAGGTCGCCGAAAGACGCTGGACGCTTCCAACGGGTACATATGGAAGTCCAAAGGGGAGGCCTGTGTGAGGCAGTGGACGTCCTATGGCTGAGATGATGATGATGAAGTATCATCATCATTGTCAGCCCATATCATCCCACTGCTGGGCAAAGGCCTCCTCCCCTTTGTGGCATGCAACTCTGTGTTCACATCCTTCATCCTTCAGTTCGCATCCAGGTGTTTCCTGCGATTGGTGCGATATCATCGACCCATCGGGCAGGTTGTCTGCTGACGCTGCGTCTTCCTTCTCCAGGTATCCATTCTGTTAGGGACCTACTCCACCTGCTATCACCACATCTGGCAATATATCCCGCCCAACTCCATTTGAGCCGCATTATCCGCTTACCCACGTCAAAGACTTTCGTCCTCCAACGGATCTCGGTATTGCGGATGCGGTCTCTCAACCTGATTCCCAACATAAACCCTATCATTATTATAATACAAAATGATATACAGAAATAGGCCAAGCGCTAGTCGGACTACGCGCATTGTGAGCTTCCGTAGTATTGGCAAATCGAATATTAACAGCCTCATCTTTTATCAACGATATCTTAAAAACTAATAAAGATAACTTGATCGCTATAGAAAACCAATCAGGAAAATGGTTTCAACTTGTATTATACATACCTCGTCGGAGTGTGCGGGTCTGACGTCATCCCTGCGTCGCGGGGAGGGGGAGGGGGAGGGGGAGGGGGAGCGACGCACCGGAGGGGGGGAGGGGGAACGCATCCTGAAATAACATTATATTAAAAATAACAATACAAATGAATTAAATTAAGGGGTTAATAGTCACTGGGCCTCTGTCTCGCTCGCACGATATAACTTATTGTCAAATAACAATTGATAAATCCCTTTTTTTTGGAAAAGTGTTAAATTGAAAATTTAGCTCATATTTTTAAACAATTTTTATAAGTATAACCAGTTTCAAGATTATAATATTTTTCTCGCGCACTTATTATTAAGGATATTTGAACATTCTAACTGTTCAGAGCACACACTTTTCGTAGTAAAAATTATAATATTTTTGCCCGTCAGCACCTTGCCCCCAGGACCAAATCCTGGATCCGCCAGTACTAGCCTATTTAGTATGAAAATACATTACCTCCTCCTCAGTCCAAGTCGGTTAGCATTAATGAACTCCTCCTGTCTCCGCAACAAATCATCTTCATCAGACATTGTGCGCGGAGCCAACTCGTTCGCTATTTCTATTGTTGTATTTTCTATGTATCTGTAAATAAAGGATTATTTTTAACTAACAAATATAATAGGTAATTAAATATAAATAAATATTTCAGGACGTTTCACACAGCGCCACCTAACCCCATACTAAGCAACTTAATGCTTGTACTATGGTGGTTAGGATAACGGATATAATACTTATATTATACTTTTCTTTTGTAAATACATACTTATAATAGATATTTTGACCAGAAACCAGACCACCCAGACCAGAAACAAATACCTGTGGATCACACAAACATTTGTCCCATGCGGGAATCAAACCCGCAACCTTCTGCGTTGCAGGCGGGTTAGCCCACCGCGCCACAGAGGTCGTCATAATCTGACTTAAATTGAATTGTCAATAATCTGACGGTAATGTCAAAGAACTGACAGTTATGCCAAAGAAATGCCCATACTCCATAGTCACGAAATTATGGCGCTCCGCTGGTACAACCCGCGGCTTTTTATTCTATTCAGCGGAAGAGTCTAACAGTGCCAGAGTTATTCTACCGCCTGAGCAGTGATGTACACACGATATTACTGTACATTGCTGGTATCATTACTGGGCTGAAGAGTCTTAACATGTTATAACTTTTGAGAAGTACAGTTTTATTGGGCCCATTTGGAACATTTTGCCGTCATCCGTGTTTCCCGAGCGGCACAACTTGAGTATCTTCAAGGCACGAGTGAATAGCTACCTTTGTTGGTATCTCTAGTGATCCATCGTTGACCGCATTTTCACTTTCCATCAGGTGGGATGTAGTCAAACTTAGGCCTATTTAAAATAAAAAAAGCGTTGGTGCAGTGCACCTAGAAATTTAATCACTGTGAAATCCTAGCACTATGCTATTAGCAGCGTTATCGGTTACCAGCGTCCAGCATTATCAGCGTTATCAGTAGAGCATCTTGCTCGTCTTCTTATAATAATTATGTATATTAATTGGGGTTTATACTCCAACAGAACAGGTTTCCCTAATTACACTGTCAGAGTCAAATAACAATGTATAGGTTGTGTGGCCAACCTATATGTTGCAGTTTCAGGTCGCCGAGATGACTACTGAGCCTGCAACATGAGCTGACGACTGCCTCCTACATACTTGTATCTTATAGGAAACAGTCGGGACCCACAGTTTTACGTGCCTTCCGAAACACGGTAGCGTCCAGGCGAAAATCTTTGCCACACTCAGATTTGAACCCAAGACCTTCGGCTTACAAGTCGGACGTATGACCACTGCAACTGGGCCACGGACGCTACTTCTTACTTGTTTGTATAAAAACCCAAGCCAATAATAATTACCTCTGCGGGGATCGTCGTGGCCTCCTATTAGCCGCCCTGGCTAAAGCATTCCTTTGTTCTGCTATAAACCTCTCCGCTGCTTCGTCTATATCCTTTACTGGACCTAAAATTTACAAACATTTATAATATGGGGTTTACACTCCAATAAAACTGAAGGCCTTTTGACTATAGCCCACCCACATAATATAAAAATATACTAGAATCCATAGACGAATTATACTTCGTTTCAAAAACAAAGATAATTTTTGCAGGGTTCGAAGGATATCAATGAAAATATCATTGATATATTCAGAAAAACTGTTATATTCGATATATATTATGACAAATATCCAATATATATAGAATTTATTAAGATGTTGATCCTATGAACCCTGCAAAAATCATCTTTGTTTTTGAAACGAAGTATTGGAATGTTGACTAAATTTTTTTGTCCGCAATGTAGACTATTGAAAAATTTTTGACACGTATTTTTTTATTTGTAAATCTGATAAAAAACGTGGGACAACGCATTAAAGTTGCTTGATCTAGTACATTAAAAAAGTAAATCTAGTACATTTTTGTTTAGTCGTGTGACGTCACGCGTCCCATCAAGGAATCTTATAAGCGTTATATCTCAGCCATTTTTTATTCTTTTGCAAGAAATATCGCATATTTTTTTATTATTAAAATTACGGATTAATTGTATTTTTTTTTATCTTGTCAACATCCATATTGCGTACATTACTTGTTAAACCTCCTCATTAATATGAGTAAAATAACAAACGCAGCAATGTACAGTCAACTACAAAGAGATGTATCCATGTTAGGCTTACAAAATGAAGTAAATTTTCATTTGCCACAATGACCTACCCTCGGTTCGTGACATTTCTTGTAGCAATCAAACTTTATATTATCATCGACTCGTTTAATATGCAACAATGATGTATCCCACTACTTTTCCTTAGGTGATACATAATAATGGCATTTAAAATGAATCGAATATAGTATAAGATTTGGTGGATACTAAAAATGTCACGAAGTAAGGGTAAATAATTTTTTCATATTAAAAGTTCCTTCATTTTGTAAGACTAACATGGATACATCTCTTTGTAGTTGACTGTACATACATTGAAGTTGTCATCAATCGTAGTGGGTGAGAATTAGCCAATAGAATCTCTGGTAGCATCAAATTACGAGTAGTCAAGGTATAGTCATAAAATATGTAAATTAATTAAAAGACTAAGTGCAATAAAAATCAGGTATTCTAGATTAACACATTGGCTGTGGCAGCGTTTTATAAAACTATCCCAGGTTTTTTTTTTATGTGGAGAAGTAAGAAGACGAGCAAGACGCTCTCCTGATGTTAAGAGTTAACACTGCCTATAATCAGTACAGTGCTACCCAGAATTTCACAATAATGTGCAATTCTAGGTGCACTGCACCATAGCTTCTTACTCAAGAGTCACAAGATGTTAAGACTCTTTAGCCCAGTAATTTCACTAGCTACAGTGCCCTCCTACCGAAGCACAGTAATGTTTGTACATTACTGCTCAGGCGGTAGAATAACTGGCACTGTTGGGGTACCCACCTAGACGACCTCCTGCAAAGGAAGTCTACCCTCGGTAAAAAAAAGGTGTCTGAAATTAATTTGGTATGGAAAAATCCTTTCACAAATGTATCGTTTGTGTTATTCAGCACTCGCGTTCCGACCTCAAAAACACAGCTGTTGTGTGTTTAGCAGTCATTGTGTTAATAACAGAAAAAAAATCGAAAGAGATCAAAGTCAGGGAGTCATGGAAGCAAAGACACAACAAAAAATTCCATATATTTCTGTTAACTTATCACAAGTTCAGCACTCTACGCATACATGGATAAGTGTACTATTTAAGCATAATAGGTGTATGTTGCAAAAATATTTAAAAGTGCCAAAAGATATATAGGTTCTTAGTACTTAACAAAAACAAGCTATTCCCATACTTATTCTAGCAAATCTACTTTTCACACAACTTCAAAAAAGGTTATAAATTAACAAAATATATAAAAACATACATTAAAACTAGTTTAGTAATAAATAACAAAATGTATAAGTTAAACTAGTTTAGTAATAAATATTAAATGCGTGCTAAGTATATAAGCCACACAAACAATTTCAAACTATATTATTTATTTACCGAATTTCTTGTCAAGTGTAGGGCTAAGAGGAGGCGATTTTTGAATCCTCGTGGGTATGTATACTGGCAACCCTGAGATATTAAATTGTATTATTGACATAAAAAGAAAAAACTGATTGACTCAACGCACAGCTCTACGGCTACCTCTGAATGGATCGAATTGAAATTTCACAAGGCAATTGTGATATACGAGGCCAGAGGCATACTAAGACTGGTTTTTTTAAACAATATTAAAATCTAGTTGATTAAAAGTAAAACGTGAGTTTGATTGATTGTCTGACTGAACTTTAAACATAACTCAAACCTCTGAACGGATTGAGTCGAAATTTGGAGTGATTCCCAGCTCGTCCTACAAGCCTATGGCCCAAATGGGACGAGTTAAAGAAAATCAAAATTAATTCTATTTTCATTGCACAACTCGTCCTACAACTCTTTTTGTGTGGAACTTTGAACTTTATCGACGATAAGTACAGTCAGTAAGACATAATTTTAGTGACACTGTTTCGTAATTAACCTGCCGTGTGCCGTAATTCACGAGGTGGAAATGAGTAGTCCAACGGTATAGTTACAAAGTACCAGGAAAATAGAAACTAGGAGAAGGTATGTAGTAATAGGTACTTTTAAACTTTTAATGTATTGATCGCGCGAATAGTGAAGAACAAAAAATTAAATTCATTGTGCTATCTCTTCATGACTTCTGGTCTCCTAGTACTTACTAGCTAAGATCTTGTTTCTACCTTCCATTTTAAGGAGGCAAATAAACTATTGAGCACTGAACAGTTTTTTTTTTTAAAGCTTCAATTTTCAACTGCACCCTTTGCGGCATAGGTCAGCATTTTTGAATTCAGGGCCAATCCAATTGTTGATCCCTAAAATTTTTTTGTGATTGTCTTTATTTTAAGTGACAGCTGTCAAACTTAAAGTAGCAATATCTTGGAAAGTATTCGTCCTAGTCTGCCAGTGTCATGGAAGAAATCAAAGGTCTTGAGGAGATCTTCATTTCAGCTGACAGCTGTCAAACTTGAAATGTCAATATCTCGGAAAGTACTTGTCCTAGAGTGACGCTGTCATGGAAAAAATGAAAGGCCTAGAGGAGATCTTCATTTCAAATGACAGATGTCAAAATTAAAATGATAATATCTCGGAAAGTACTTGTCCTAGAGTGACGCTGTCATGGAAAAAATTAAATGCCTAGAGGAGATCTTCATTTCAAATGACAGATGTCAAAATTAAAATGATAATATCTCGGAAAGTACTTGTCCTAGAGTGACGGTGTCATAGAAGAAATGAAAGACCTTGAGGAGATCTTCATTTCAAATGACAGATTTCAAATTTAAAATGATCTCGGAAAGTACTTGTCCTAGAGTGACGCCGTCATGGAAGAAATGAAAGGCCTTGAGGAGATCTTAGTTTCAGATGACAGCTGTCATCAAGACCGAGATCAGACTAGGACGAGTGATTTCCGAGATCATTTTAATTTTGACAGCTGTCATTTGAAATGAAGATCTCCTCCAGGCCTTTCATTTCTGCAATGACAGCGTCACTCTAGGACGATTAGTTTCCGAGATATTGACATTTGAAGTTTGACAGCTGTCATTTGAAATGAAGATCTCCTCAAGGCCTTTCATTTCTTCCATGACGGCGTCACTCTAGGACGATTAGTTTCCAAGATATTGACATTTGAAGTTTGACTGCTGTCATTTGAAATGAAGATCTCCTCAAGGCCTTTCATTTCTTCCATGACAGCGTCACTCTAGGACGTGTACTTTCCAAGATATTAAGATTTTAAGTTTGACTGCTGTCATTTGAAATGAAGATCTCCTCAAGACATTTTATTTCTTCCATGACAGCGTCACTCTAGGACGAGTACTTTCCGAGATATTGACATTTTAAGTTTGACAGCTTTCATTTGAAATGAAGGTCTCCTCAAGAACTTTCATTTCTTCCATGACAGCGTCACTCTAGGACGAGATCCGAGATATTATCATTTTAAGTTTGACAGCTGTCATTTGAAAATTAACGGAACAAATCCATTAATCGAGTCCATTCTGGATTCTGCGTTCGCCCTTGTAAGCGAGTAAATCGAGTGCAAGGTTTTTGGTCGAAATCAGATATATTTCACTTCGCAGCCTAGTAATTACTAGTGCAGGAAGTGCTGTGCTTATTGTGTGTGTGTTATGTGTAGTGGTGATTGGGTAATTTGTGTTTAGCTTGTAAATAAGGTAAGTTGTGAAACGCGTCGTGGTGTAGGTTTTCTAACCTCACCATGTCGCAGACGCCGCAGGCGTCTCGCGATCCTCCTGATAAACCCCCCGATCCTCCTGATGCCGTTCTTTCTGAACCCATGGCAGTAGATATTGCCAAAACTTCAGGTCTTAAAAGACGCCTGGCCGACCTTGGGCCATCGGCAATCAAAAAAACTATTTCTGTGCCGGAAGATGCAGCCGCATCTATACAAACCGTATATACGCATCCTTCTTTTGTTATTGGCACGGTAAATGTATATGATGCACAATCAAAAGGGCCGTTTCTGGTTCACATATCTCGAACAGTCCCTGATCCTGCTGCTGGCACCTCAATTAGACCAATTCAATTTGGTAAATTTTTGTCTACGAATAAAATTAAAAATGTGTGTCCGGATGGTGTGAAGAGAGTTGGCCGCAACAAAATATCGGTCCAGTTTCTATCGGCAGAGGACGCGAATAACTTTACTGGCTCACCTATCCTTGCTGCATGCAAATATTCAGCCACAATTCCCTCATTTAACGTCACCAGGATGGGCTTGGTGCGCGACGTCCCCACAGAATTATCAATGGAGGAATTTGTTAAGGACACTGTCCTGCCCTCGGGATGTGGACATATTGTTAAAGCCCGACGGCTTAATCGAAAAAAACTGGAAGACGGGAAAACCACTTGGGTTCCTACCCAGACTGTAGTTATTACCTTTTTTGGTCAATCACTACCGTCACGAATTTTCCTGTATTATACCGCACTCCCTGTCAGTACTTACTACTACCCTACCATTCAGTGCCACCAGTGCTGTAGGTACGGACACACAAAGACACAATGCAGATCACTCCCAAGATGTTTCAAATGCGCGAAGGACCATTCAGGCGACACCTGTGAGATAAATTCCTCAGAAGCTACATGCATCCACTGTTCAGGTCGCCACTATGCCACGAGTGACTCTTGCCCGGAGCTCCAAAGGCAAAAGTCGATCAAGGTAGTAATGGCAGAAAAGGGAATTTCTTATGATCAGGCCTGTGCCCAGTTCCCTCAAGTCACCCGCTCATTTGCTGACATTGCTCAGGAACCAGCAACCTCTTTTTCTCATTATAAAGCTCAAGTTCCTTTCTCTCCTGCCCAACCTCAGTCTAGTCGATCTTATATTAAGACGGTGATGACTGCTCCTCGCCCTCGAGCCCCTCTGGGAAAATCATATGACAAGGTCGCCCATAGGGAGCTAACTGTTACTCCCCCATCTACTCTACCAAATGGCTGTGCCCTAGGAAACAACCAGCAGACAGACCAACCTGATAGCAATATTTTACTTGAGACTCTTTTATCTTTTATAATAGAAATCCTACTGACAAATACAAATCCCCTACCGTCCAACGTTGCCTCGAAACTTTCCCAAATTCTCACCACAATAAATCAAAATGGACCAGGTCCACATACTGCAGTGGAACTGCCGCAGTGTGAGAACTAAACAACATGAATTAACATTCCTTATTAATAAATATATGCCCTCGGTCATTGCCGTTTCGGAGACGTGGCTTAGACCAGGGGCCCATTTTAGGGTCCCGGGCTATTCCTGTCTTCGAGACGACGGTACTGACGGCTACGCCGGTAGTGCCTTACTCGTAAGGCGCTGCCTTCCTTTCTCCCAAATTCCTCTCCCTCCCCACCCCCCGGACATCAACATAGTTGGTGTCAGATCCCATAATATATCTTATGTATCTATATATATCGCTCATCCTAACTCCCGCTTCATTGCAGACATTCTAACTCTTCTGCACTCCATCCCTCCTCCTATGATTGTCATGGGGGATTTTAACGGCCATAACACTGTTTGGGGTCATAGCCACTCAGATTTGTTCGGCCATTCTCTTTTAGAGATCTTTGATGATGTCAACCTTTGCCTTTTAAATGACGGTTCCCCTACCCGCAGAGTCTATCCCTCCCAAAATCCGAAAAGTGCTGTTGATCTCTCTCTTTGCTCCCCCTCACTTTCTCCATTGATTTCTTGGAAAATTCTTCCCCTTTCCTATGGAAGTGACCACTACCCTATAGTGTTAGACTGCTCATTTAGTAACAGGGTCACTCCTTATCAAAATTCTTCTCCTTGTCTTAAATACATCTTGTCTAAAGCTGATTGGCCCGCATATTCGTCGGCCCTGGATTCTATGTTAGCAGATTGCTCCATAGACCCTGTCGAATATCCCTTGTCTTACTATGAGACACTAGTCGATTGTATCGTCTACTGTGCCAATCGCCATATACCACTCAAAAAACCCATGTGCACTACTAGGGTTTCCACGCCCTGGTGGAACTCTGAGTGCTCGGATGCGGTTAATGAGCGGAGGCAGGCGGAGGAGGCGTACAATAGTTTAATGACCAGGGAAAATTACCTTGAGTATAAAAAGAAAGCTGCCCGTGTCGTCCGATTAACTAAAAAAAGCAAAAAGAAAGGATGGACAGTCTTTTGTGAATCTTTGTCTCCCAGATCCCCTCCATCGCTTATTTGGAAACAGATAAGACGGTTCAGAGGATCTTGTAGTACTGATAATAATGTGTCAGCCAATGATCCTACATCATGGCTTGAGGCCTTTTCGGACTCCTTAGCCCCGCCAACTGTCCCATGCGAAGACTCCCTAGCTTCCCCTCCCTCTCTATTATCTCATAACAACATCGTCGATAGCCCATTTACTTCTAGTGAACTGTTCTTTGCCCTAGACGGACTGACTGACTCGGCCCCTGGTATCGACGGGATCCCTTATTCGTTCCTTATTAAATCCTCTGACGAAGTGAAAACATCATACCTCTCTGTCATTAATTCCCTTTTTAATTTCGGTTTGGTTCCTGAGCAGTGGAAAACGCAAATAATCATCCCTATCCTCAAACCAGGTAGAAATCCAGCAGACCCAAATAGCTACAGGCCAATAGCCCTCTCTTCTGTTTTAGCTAAAGTTGCAGAGCGACTTATCAAACATCGGTTAGAATGGCACGTCGAAAACCGTTCCCTCCTAGCTCGGACTCAGTTCGGGTTTAGGAAAGGTATGAGCACCATGGACAGCCTTAGTCTCCTAACTACAGACATTCAAATAGCATTCCGGGAAAAAAAATACCTGATAGGAGTTTTTCTGGATATCACAGCTGCCTATGATAACGTATCGCTTCCGATTCTCAGGAGAAAGCTCTCCCAGCTGAGAATTCCCGAGAAGCTTGTACGTTTTGTTCACAACATGCTTGTGGAGAGATCAGTCACCATCAAGTCCAACTCTGGTTACCTCCCTCCCAGGAAGGTCTGGAAAGGTCTCCCTCAGGGATCTGTTCTTAGTCCTCTCCTCTATAGCCTTTACACATATGATCTCGAACAATCTGTCGAATCCTTTAGTAACATCCTACAATACGCCGATGATCTAGCTATATATGTCTCTTCTACAAATATCGAAGATGCGACCAGTCGTTTAAATACAGCTCTGGGCTACTTGTGTGACTGGTTAGAGAATCATGGTTTATCTCTTGCTCCCTGTAAAAGTTCTGTTGTAGTTTTCACTAAAAAACGAACCATCCCTTCTGTCAATATTCTGGTTCATAATGAGATCATTCCTCAATCTGATGAAGTCAAATTTCTGGGTATTACGTTGGACTCTAGAATGACAGGATCCCCTCATTTTGCCAAGGTTGAGCAGAAATGTGAACGGAACCTCAACATCATCCGAGCCCTCTCTGGAGTGTGGTGGGGTTCCCATCCATACTCTCAAAAGCTTTTGTACAATGCCATCATACGAAGCCATTTTGACTATGGCACATTCCTGCTCAACCTTTGTAATAAATCTAACTTTGATTCTCTGAATAAAATTCATTCCAAATGCCTGCGTATAATTATTGGAGCCATGAAATCTTCTCCCATCAATGCTTTGCAGGTCGAGAGTGGAGAACCTCCTTTAAACATACGTAGGCAATACCTAGCTGACCGTTTTATCTTCAAATTGATACAAAATTCAAATCACCCTCTCCTCCCAAAGTTAGAGCATCTCCTTCGACTATGTAACACAATAGATAAAATTCCATGTATTCTCCATAGTTTTAAAACCTTTTTAAGTATCCCTAACCCTGTTGTTCAGTTTCCAACTAACCCATTATATCTCACCCCCTTCGACGCATTAGTTTATTCTCCAAAGGTCCTTCTTCATTGCGGTGTTGATAAGGACAGTGCTGATGCGTGCAACTCTTTTCACACTATCTTTAACCAACAGTTCCAAGGCTGGCATGCCATATTTACGGACGCATCTAAAAGGTCTCCAGATAGTCCTGTAGGTGCGGCTGTATGGTTTCCGTCCTCTAAACTCTCACTATGTTTTAAATGCCCCCCCTCAACTTCCGTCTTTACTGGTGAAGCTCTGGCTATACTAGAAGCCATTCAGTTTGTGATTTCTCATCACCTTAATCAATCCGTAATATTCTCAGACTCAAAAAGCTGCCTCCAAGCTATTAAATCCAATCCTTTCCGCGCGGTATCTCGATTCCCCTTAATTCTTAAGATCAAGCAGGCTCTTCTGGATTGCTTCAACGCTGACATCACTGTGATTCTGGCCTGGATTCCTGGTCACTCAGGCATCCCTGGCAATGAATCAGCTGACTCCTGCGCCAAATCTGCATCCCAGATAGGTACTCTTGAGCACTTTCATTCTTACTCCCATGACCTTAGCCTTACAGCCAAGCCGTTACTTGAGAAATCATGGAAAGCTGCTTGGGATTCCTCCAAAACAGTCAAAGGCAAGCATTATGCGGATATTCAACCTGACATCCCCTGCTCTCCATGGTTTTTTAAGTATAAGAGTGCAAACAAATGGACTACCTCTACTATATGTCGACTTAGACTAGGCCATTCTTGCACTCCTGTCTTCTTAGCCAAGCTCAGGATCAGGGATTCTTCGCTTTGCGAATGTGGACTTGACGAAGGGAACGCAGATCACATTTTTTTCTCTTGCCCGAAACTTAATTTCTCTTTGTATGATATTCTCCCCCACAAAATTCCTCGTCCTACCTCCCTTAAATGCCTCCTATCCCATGTGTTTGACCCTTCCTTCATCCCTATGTTATGTACATTTGTAAAAAGTAATAATATTAAACTGTAAATACTCCTATTAACTCTGCTGTAAATTGAATGCTTTACATGTTATCTGTGTTTTTTTTTTTTTTTATAAATCAACTAATCTTGTGACGTCTGCATTACTAACAAACATTGTGTTGTCCTACAGGCATTTTATGCACCGGGAAAGAAATCCCTGTAATAATTACCGACCATATTTTTATCGCAGACCTTCCTAGCATAAAGTTTATGACACTTTAAGGATACGGACATTGGCAGAATCGTAGCGCCCGGCTAAAGATTAGAGCCATAAATCAAGAAAGAAAGAAAGAGTCCATTCTGACAAACTAGTTGATCTATTCAGTTGGTCGGAATGGCAGTCCCGTTCAGTTATTATATTTATTTTACGATTTTTTTTATTAAGTGCAATGGAATTAGAAACAAAGACAAAGAAACAAAAAGAGCGACATATCTTTAACCTCTTCATGGTTTCTAGTCTCCTAGTACTTATGGCTAACTGCAAAAAGAGCGACATATCTTTAACCTCTTCATGGTTTCTCGTCTCCTAGTACTTATGGCTAACTGCATCTGAGGAAGTAGGTCGATAGATCAGAAAACAAAAAACAGAGGTACAAGAATTTTGCACTCAATTGGATTTTCAGCGTGAACACCAAACTGAAGCAAGAAAAATGACGTCATGGTTGTCTGCCATCTCACTTACCTTTATACAAATTAAAATCAAAATACTATCGTCAGCCCACGTATTCAGTATGAGTTAGTGAGATGGCAAACAACTTTGACGTCATTTTTCTTGTTGACGTTGCAAATTCCATTGTTCCAACCTTCTTGGGTACATTAATTTTTTTAAATTATTTTAGATATTTTTGTTACTGATTATACCTTTTTCATTTTGACAGATAAGTAGGACGAGTTGTGCAATGAAAATAGAATAAATTTTGATTTTCTTTAACTCGTCCCATTTGGGCCGTAGGCTTGTAGGACGAGCTGGGAATCACTCGAAATTTGAAACTTTGAAGTCAGATTATTGTGATGTCAACATCTATTAAGAATTTTTCAAAATCGTGAGCATTGACTAACTTAAAAGGTCTAACTGTAAATTAATTGTCCTACGCCTCAAAAGGCTATTTTGAGCTGAATTACATTTATAAATTCGAAGTGTTATAGTATTAACCTTAAATCTAAGGAATGAATTATATTATTATTCATTTGGAGGTTCTCACAATATATATCTGCTAAAATTTGTACTGATTGTAGATAAAAGATATAACACAAGAAAAATTGGCAGCTGATCGCTGAAGACTAATCAAATATACAAAAGAGTCAACTTACCCTCAACTGGAGGCTGAAAGTTCCCTTTAAAGTGCGGATTAATCAGCACCTTCTTCCCAGCGAGGCCGGCCGGAGGTAGAAGAGGGGGTAGAACTGGCAACATCCTGACTTCTGGCTCGGGCACTTGTCTTATCGTCACTTGTGGCACATTCACTGCATTGGGCACTATTTCACGGGGAGGAAACCGAGGTCCAAACGGTCTGAAGAACATCGGACGCTCAAATTGAGGTCTGATGAAGTTTGGTCGTTCTTCGAAGCGGAATTGTGGGAATCGAGGACGAAACATGTCTAACATTGGTCTTTCTTGGGCCATATCTGGTGGTAACATCCGGATTTCCGGTCTGATCATGTCTGGGCGCATATCGTGGCGTAATTCTGGACGAATCTGATCATGAAGAATCTCAGGTCTGATATGATCGTGGCGAATTTCAGGCCGGATCTGATCATGACGAATCTCAGGTCGGATCTGATCATGACGAATCTCCGGACGAATTTGCTCATGGCGTAGTTCTGGTCTTATTTGCTCATGATGTAAGTCCGGTCTGATCTGATCATGACGAATATCAGAACGAATCTGATCATGATGAATATCAGGTCGAATCTGATCATGCCGAATCTCGGGTCTAATTTGATCGTGATGGATATCTGGGCGTATTATTTCTGGTCTGATTTGTGGGGGTAAGTTTGGACGTACGATTTGTGGAGGTGGGAACGAGTTCCTTTGTGCGAAGTTACCCTAGAAATGAAAGATTTTTTAGACGAGAAAATCAGGTGCGCTAATGTTTATCTTTGTTGCATAATTTATTATTTGTTTGAATGGTACCAGCACCAACTGGTTGTTCATGCAGATGATTATATCTTAGTCTTTCATATATTGGCTAACTTTATAATAGGCTTTTGGTGCTACCAAGGTAAACATTGCAAACATATTCAAAGATTAATCTCTAAGTTTTTGCTAGTTCTTCTAATAGAGATGCTTGCTTGATATATAAAATAATAAAAAAACATAATTATAAAATTGACTTGCTAAAGTGCTCCATTTAGTCAATTTAAATTTTTTTATTTTTTTTCATTTTGATTGTTATATTTTTTTTTTTAGGTTCTTACATAAATAACTCTAATAATAATATATAGTGTTAAAATGTTTCTGTTTTGCATGTTTTTCTTTTAGTTAAATAAATATTTTTCATTTATTTGTTTTTATATACTAAGTTTAAGGTAGATTTGCTAGTTCGTGATTTAAAGTCAAAAGTTTAAGTTTGCTTAGCTAGTTAGTGATTTAAAGTCAACAGCTAGTGATTTAAAGTCAACAATCAACTTACCCGTTGTACATTATTCCTCCTGTATGGATGAGAGAAGCGAGGGTTGTAGTGAGGGTTCCTCCAGGATGTACGACCACGGGTCGGATATCCACCCCTGGGTATTACTACTTTGTCTGGAAAACAAACATTTAGATAAAAGACGATTTTAAGTAAAATGTTTTGTGACGTGCATATTATAAAATTCCACTGAAAATTAATGAACTTGTATGTTATTCGGAGCACCTAACACCAGCAGGGTTATTCACTTATCTGTGAAAACCGAACTGAATACCGAATTGTCAAAAATGTATGAAATGACATATTAAGTAGATACAACTTGACATGTCATGTCACGTCAATTCATACATTTTTGACAATTCGGTTCGGTTCCCTAACCGATAAGTGAACAGCCCTGCTGAAACAGCTAACTAGTGCTAGAGCCGACTATTGCGGGCGCTGCAGTTTACGCGGCCGTATCGGCGGATATTTTGCATCTGTGCGATCGGTTCCGTCGCCCTAAACACTCATCTATCATTTCATCATATCAGTGCATTCATTATAAGACTTTACCTACATTTCTAATATACAAAGATTCTCCAAATCACGTACTTATTCATTACCCAAAATATGTTATTTGAGCATGCTGATGCGTGTGGTCGTGGTGATCAAAAAGAAAAACCACGTATCTCCGAATTAGAGTAAAACGGGGGTAGCGTAAGTCGGGGTATTACAGGGTAAAAAATAAAAATGTCAAGCTGGTTAGGATGAGTTGGTTAAATGCTTTATATAATACCTAATGTATCAGGAATGTCCCGTACTTGCGGCATCCTCTGAGCCCCGACAGGGCGCTCCGATATAAACCGCTCCCTGCTTGCATCCCCATCTGAAAATATTCACCCCTATTAGAATAGAAAAGGAACCGGAGCATTCGCCGTAAGACAAAAGTGCGTTTAGTGCGAGCGCTTGTCTTCTCCATATTTCTTTACGGCGCTGAGACATGGTGCATGAAGAGCCGTGATTGTAACAAGATAGATGCCTTTGAAATGTGGGTGTGGAGGAAAATGCTCCGAATACCGTGGACTGCCTTGAGGACCAATGAGTCGATTTTAGAAGAGCTTAATATCAACAAAAGGCTCTCTGTCATCTGCCAAGAACGGGTTCTGAGCTTCTTCGGACATATTATGCGATCTCCTAAGCATAGTTTGGAGAGACTCCTAATTCTAGGTCGCATTGAAGGCAGCCGCGCCACGGGCAGAGCACCGGCGCGATGGTCAGACCTCGTCAAAAAAGCAGGGGGTGGCAGCATCTATCGAGCGGTCCAATCCACCCGAGACCGTGCTCTTTGGAGGAGAATATCGTGTGGTCGCGATCCTCAGCAGTGAGGGAACGACGAAGAAGAAGAGAAGAATAGAATAATACTTTATTGCAACAATGCAATAAAGTATTATTCTATTCTTATTATTCTATTCTAGCTACAAAGCTAGAATTAATGGGCTGAGGAGTCTTAACATCTTATGACTCTCAAGTAAGAAGCGTTGGCGCAGTGCACCCAGAATTGTACCATTTTGAAATACTGGGCTGCACTGTACTAATAATGGGCAGCGCTATCTCTAACCATCAGGAGAGCGTCTTACTCGTCTTCTAACTTCGTTGTATAAATAAAATGCATCCCAAATAATTACAATTTTTTTGTTGTTTTTTTATTAAGAAAAAAGGCTTTGTCTCCCTTGAGAAACTTACTGAGCTTGATATCTAAATGCTTGGTAAACAATCGGCGGTCTTATCACACTAGGCAATTTCTTACAGACAACCTGGGAATGGAACAGGACTGATATCACAATAATAGACGGTGGTGTGCAGTATCTGTATATATAGACTAGTTACAAAATATTCTCTATTATTTATAGGAAAACACACAAATTAATTCATCATCATCTCAGCCATAGGACAAATGTACCAGTTGGAAGCGACCTGCATCCAGCGTCCTCCGGGGACCTTTATAAGGTTGTCTGTCCACCTTGTGGGTGGACGTCCTACACTGCATTTGCTAGTAAGGTCTCCACTGGAGTAAAAAATAATTAGAAAAATATTAATCCTGTTTAAAGCTGTACTACACTTATTCATTCGGTCACATTACTTACTTGGTATAGTTCCAGTGATATCTGACGGGACAATTTGTGGAGATTCTATGGGCATTGCAGGCTGAAATAAAAACAAAAGTATAGCCATACAGTACCTAGGTATTTAGTAGAGAAATATGATAGTGTTAAATAATTTATTAGTCTAAAAGACTAGATTGTAATACAACACATAACAAGTGAATTAAATTAAAAATTTAAAAAAACCCCCAACGCAATACGTAATTCAAATTTTTTTGATGGCGGCCATCTTGGATTTTAAATTTTATATAGTGGGCTGTATTCTACTCGTTAAGCCCTTTCATTTGATACCCATATTGAGGGGGTCGTGGAAGAAAAAAGTAATCCGCCATTTTGTAGCGGCGGCCATCTTGGACCGATTTTCACCAAACATGGCTAAGAACACTCTCGACTAACTCTACTTTCAAACAAAAAAAACTAAATCAAAATCCGTTCATCCGTTTGGGCGCTACGATGCCACAGACAGACACATACACACACACACACACACACACAGACAGACAGACAGACAGACAGACACGTCAAACTTATAACACCCCGTCGTTTTTGCGTCGGGGGTTAAAAAAAATACAGTACATAATTGTATTTAGTTCTAAGTTCTTTTAAGTTGTATCAATAAAGCGTTATCTATCTATCTATAATTTTTTTTACTATCCATCATACGCAACCTAAAAAACAATTAAAACAAAAAAACTAAATCAAAATCCGTTCATCCGTTCGGGAGTTACGATGCCACAGACAGACACACACACAGAGACAGGCAGGCAGACACATCAAACTTAAAACCCCGTCCTTTTAGCGTCAGGGGTTAAAAAGAGATTCATACGAGATTTACCTGGGGTAGACTTCCTTTGCAGGAGGTCGACTAGGTGGGTACCCCAACAATGCCAGTTATTCTACCCGATTTTTAAAACTATCGCGAGTGTTCTCCATAACTAAAAACAAAAACGGCACAACTCACGTCTAATATTGTCGAGAATATCTCGACCACGGTTTCGGACAATCGTCGTCGTCGTCGTCGTGGATGCCTGTGCTTAGTACCCGTTATCGTGTGTTAACGTCTGTCCGCGAATGTGATACAACAAGTGCGGTGTGTCTGCAGCCTAACGATGCGTCAGACATAAGTGGTAGCGACAGTGAGTCAGCCGACCCCCCGCCCGCACCGTCGCAGCGCTCGGTCCGTGCAGCGGCGCGGCCCGGACCCAGTGAGCGCCGGTTACTGCAGGCGTCATCTCCTGATGAAGGACCGAGTAATTGTCCGAAACCGTGGTCGAGATATTCTCGACAATATTAGACGTGAGTTGTGCCGTTTTTGTTTTTAGTTAGTTATTCTACCGCCTGAGCAGTGATGTGCAAACATTACTGTGCTTCGGTAGGAGGGCACTGTAGCTAGTGAAATGACTGGGCTGAAGAGTCTTAACATCTTACGACTCTCAAGTAAGAAGTGTTGGCACAGTGCACCAGTAGCACTGTACTAATTATGGGCAGCGTAATCTCTTACCATCAGGAGAGCGTCGTGCTCGTCTTATTACTTCGTTGTATAAAAAAAAATACCAATAATAGAAACAGACATAAACTTACGATAGCAGGTGGCACGGTGTGTTCTGCCTCGTAATGTCTTTGCTCTATTGGAGCATATGTTGAGTGCGGCACATTTGGTATTTCCACTGTTATGTTTGGTACTACTGACTCCGTGTCTGGGATTTGTTGGTACGGGAGAGGCTGGAAGAGAAGATTTTATTAACACTTTGACTGTAACAACATTTCTAGTACTATAAACGGGAATTAACTACTCAGCTACTAGCGCTTCAATTGTTTTTTAGCAGGGGTGTATTTTTTTTTTAATTTTGGCAACAGGGTACATTTTGCCAGTGTCAAGTAAAACAGGGGTGTATTGAATGTGTCTCTAGCATTCTTAAATTAAACCCTAAATTCAAATAGGGTTGGTTGCGGCCCTATCGAGCCGCTTGGGAGTTAAAGGTTAATTTTGTAGCAGTTGTGGTTTCCGCAGTCAATGTGTGAAGCTGATAAACACTTCGACTGCACGAGTTTTTAGCTTTTTTTATGTACAATAGACAGAAATTATCATGTAACCAAACATCAGTTCACAAGCATAATAATTTGTTTTAACATTTTCTCACACCTATACCTACTACATACTTAATTGGAATAGGATTTTTTGATGAGTACTTTTTCAAGATTTTAGCTACAGCTTTGTTTCTTTTTTGCTTAACGTTAAGCAATCTTACTCATAGATTTTTTAACAAAAGGGAGAAAATTTAGGACTGGCCAGATATATAGTAAATCATTAAATAGGTAAACATATAACATACCTGAGGCGCATACTCTATTCCACGATGACCCCCATAATCCATGGGCATCATATCGCCTGGCTGAGAGTAATCTTCCATTAGCGACATTGGCACATTCTGAGTACCACCATCGTAATCATCAGCCAACAATTGCTCTTCCTCCTCGTTCCCAAGGTTGTAATCCGCGAGACTCTGGTCCCCTACATCATCTGCTAGCAAGTCTTCGCTGAAATAACAAAAAAATAGTCAACTTTACGTTGAAAACACATGCCACTCATTATATTCTCTAATGCATGTGGAAGTCGGTGAAAACTTAGCAATCTTATTCACAATAGTAAAATATAAGTTTTTGTTCATTTTGCATTGATTTTTTGAAAAAATTTAGGCCTAAATATAATATAAATACGTAAAATAAAAATATACGAACTTGTCCGACATGTTGACAAAAAACACAAATGTCACAGATTAAAAATTAAAAAAAAGCAAAAAAGCATTGGAATTTTTTCTACAGATTATAAAAATGGTACACGACTATTATAAACTGTGGGTATAGATCATTCAGTTATTTTACCTCTAGCCTTTACGTTGGCTAGCCTGAAAATTATGTTGCCATGTCACGTTAGTATTGACTTCCCCATTTTTAACCCCCAACGCAAAAACGACGAGGTGTTATAAGTTTGACGTGTCTGTCTGTCTGTGTGTGTGTTTGGTGGAAATCGGTCCAAGATGGCCGCCGCTACAAAATGGCGGATTACTTTTTTCTTCCACAACCCCCTCAATATGGATACTAAATGAAAGGGCTTAATAAGTAAAATACAGCACACTATATAAAATTTAAAATCCAAGATGGCCGCCATTAAAAATGGTGAATTGCGTATTACGTTTGGGGCGGGAGTTTTTTAATTTAATTCACTTTTAAGTATTATTTTACAGTGCTGTAGGTAGGTACTTACATGAATTTCCTGTTTCGAACCTACCTAATATTTTATATCATATTGATAGTTCGCAGTTACCACTTTTTCATGTGTTAACCATCCGATATTGTTATTGATAAATTCATTTTCTTTATATGAAATTGAGTTTATTGGCATTGGTAAAGCTTGGGATTATAATAATAATTATTAAAACAACGAGTACAAGTAAGTGACCTTATCAAGTACAAAAAGTAACGTTTTAACAAGAAAAGTAATGCATTTTTGAAATTTTTATATTTTTACACAATATACACAGTTGAATTGAAATACGCTTACACATTTTTACATTTCGGTGATTATTTCCTAATTTTTCAGTTTATTTAAAAAATAAATTGCTAATCAACAAAAAAAATTAAATCCTTTTACTAAGAAAAAAAAATAGCACTCCGGGAGTGCCGGCAGAAGTGAAAACTTCAATATTAACGTTGTGTTTAATTATAAGTATAAAAATACTATCATTTATGAGGTAGAATACAATGTTTATTTATTGCGCTATCGTACACAAATATGACAATTTATATGTTGTTTTTTATAATATTATATCGTTATTTATATATTACATTAAATTTTATCTCTCAGAAAAATCAACTTCCATCCATAATTTTGACGACTTTTACACCATCGTTATTATCAGAATCATCATCGCAAATTTTTACAACTGATATACAATTGGTTTATGATAACTGAAGTAAGAAACAAACAGTTTTGATTCGAACCTATTTAAGTGTCTAATAAAGACCGCATCAATAGTAGTTTTGTATTTCGTTGTGCTAAAATTGCGATCATTTGACATAGTTAAACCAAATTCATTATTTAAAAATTCAATTAATGATTGATCTTTATCGTCTGCAAAATTTATATTGAAATCAAAATTAAAAAATAAAACGGGCGCGCGCTTGTCTAAGCCCCCTGTGCCGCCTAAACAGAGCAGCACACTCAGGCACGGTAGAAAGAGTGGGAGATACTAGTTCCTCTCCCTTCCCCTCGATCTTACGCTTTTTCGATCAGCATCACGTGACCCTGACGCGAGTTTTAAAGTTTTTACCCATACAAAAAAAAGTGCTCAGCGCCGCTAAAGAAGTTTTCACTTCAAAAATTATAAATTAACTATTATTTTCTATACCATGACAAGGAAGAAGATTTATTGAAGTGAAAACTTCTTTAGCGGCGCTGAGCACTTTTTTGTATGGGTAAAAACTTTCAAACTCGCGTCAGGGTCACGTGATGCTGATCGAAAAAGCGTAAGATCGAGGGGAAGGGAGAGGAACTAGTATCTCCCACTCTTTCTACCGTGCCTGAGTGTGCTGCTCTGTTTAGGCGGCACAGGGGGCTTAGACAAGCGCGCGCCCGATATTTTTTTTTTTATATTTTATATTTTTATATTTTATATTTTTTTTATTAGACACTTAAATAGGTTCGAATCAAAACTGTTTGTTTCTTACTTCAGTTATCATAAACCAATTGAATCAGTTGTAAAAATTTGCGATGATGATTCTGATAATAACGATGGTGTAAAAGTCGTCGAAATTATGGATGGAAGTTGATTTTTCTGAGAGATAAAATTTAATGTTATATATAAATAACGATATAATATTATAAATAACAACATATAAATTGTCATATTTGTGTACGATAGCGCAATAAATAAACATTGTATTCTACCTAGATAAGTTTGTGTGCGAGCGAACAGCCTTTTTAAAAATACAAATTTATTCGATTTAAGAATATTTTATTGAATTAAAATTAATGTTCGATTTTATAGAACTTATAATATTAAACTTATTCAATTTGAGAACAAGATTTTATCTTAAAAATACGTCGAGCCAATTCGACTGTAAGAACTAAACTAACTTTTAGGAATTAACAATATATAATGTTAACACTAAGAACAAGGGTGGTCTCTGTTAGACGTCCGGTACTCGGATTACATATATTAAACAAAGGATGTGCTTAGTTTGCAATGTTAACAAAGGTTTATTTAAAGTTGCAATGTTGCGGAAATCAAATACTTAGGACCGGAGGTTGTACTGAAAACATAACTCCTCCCTCGTTAAGCGCGAAATTATCCTCAACAGAGTTTATGTTAGGATCATTTCGCGTAAGGCACTTATATTTAATAAGGATGAGGTACATAATAAGACTTAAGGATAACATAATGTATAAAACTATAGTCGCTAAGCTTACGCTATCTACATGAACACCACTGAAGGTTGGGTATACGTTTTCTTCTGGAATGCTGTTTATCTTCTGTGTCAGTTGTCTGATGTCATCTAGGTTTATATGTCTGATGTCGATGGGTCTGCTGCTGTTGGAGACGACGAACTGGTGTTTTAAATGTGGAAGGCTTATTTGCGGCGCTATCTGGTTAAGGTCGCTTCCCTGGAATCGTTGATGATGTAAACGGGTATTTCCAAGAAAAGCAATGCATTTTTCTTCAGTTTCTAGGATGTAGGAGCCATGTAAGACTTTATATGAGAAATTATTATCACAGGTCTCGTTTAGAACTGTTTCTTTCTTTGTATATACAATCCAGGTGTTGAATTTAATTCGTTGTACTTTGATATCGTCGACATCTACTGGTACAGCTTGGCAGTTTACTGGAGGTGTTAGTTTTATGAGCTGTTCTTCACAAACTTCTTCCGCAATTGGGGTGAGGTCATCTTCGGTGCAGATGTACTTGTTATCGCTTATGTCGTTGCAGGGGCGTGTGGCAGGCAGGAATTTCAACCCATTCACCAAAAGGTAAGGGAATTTAGGAATGATTGCTATGGTTTTATTTAATGCGGTTTCAAAAATTGGAAAAGTATATAGTTTAAAATAGTTGTATGTATAACCGTCTGTTAATGGAACCTCTAAAATAAATGTTATTCGGCTTTCTTTAATAAACACTTTAACTTTTATTAGTCTTTCTATTTTTACTAGTGTTGCTGTATTTATATTAAAAACTAAATTTTCCGTTTTTCCAATATTTTCTAAAATTGACAATAGTTCCGTAGTATTTAATATCGAATGGTGTAGTACAGAGACTTTACTAAATGCTAGAGCTGTTTCAAGTTCACTTAATGTAATATAGATCGAACGAAAGTTAATACTAAACATATTGAATGTCATAAGTACATTAGATGCATATAGGTGATCTGTTTCAAAGGATAACATTTTTGTAATTATTTCTTCCAAATTTCTTAATTTCGCGTTTAAAATGTCAGCATTATATTGTAAGGCTTCTGTACTATTTACAAAGGTATCGATAGTTTTCGAAATTAGTGTCATCTTTTTATCTACAATCGTTTGTCTATCTTTAAGTTGTGTAATCAGAGAATTGTAATGTATGGCATCTCCGTGATCTAAATTTCCGGTTACAAGTTTAATTATAGAGCCCAAAGGATTGATTAAACCTCGTTTTCCTCGAATAGTAGGAAGTAAATGATTAATTTTATCTGTTACGATGTCTCGGAGATATTCAACTTGTTTTCGTAATCCCAAAAATTCTTCAGAGATGTTTTCCTTTTTGTCTAATAAATCGCTAAATTCTACATATTTAATTAAATTATATTCTAATGTGGACTTAATCCAACTTAGATCTAATACCTTAAAAATAGTCCAACTATCTTCTTCTCTATAAGCTTGTCCGATTCTAACTGGTAGAAGCCCCGGATTTCCTTCAACCTTTTGAATCTGAAGGCCCTGGCTTTGGACTACCAGCAGGAAGTACCTGTGGGGGACGTTTGATGTTTTTAATAGGTACTTTAGTGTCCCTATGTCCTATCTGTATGGGAACAATATTCCGTATTGTCTTTCCTTTTACTATAGCTTTTTGATAACGCGGCTTATCTTTGCTTTTTCGCTTATTTACTTCTTTTGTGAAAACTACTTGTTCTTCCGCTAAGCTTTCGCATTCTTCACCACCTCGCTTTTCCTTAACTTTCTTTTTATGTTCTAACATTTTTCCTGATAAGTACTTATACAAGTATTTTGTCCTATTTGCGTGGTCTTTCATAAGTTGTTGAGTGTAGAGTTTTTCAAAATTTGCGTCAAATGTTTGATTCGCGTCTGTATGGCCGAATACTACTTCAAAAGGTGTAAGTTCTGTTACAGTGTGTATAGTATTATTGTATGACATGATAGAGTAAGTCATAACAGATGCTGCGTCAGTACATTTTTGATTATATTTTGCCAATCTATAAATTTCTATTATAGTAGAATGAAATCTTTCTACAATACCAGTTGAATTTGGGTTATTAGGGGTAGTAATATGCAATTGGATCTTATACATGTCTGTCATTTCCTTTATCATTGCGTTATTGAACTCCGTTCCAGGATCACAACTAATTTTGGTCGGAACTCCATACATAGAGAAGTACTTAATAAGTGCTCTAACTACTTCGCCTGTGGATCTGTCACTAATTTCAATTGCTTGACCTAATTTGCTAAAAGCATCAACTAGAGTCAGATAATATTTTCCGTCTATTGTGAAAAGATCTATGAAAACTTCCTGAAAGGGGGCATTCTGTGTTTGGGTTAATTCAATTTTTGGTTTTAAGGGATGTCTATCGTATTTCATTTTTCTACATAATTCACATCCGTTAATTATAGCAGAAACAGTTTCAAGCATGTTATTCCAGTAATAAGTTCTTTTTAATCGCATTATTGTTTCTTTTATTCCTCTATGACAAGTTTTACCTTCATGATACTTTAAGATGACTGCCCTTTGTTCATTTTCGTCTTCTAGGTATATAACGCGTTTTCTACATTCCTGTATATTTACTGTTCCTGGTTTGAATAATTTAATTATTACGTTTGAAAAGTCTTTTCTATGTTGTTCTTTTTCGAAATATATGAAATATTTAATTTTTGGTCTGATATATTCTTTCAAAAATGTTTTGATTAAATTTTCATTATTTACTGGAAGGAAAACTTCTAGAACTTTTTGTTTGTCTCGCGATAGATTTTTCACTAGTATTTCGTTTTTGAACCATTCAAAAATTAAGATTTGGTTTGGTTTCGTATCTATAGCTTCGTCTAATATTGGGATACCAAAGGAGTCGGGTTCTACGTTAGAATGGATGGTATCTATACTACTTTCATCTCTTACTGGATATTGTGGTATGGATTCGGTTGATTCAGAATTGATTGTGATTGGTTTGTCAGAATCAGCAGTCGCGGTTCCTTCAGAGTCGGATATGGATACTGTGTCGAATGATTGTCTATTACCCCTAGATAGTGTTTCTACTCTATTATCTAGGTCTCTAAGATGTTCGCGGATTTGTTGATCTTGGTCGTCAATATTAACTTTCATAGATACGTCTTCGTTGTCGTTGTCGGAATCGAGAGCATTGAGTTGTATGCGCGAAAGAGCGTCTGCATTACTATTTTGTTTTCCGCTTTTGTGAATTACTTCATATTGATATTCTTGTAATCTTAATCCCCATCGCGTAAGGCGAGTGTTTGGTTCTTTTAAATTTTGAATCCATTTTAATGGTGCATGGTCAGTGTAAATTTGAAATTTATTCCCATAGAGGTAAGGTCTAAAATGTCCTACCGCCCATACGATAGCTAATAGTTCACGTTCGATGGTACTATATTTCCTTTCTGTATTGCTCAACGTACGACTAGCATAAGCTATTGGTCTATCGTTTCCTACTGTTCCTTGGGATAGTACTGCACCAACGGCAACGTTAGATGCATCGGTTGTCAAAATAAATGGTTTTTCATAATCGGGATATTGAAGCAAAGGAGCAGATGTAAGGAGCTCTTTGCATTTCTCGAAAGCTTCTATATATTTTTGATCTATTATTATCTTGTTTCGTTTCTTAAGGCATGACGTCAAAGGTTGAGTCACTTTTGCAAAGTCTTTTATGAATTTTCGATAGTATCCTACTAGTCCTATAAAACTGCGGATTTCAGTTGCGGTCTTTGGTAGGGGATAATTTAATACAGCGTCGATTTTTTCTGTATTAGGTTTAAGTCCGTCTTTAGTAATTGTATGTCCCAGGTAAAGTACTTCTTTTCTCAAAAATTCTGATTTATCTAACTGAATTTTCAAATTTGTCTGTCTCAGTCTGTCAAACACGAATCTGAGTTTTTGTACGTGTTCTTGTAAACTTTTGGAAAAAATTATTATGTCGTCTAGGTAAACTAGACAATGTATGCCCTGTAGTCCTCGCAAGATGTTGTCCATTGCTCTTTGGAAAGTAGCGGGCGCGGTTTTTAAGCCGAATGGCATACGAAGAAATTCATAATGACCATATTGTGTACTGAAAGCTGTCTTTTGTCTGTCGTCCTGGTTTACTTCAATTTGATGATAACCGGATGCTAAATCAATTGTTGTGAAATAATTACATTTTCCTAATTTATCAAAAATGTCTGTTATATTCGGGAGAGGATATTTATCGTCATGAGTGACGTCATTGAGCCTTCTATAATCAATTACCATTCTATACTTCTTTTCGCCAGACATATCCATTTTCTTAGGTACAAGATGTACAGGGGCACTCCATGGTGAATAAGATTCCTGTATAACATTGTCCTTCAAAAGTTTATCTACCTGTCTTTTAATTTCAGCGGTTTGTTCAGGGGGTTGTCTATATGGTTTGAGGTATATAGGATCCTCATTTTTCGTCCTAATATGGTGTTTTACTTCATTCGTAAATGTGAGTGGTAGTTCGTTACAATAGAATATGTCCTTGTATTCTTTACACAATTCTGATATTGCCTTCTTTTCTTCCTCATTCATATGATCAAGACGTAGTTTTCCTAAATTCTGTTCTAACAATTCATCTATCTCTACATCTTTCATACTAACGCTTTCATCATTCATGTTGTTTACCTCACATTCATCTTGCTTATATTCCGTGACTTTAAATGGGGCTGTAATTGTTAATATCGCGTATGTATCTGTACTATTTTGAATTACTGTTGTTGCATAACCATTCACACAATTTACCAAAGCACAAGGCATTCTCACATTCTTTCCAAATTCTTTAAATTCTAATATTCCTTCTCCGGTATGTAAGTCTGTTGGCAATTTAACACGTTTTTCAGTGCGTGATGGTATTTCAATTTGATAGTTCAAATTTTTATGTACAATTGGAATTACCGTGTTGTTAGTTTTTAGTACATTTCGTTTCAAATCAATTAGGGCGCCTAGCTGTCGCAAAAGGTCGTCACCTATAACTCCGTCATAACGATTATCCACATCATACAAGTAGAATTTGTGGTATTCGTTGTTTTTAAAAGTCGGTAACAAGGGTATTTCAATTACTTCCGTATGTGCACTAGAAGAGTGTGTACTTACAACGGTAAAAGGTTCGTATTGTACTGCATGTGAAAAATATTCATAAGCTTTCTTTGGACTAATGAATGATCGCATGCTACCAGTATCGATCATAAAGTTTGCGTCTATTTCCGGTATATAGATGTAAGGCAATTTGAGATTCGGATCACAATTAATTTCTATTACTTCGGATGGTTTGCGCCTGTGCGCAGATGAAAATTTTGAATTTCATTAGCATCAGAAGTATTAGGTTTATCCTTACATTCATCATTGTTATCTTGTTTGAAAGATTCCGTTTGATATTCGCAATAATCGTCACTATTATAATATGCATCATAGTCCTCGTCTTCGTTAACATCATATTCATAATTATACGAAGGGTTGCATTCTAGTTCATTCAGTTTAAAACCGGGTTGTTGCGTTTTCATAGGGGGAGCTGTGCGCATAGAAACGTCTTGGGGTTGGTAGTTAGGTACAGAAGGTTTGTATCCTAATTGTGGGTTTACTGGATTTGGTGGACGTATTCCAAATTGTTGGGGACGCATTCCGAATTGTTGAGGATGTGTACCAAATTGGGGTTTATAGCCAAATTGGGGTCGATAGCCAAATTGCTGTTGGGGGCGAGAGCCAAATTGTTGGGGTCGCATGTATTGACCTTGGGTATTAAACGGTGGTTTATAACCTAATTGTGGTTTATAACCAAAGGGTTGTGGTGGTTTTGGTTGATTTTGCATTTGATTTTGTGTTCCAAATTTAAATGTGTTTGTAGGTGTATGAGGTTGTAGTTGAAACTGTGGTTGTGGTCTATTACTTGTGAGTCTATTATGTGCAACGTGTTGATTGTGGAAGTCTACTTCTTCCATAACTACGCTCAAGGCTTCCTCTAATGTTTTAGGTTTACTCAAGCGAACAACGCGTGCTATGTCTTCACTGAGATTATATAGAAATACACTCAACGATATATGGTTGTATATTGTGACTTTACTTTGCTTTAGGTTCGGATCAGATAATAGGTTAACTTTAGAAATTAAAGTGGACCTCACAGATTGTACCCTATTACAGAAGTCTAGGTATGATTCATTTGATCGGATCTTCATGGATTCTAGTTCTATTGCAATGCATTCTTCACTGCGTGGGTCACCAAAATGTTGCGTAAGAAGTTCTTTGAATTGATCCCAAGTACCTATTTCTTCGCGTTCACTAATTAACGCGGCGGCTTTATCCACTAGCTTACCCATAATGCTGTGCATGACATATGTATTTTGGGTGGCATTGCCTGCATATTTAGATATTATAAATTCGCATTGTCTTATGAAGAGACTTAACTGACGTTTATCTCCTCCAAATGAGGGAATTACCTTCAACATTTCGTTCGGAATAATAGTGATGGTTTCCCTTGGAGTAGCCATTTTCGAATTTTCCGATTACACTTACAATTTATATTTATAATTATTAGTAACTATATGCAATTACTTTATACTTAATTTATTTTATATTTAAACTTTTATTCTTATATCTATTTTTCGTTTATATTTTTAATTCACTTTTTCACTTTATTGCCCTTATTTTCACTTGTTTATCACTTATTTTTACTAGAAAGCCAGATAACACTTAAATGAGAGAGTTCTAATCTCAAGAAAGTAGAGAGGTAAGGAAGGTGAAAAGGTTTACTCACCAGCCAGCCAAAGTTAACGCCATTTCTCGTTCCAGCCTTATCGAATTTATTTGGTTCGCGGATCACTGATAGCGATGTATATACTCGCGGACAATAGATTTTATACTGCACTCGCGAATACCGTTTTCGCATGGAAGACAGTGATCCTGTCCTCAGCGCCAGATAAGTTTGTGTGCGAGCGAACAGCCTTTTTAAAAATACAAATTTATTCGATTTAAGAATATTTTATTGAATTAAAATTAATGTTCGATTTTATAGAACTTATAATATTAAACTTATTCAATTTGAGAACAAGATTTTATCTTAAAAATACGTCGAGCCAATTCGACTGTAAGAACTAAACTAACTTTTAGGAATTAACAATATATAATGTTAACACTAAGAACAAGGGTGGTCTCTGTTAGACGTCCGGTACTCGGATTACATATATTAAACAA
The DNA here is from genome assembly GCA_947507615.1 of Hemithea aestivaria. NCBI lineage: Eukaryota > Metazoa > Arthropoda > Insecta > Lepidoptera > Geometridae > Hemithea > Hemithea aestivaria. The sequence continues at coordinate 623,565 of OX382346.1, read as the reverse complement.
AGGATGTGCTTAGTTTGCAATGTTAACAAAGGTTTATTTAAAGTTGCAATGTTGCGGAAATCAAATACTTAGGACCGGAGGTTGTACTGAAAACATAACTACCTCATAAATGATAGTATTTTTATACTTATAATTAAACACAACGTTAATATTGAAGTTTTCACTTCTGCCGGCACTCCCGGAGTGCTACCTTTTTTTTATTATAAGGTTCAATTTAAAATAAAGATCTTGAAAAGTAACGTAATCTATACAAGAATGCAAAAGTAACACAAAGGGTCAAAAAGTAACATAAAACGTTACAAAAGTAACGATCTGGCAACAATTTGACAAAAATGCAACATAAAGAAAATAATTTTGACATCTGTCAGAGGTAAAATAACTGTGAATGGTACACGCCAATTCTTCTTCCTGCCCTTATCCCACACTAGGTAGGGTCGCGGTCGGCACAACACGTTTTTCTCCTCCATTCTACTCTATCATCCGTCATATCTGCATCCACTCCCCTAGCACGCATATCCTCTTTCACACAGTTCATCCAAACCTTTTTCGGGCGCCAATAGAGTGGGTACACGCCAATGCACGAGCGAATTTCCACGGTTGCGGCGAGTGTGACAGTGTGAACTCAGTAAACATAGATTTCTCCTGACTCATCTCGAAGAATTTGAATGTCTCTTCTAGTATATTTTCAGCCGATTTTAACATGATTGGTTGAACTGGTAAGCTCATTCAGACTGTACTTCCAATTATTGGTACCAGATTTTTTTTTACATTTCGCACTGGTATAAACACAAAAGTGTGGGCCATGTCTATCCCTTAAAAAGCGATAAATAAAAAAAAGTGTCATTGTCAATTTTAAGGGTTATTAAATGTCAAAGTCAAAACTCAAATGTCAAATATAGCGCAGAGAGTTTTTGGCGGCAAGCCTTGATCATATCATTAGCTCCACGTCTTTTGCTTAATAATCGTGTAGAATTTGATTGTTAGCGTGTAATAATGGTGGAATATTGCGTGTTAAGTGTTTTTGAATGTGCACAGATGTAGGCAAGTGATATGGTGCTGAAATATGAATTTTGGTGCCCCCTCCAAAACTCCTCCGAACTTTCAGTAAAATTCCACCCATTTTACTGGAAGACTCACGTGACTGGACGAGCTGTTAAGCTCACTCTGACTCTGACCTGACTGACTGACTTATTACTTAAAAAATAACATTTGACTTGACACTGGCAAAACACGAAAGTGGAGACCATAATTTAATATCCCGTGAACATTCACGAATTTTACTCGACACTGGCAAAATGCACATGTTGCCATATTATTAAAAAGAAAAAAAAAGAGTTTTTGGCGGCAAGCCTTGATCATATCATTAGCTCCACGTCTTTTGCTTAATAATCGTGTAGAATTTGATTGTTAGCGTGTAATAATGGTGGAATATTGCGTGTTAAGTGTTTTTGAATGTGCACAGATGTAGGCAAGTGATATGGTGCTGAAATATGAATTTTGGTGCCCCCTCCAAAACTCCTCCGAACTTTCAGTAAAATTCCACCCATTTTACTGGAAGACTCACGTGACTAGACGAGCTATTAAGCTCACTCTGACTCTGACCTGACTAACTAACTTATTACTTAAAAAATAACATTTAACTTGACACTGGCAAAACACGAAAGTGGAGACCATAATTTAATATCCCGTGAACATTCACGAATTTTACTCGACACTGGCAAAATGCACATGTTGCCATATTATTAAAAAGAAAAAAAAAAATATAGCGCACAGATGAGACATAAATATTTATGTCTCATCTGTGATATAGCGTTGCCGAAATGCCTCGGTGTTTTCATTTTCGGATTTTATTTTTTCTATAAAATAAGATTATTCCAATTTATTCTTAATAACGAACATAAGCATTACAATAACAATAACAATGACCGATTTTGAAGAAACAATAGAATATCTAGACGAAGATGAGGATCTAGTGCAGCAGTACGTTAAATCCACAGAGGTTAAATCGCAGCCCGTTGTTTACAAGTCGGTGGTGAAGCCTAGAAGTTCACAATCACTGCTCCGTCCTTTACAGAAGCGAAAGAGGATGGAAGAAGATTCGGAGTATGATCCGAGTGACGATAATCTCCAAAGTCCACCGAGCCCGCCGGCGCGAAAAAAGAAAGCTAGCGTGAAGAAAATTAACACTTCAGCTCAATTCTCACGGCCAGTCGTGAAAGAAAATAAATCCACGTTACAAAATGAGTACATAAATCGTAAGAAATACAATATTCGTATACCTGATTTCGACGATCCTCTTTGCTTACCTGTGAGAGCGTTAAGACACGATAGTCATGATCTGAAGAGGTTGAATAATTGGAATAAAGTGTGTTTGGAGCATTTTAAGCATTGCGACAAGATGTTGAGGACTGATAAAGGAGAGACGCAGAAGTCTATGAGGATGGTTGTGTTTAAGAATGTCATTAACAATCAAACTGGTATGTTTTTTATATTTGGGTTTCTAGAGCATGTCAACAATAATATCTTAAAAACTTAACATCACACTTGTATTTAAAAGGCGAAAGTTGGTGAGCAGCAGTGTATGTTTGTTCTTTGCTGGGTGCAGCTAGCTAACTATAAATTAAATAAATCTTAAAGTTCCCCTTAAATAGTTTTGTAGCGTCAAAGGCCCAGTGGTTATTGGTCCGACTTATAAGCCACAGGTCCTGGGTTCAAATCTCAGTGTGGCAAAGATTTTCGCCTGAACGCTACCATGTTTCAGAAGGCACGTAAAACGTAAAGCTGTTTCCTATAAGATATATAGGAGGCAGTCATTAGGTCATGTTGCATGCCCTGCAGTTATCTAGGCAACCTGATACTGCAACATTTAGGTTGGCCACACAACCTATACATTGTGATTTGACTCTGACAGTGTAAGTAGGGTAACCTGTTCTGTTGGAGTATAAACCCCAATTATTTTATTATAAATTCACAGGCAATGCAGAAACTACAGTGTGGAGTAAAACTACAGTTGAAAGCAAAAGTGGCGAGAAGAAATCGGAGATTTTCCAATCTGTGCTACCAAGATATAAGGAGAAAAAGGTGCTCGGCAACTATATCCTGGGAAACTTTAGACGTAATAACCATAGAGTGGTTGATGAGGTTGTTTTGAGTAAGGTATGGTATTATTATTTACTTTTTAAAAGTTTTTTTAGATCACACTTCTCCTGATATATCATCAGTCATCAGTGTGTACATCAGTATCTCTCATTATTGACATATCAGGGATCATTCGCGATCATTCTCAACACTTTGAATTGAAAACGTAAGATGCTTAGGTTGGTTTTTGATGCTGTTCCCCAAAGTTGGACGCCATAGGTCCAAATTGGTTTTTTAGATTGCTCTGTATATAATCAGTTTATATTCTTGACTCAATTTTGACTTCTCACCAAGTGATTGTTATAAATAATGATTAATTTGCATGGTTTAATGACCAGTATTTAATTTTGACTTGGTTTATTTCAGGAGGAGCACAAAGACAGTGAAGTGCTGGTGGTGTACAAGCCCAAAGAAGCATTGTCTGCCGTCTACAAACTAGTTGATAAACGGTAAATGCAGGGTTATTGAGATGGTCAAATATATTGAAAAATGAATGGTCCTTAATTGAAATAATAAGAATATGTATTTAACCCCCGATGCCAAAACGACGGGGTGTTATAAGTTTGACGTGTCTGTCTGGCTGAGTGTGCGTGCGTGCGTGTGTGTGTGTCAAGACACTATTAGCCATGTTTGGTGGAAATTAATCCAAGAAGACCACTGCTACAAAATGCCGGATAATTTTTTTCTTCTACAACCCCCTCAATATGGGGATCAAATGAAAGGGGTTAACTAGTAAAATACAATGCACTATGATAAATTCCAAATCCAACATGGCCGCCATCACAAAATGGCGAATTACAAATTTTGAAAGAGTTATTTTTTATTTTATTATTCAACCAGCGGTAGAATATTAAAATAGAATGTTAAATTGACTTGCAAAAGTGTTCCATTGTAGCCTATTTGAATAAATGAATTTTGAGTTTGAGTTTGAGCACAACGCTAGGACTAACTAATGCTAAAATAGCACTTTAGTTTACATCCCTAGTTCATTGACTTTAGCATTATTTAGAGTTGTGGTGGGGTTTTTTTAAAATTATTAATTTGTTTCAGTAAAACAATGGAGGACACAGCGAGCAATGTCAACGAAACTAAATTGTTTATGAAAGAGGTTGCTTGCTGCAAGATGTGTGCGCCTTGCTTCCACAACTCCTGGCGAGGGACGCCTTCTGGACAGAAGAGTAAGACAAACATCAATATAATAATAATAGGGATATATTTCCTAATGGGACGGAAGTGGCAGGTGCCGTAGTCTTAGCTATAGTCTCATTAAGAGCGTGTATCAGCTCACTCGCTCGCACTACTTGACAAATTTTGAAATATAATTTAAATTTACTTAGAGCTGTTGATTTTCCAAATAAAATAAATTCATAGAATTAATTTATTGAAAATTCCTTAAGAATAGCCCTCCATAATATGCATACACACATTTTAAAAGTGTTTCCAGTGTAATATATTTAAAAATGGTATAAAAAAATTTTCATCTACCCGCAGGTTTCCCAGAGTCCCTTCTATGTCCAATATGTGGTCGAACATGTGTGACGGTGTACAACTTGCTGGCACACTTCAAGACTCACGCACACTCCCAGATGAAGCAATACAAGAAGATTATTGCCAAGATATTGGCCGAGGTGAGTCTAACACTAGACGGGACGTATCCCCTCTTCCAGGTTATATCTGGTACCATCTGACGGTGTACAACTTGCTGGCACACTTCAAGACTCACGCACACTCCCAGATGAAGCAATACAAGAAGATTATTGCTCCGGTAGGAGGGCACTGTAGCTAGTGTAATTACTGGGCTAAAGAGTCTTAACATCTTATGACTCTTGAGTAAGAAGCGTTGGTGCAGTGCTCCTAGATTTTCACATAATTGTGAAATCCTAGGTAACACTGTACTGATTATGGGCAGCCGTTATCTCTTAACATCAGGAGAGCGTCTTGCTCGTTTTCTACTTCATCACATAAAAAAAAAAAAAAAAGATATTGGCCGAGGTGAGTTATTAACATTCTTCTTGGTCGTAGCCTCATGATTGAGGGAAGTGTCTTTATGGTTATCTATCTACGTAGGTTTCAGGTTAGTTTCAAGCCTATAATATTGATTGTAATTATATATTTAAAAACTATTGCAAGTCTTCTCCATAACTAAAACAACAAAAACGGCACAACTCACGTGTAATATTGTCGAGAATATCTCGACCACGGTTTCGGACAATTACTATGTCCTTCATCAGGTGTTCACGCCTGCAGAACCCGACGCTCAGTGACAAAGACCTGGTAGCTTGGTAACTACTTCTCGGTGTTGAACTAATGCTGGAAAACGTGCACACACACTTACATCACAGAACACACACATTGTACATCGTAGAATGGTCGCTTCGCTATCGGTCTTCTATAGGATTCATTTTGGAGAGTGTGCGCAGGAATTACACGAACTAATTCCTCCGAGTCCATTCTATCGACGGACGTCACGGCAGACGGCAATGCGGCATCCATACTTAGTGGCGCTACCAACAGCCCGCACCAAGCGTTTTGCTTCGTCGTTTCTAATGAGAACTGGTCGCATTTGGAACACTTTGCCGTCATCTGTGTTTCCCGAGCGGTACAACTTGGGTATCTTCAAGGCACGAGTGAATCGGTACCTTTCTAGGCGTCATACGTGATCCATCGTCGATCGCTTTTTCACTTTCCATCAGGTGGGATGTGGTCAAACGTAGGCCTATTTAGTATAAAAAAAAAAAACCTCTTTATGATCTACTAGCTGCGCCCAGCGGTTTTACCCGCTTTTCTATAGCCTATGTGTTATTTTAGGGTCTAAGCTACCCGTATACCAAATTTCAGCTCAATCGGTCCACCCGTTTAGGCGTGAAAGAGTAACAAACACACATCCAGACATCCATTCTTACAAACTTTCATGTTTATAATATTAAGTAAGATCAACTTGTTACTGTCTATAACACATACTAAAATAATGTATTAAACAGCACACAATTGTCCCATTTATTATATTTATTTTTATTGCCTTTTTTGTTAAAGAACTTTTAGACTTATCTTAAATTGGAATATTATAATAAACGACAACTTAATCTGAACAACATAAATGTAAAATTAGTTATATAAGTAAACAAACAGTTTTGTTGTTATTTCTTTAAGTCTTTCACTTGTATTTTAGTCAAATAGCGAATAGACCTGGTACAGATAATACTACTACTACTATAATATGTATACTCTATCTATCAATAGGTAAACTCGTTGAACATATTACTGTTATGTAAATCCTACTGTTAAATTGTGGGCTCCCTCGGCACAGGCCCAGCCTAGTGAGGGAGTCACAGATTCTTACACATATAACTCTAGATATAAAATACATAGTGCTAATGTTTCTGTATTGCATGTTCTTTAGCTAAATAAATATTTTTTCATTTTCATTTTTCATACTTTGAACGCATACATATATTTGCACTGTCCTCCTCTAGTTTTAAGAAATTGGTCTCCAATGTTCTATTTAATTTAAGTAAATAAGTAACAAGCGAATTATTGTAAGTACAAGGTGTACTCTACTCTATCTAAATATATAAAAGGAAAGAGTGACTGTCTGATCTATCAACGCACACCCCAAACCGTTGCACGGAATGAGTTGAAACTTGAAACATAAAAAAGGTTTACCGGGGGTAGACTTCCTTTGCAGGAGGTCGTTTAGGTGGGTACCCCAACAGTGCCAGTTATTCTACCGCCTGAGCAGTGATGTGCTAACATTACTGTGCACAGGTAGGAGGGCACTGTAGCTAGTGAAATTACTGGGCTAAAGAGTGTTAACATCTTATGACTCTTGAGTAAGAAGCGTTGGTGCAGTGCTCCTAGAATTTCACATCATTGTGAAATTTTAGGTAACACTGTACTGATTATGGGCAGTCGTTATCTCTTAACATCAGGAGAGCGTCTTGCTCGTCTTCTACTTCATCACATAAAAAAAAAAAAGATTTTTTGACGTAGACCTTCGCTAAGAAAGGATTTCTGCATGCGGGCAAAGCCGCGAGCATATAAATTATTGATGTATGAGTCTTAGTTACTTGAATAAAAAAAAATATTATTTATTTATTTATAAGCTCGTAACATATATGTGGATAATGAAGTAGGCTACGCATTTACATTAGTTATATTATTATGTTTTTTAAGCTATAGTATGTAGTTGTCAATTGTTTCAAATAAATAAATATTTCAGGACGTTTCACACAGCGCCACCCAGGCGCGGATCCAGACCATAATTTTGGGGGGGGTCATCACCTAGAATTTTTTATAACTAAGAATTTTTTTGGAGACTCGTTTCAGCGTAGTCTTGAAAATCTTAAATTTTTCAGTACGAACGATGCGCGTTTTGCTTGCCCCGAGTAGCAAGGAAACTAAATACCTATTCTTACTTATAAAAGCGTGAGCAGCTCGCTACGAGCGCCGAGAAAATTTTGAATTTTTCAGCACGAATGATGTGCGTTTAGCTTGCTCCGAGTGGCAAGGAAACTAAATATTCTTATATATTAAAGCGCGAGCAGCTTGCTGCGAGCGTCGAGAAAATTTGGAATTTTTCAGCCCGAATGATGTGCGTTTAGCTTGCTCCGAGAGGCAAGGAAACTAAATATTCTTATATATTAAAGCGCGAGCAGCTTGCTGCGAGCGTCGAGAAAATTTGGAATTTTTCAGCACGAATGATGTGCGTTTAGGTTGCTCCAAGTGGTAAAGAAACTAAATATTCTTATTTATAGAGCGCGAGCAGCTCGCTGCGAGCGCCGAGAAAATTTGGAATTTTTCATCACGAATGATGTGCGTTTAGCTTGCTCCGAGAGGCAAGGAAACTAAATATTCTTATATATTAAAGCGCGAGCAGCTTGCTGCGAGCGTCGAGAAAATTTGGAATTTTTCAGCACGAATGATGTGCGTTTAGGTTGCTCCAAGTGGTAAAGAAACTAAATATTCTTATTTATAGAGCGCGAGCAGCTCGCTGCGAGCGCCGAGAAAATTTGGAATTTTTCATCACGAATGATGTGCGTTTAGCTTGCTCCGAGAGGCAAGGAAACTAAATATTCTTATATATTAAAGCGCGAGCAGCTTGCTGCGAGCGTCGAGAAAATTTGGAATTTTTCAGCACGAATGATGTGCGTTTAGGTTGCTCCAAGTGGTAAAGAAACTAAATATTCTTATTTATAGAGCGCGAGCAGCTCGCTGCGAGCGCCGAGAAAATTTGGAATTTTCAGCACGTATGACGTGCGTTTAGCTTGTTCCAAGAGGCAAGGAAGCTATATATTCTTATTTATAAAAGCGCGAGCAGTTCGCTGCGAGCGCCGAGAAAATCTTGAATTTTTCAGCACGAATGATGTGCGTTTAGCTTGCTCCGAGAGGCAAGGAAACTAGATATTCTTATTTATAATAGCGCGAGCAGCTCGCTGTGAGCGCCGAGAAAATTTTGAATTTTTCACCACGAATGATGTGCGTTTAGCTTGCTCCGAGAGGCAAGGAAACTAAATATTCTTATATATTAAAGCGCGAGCAGCTTGCTGCGAGCGTCGAGAAAATTTGGAATTTTTCAGCACGAATGATGTGCGTTTAGGTTGCTCCAAGTGGTAAAGAAACTAAATATTCTTATTTATAGAGCGCGCGTATATAAGTATTATATCCGTTATCCTAACCACCATATTACAAACATTAAGTTGCTTAGTTTGGGGTTAGGTGGCGCCAGGCGCGGATCCAGGGGGGGGGTCAAGGGGGTCATGACCCCCCCCAAAATCCTAGTCGGAAAAAAATTCAGATCATATCAACTGGTTTTGCGCTACTTTCACAGTTAGAATTAGGAAATTTTCTGTTAGCTGCAAGCTTTACGTACAAGTTGTTTTAATCATTTTTTTACCTAACTACTTTTTTTTAGGTCCTCGCCTACGAATTATCCGTAGGTTCTCGTAGCAAACTGCACAGTATCTTTCATAATTGGGAATAGTTGGATTATATTAACTGCTGCAAGCTGTTCGCGCTTTATGTCGTCTTTGCAGCTAAGTCTTTGCTGCTTGCAGCAAGCTGCTCGCATGTATAATAGTATTATTTTTGGCTCGCAGCGATCAGCTCCCGCTCTATAAATATTAATATTTAATTTTCATACTGCTCAGAGCGAGCAAAACTCGGATCATTCGTCCTGAAAGATTCAAAATTATCTCGAGCTGCTCGCGCATCATTCGTGCTGAAAATTTCAAATTTATCTCGGCGCTCGCGAGCAGCGAGCTGCTCGCGCTCTATAAATAAGAAAAATTAGTTTCCTTGCCACTCGGAGCAAGCTAAACGCACATCATTCGAGCTGAAAAATTCAAAATTTTCTCTGCGCTCGCAGCCAACTGCTCGCGCTTTTATAAATAAGAATATATAGCTTCCTTGCCTCTCGGAGCAAGCTAAACGCACACCATTCGTGCTGAAAAATTCAAAATTTTCTCGGCGCTCGCAGCGAACTGCTCGCGCTTTTATAAATAAGAATATATAGCTTCTTTGCCTCTCGGAGCAAGCTAAACGCACATCATTCGTGGTGAAAAATTCAAAATTTTCTCGGCGCTCACAGCGAGCTGCTCGCGCTATTATAAATAAGAATATCTAGTTTCCTTGCCTCTCGGAGCAAGCTATAGGTCGCGTCACATAAAAAGAACGCTGGCGCGAAGCTGCGCAGTAAACGATTTATCGATCTATTTAGTGGTATGAGTGGACCGATGTGATTACCAATAAATATCTTATATAAAAAACCACGATCAAAAAGCTAGTTAAAATTAAATAGGCCTAGTAGTTTTATGCGTGAGTGTACCCATGCGCAAGCTCACCCCCGCCACTTTCTTCCAGCGTTCTTTTTATGTGACGCGACCTATAAACGCACATCATTCGTGCTGAAAAATTCCAAATTTTCTCGGCGCTCGCAGCGAGCTGCTCGCTGCGAGCGCCGAGAAAATTTGGAATTTTCAGCACGTATGACGTGCGTTTAGCTTGTTCCAAGAGGCAAGGAAGCTATATATTCTTATTTATAAAAGCGCGAGCAGTTCGCTGCGAGCGCCGAGAAAATCTTGAATTTTTCAGCACGAATGATGTGCGTTTAGCTTGCTCCGAGAGGCAAGGAAACTAAATATTCTTATATATTAAAGCGCGAGCAGCTTGCTGCGAGCGTCGAGAAAATTTGGAATTTTTCAGCACGAATGATGTGCGTTTAGGTTGCTCCAAGTGGTAAAGAAACTAAATATTCTTATTTATAGAGCGCGAGCAGCTCGCTGCGAGCGCCGAGAAAATTTGGAATTTTTCATCACGAATGATGTGCGTTTAGCTTGCTCCGAGAGGCAAGGAAACTAAATATTCTTATATATTAAAGCGCGAGCAGCTTGCTGCGAGCGTCGAGAAAATTTGGAATTTTTCAGCACGAATGATGTGCGTTTAGGTTGCTCCAAGTGGTAAAGAAACTAAATATTCTTATTTATAGAGCGCGAGCAGCTCGCTGCGAGCGCCGAGAAAATTTGGAATTTTCAGCACGTATGACGTGCGTTTAGCTTGTTCCAAGAGGCAAGGAAGCTATATATTCTTATTTATAAAAGCGCGAGCAGTTCGCTGCGAGCGCCGAGAAAATCTTGAATTTTTCAGCACGAATGATGTGCGTTTATAGGTCGCGTCACATAAAAAGAACGCTGGAAGAAAGTGGCGGGGGTGAGCTTGCGCATGGGTACACTCACGCATAAAACTACTAGGCCTATTTAATTTTAACTAGCTTTTTGATCGTGGTTTTTTATATAAGATATTTATTGGTAATCACATCGGTCCACTCATACCACTAAATAGATCGATAAATCGTTTACTGCGCAGCTTCGCGCCAGCGTTCTTTTTATGTGACGCGACCTATAGCTTGCTCCGAGAGGCAAGGAAACTAGATATTCTTATTTATAATAGCGCGAGCAGCTCGCTGTGAGCGCCGAGAAAATTTTGAATTTTTCACCACGAATGATGTGCGTTTAGCTTGCTCCGAGAGGCAAAGAAGCTATATATTCTTATTTATAAAAGCGCGAGCAGTTCGCTGCGAGCGCCGAGAAAATTTTGAATTTTTCAGCACGAATGGTGTGCGTTTAGCTTGCTCCGAGAGGCAAGGAAGCTATATATTCTTATTTATAAAAGCGCGAGCAGTTGGCTGCGAGCGCAGAGAAAATTTTGAATTTTTCAGCTCGAATGATGTGCGTTTAGCTTGCTCCGAGTGGCAAGGAAACTAATTTTTCTTATTTATAGAGCGCGAGCAGCTCGCTGCTCGCGAGCGCCGAGATAAATTTGAAATTTTCAGCACGAATGATGCGCGAGCAGCTCGAGATAATTTTGAATCTTTCAGGACGAATGATCCGAGTTTTGCTCGCTCTGAGCAGTATGAAAATTAAATATTAATATTTATAGAGCGGGAGCTGATCGCTGCGAGCCAAAAATAATACTATTATACATGCGAGCAGCTTGCTGCAAGCAGCAAAGACTTAGCTGCAAAGACGACATAAAGCGCGAACAGCTTGCAGCAGTTAATATAATCCAACTATTCCCAATTATGAAAGATACTGTGCAGTTTGCTACGAGAACCTACGGATAATTCGTAGGCGAGGACCTAAAAAAAAGTAGTTAGGTAAAAAAATGATTAAAACAACTTGTACGTAAAGCTTGCAGCTAACAGAAAATTTCCTAATTCTAACTGTGAAAGTAGCGCAAAACCAGTTGATATGATCTGAATTTTTTTCCGACTAGGATTTTGGGGGGGGTCATGACCCCCTTGACCCCCCCCCTGGATCCGCGCCTGGCGCCACCTAACCCCAAACTAAGCAACTTAATGTTTGTAATATGGTGGTTAGGATAACGGATATAATACTTATATAATTTTCTTTTGTAAATACATACTTATAATAGAAATTGAAAAACCACCCAGACCAGAAATAAACTGAATAAATAAATAATACTCGTGAGTTGTGCCGTTTTTGTTGTTTCAGTTATTGATTGTAATTGTCTCATCGTTTCCAGATAGTGGGTTATCACTACAAGTGCCGTATTTGTCGCGTACAGTTCGACGGCATCAAGGCACTCAGGAATCATCTACCTTACCATCATAGTATGTATTCATATAAGGGAGGATTTATCCCGCCTTCTAGGTTTAGTCTGCATATCATATAAGTAATTTTTTTTAAAATATTTTTAAAAGTATTAACAGTCTGATAGGAACTTAAATTATGGGATGTACAAGTGAAATTTAAAAAGAAAACTTTTTAAAAACTAGCTTTTATTATTATTACCATCTAGCACCATAAAGTATTCGTCAAGACGAATCAAATGAGCCCAAACTCGATGGAGTTGCGTCGTTTAATTATGAAGTTCCTATGGCCACCTTCCAGCTCCATCATCAGATCAGCTCCATCTTGTAATAATATTGGATTGTTATCCGATTTATACATGCATGCCAAATTTCAGCTGAATCAGAAATCGGAAAGTGGATCAAACTAAACTTCCAAGATTGATTACAGCTAGATAGACAGAAAAACAGACAGACAACAGACAGGTAAAAGTAAATAAAACCTTGTAAAATGAATAAATATAAAATAAAATAATAAAGGGGGCTCTCATACAACAAAGTGCTTTTTTACCGTTTTTGTTGTATGAGATTTTGAGTTTTTGTTGTAGATAAGTTTAGAGAATGGTACGGAACCCTTTGTGTGCGAGTCTGAGTCCGAATTGCACTTGGCCAGTTTTTTTCTATATATTTTTAATTGAATTTATCTTTTTCAGGTAAGCAGCCGTTCAAATGCGAAGTGGGGAACCATTACGTTAATAAAACATGAAATGAATTATGTGTAAGTTACTTATATATTGTTGAAATAAATTTGTATATTACATAACGAAATTCTATTTTAATTTATTAAGTACCTACCTACACATCTATTTTATTTTTTCCTCGAAACATTTTATAAAAAGAAGACGAGCAAGACGCTCTCCTGATGGTAAGAGATAACGCTGCTTCCTTTGCAGGAGGTCGTCTAGGTGGGTACCCCAACAGTGCCAGTTATTCTACCGCCTGAGCAGTGATGTGCAATTATTGTTGTGCTTCGGTAGGAGGGCACTGTAGCTAGTGACATTACTGGGCTCAAAGTCTTTCTTATGACTCTTGAGTAAGAAGCGTTGGTGCAGTGCTCCTAGAATTTCACATCATTGTGAAATCCTAGGCAGCACTGTACAGATTATGGGCAGTATTATATTATATATATTATCTTATAAAAATATTGCATTGTCATGCCATTTATACATGCATGCAAAATTTCAGCTTAATGGTACACCGGGAAGTAGGTCAAATTAAACTTGCATGATTTGATTGCAGACAGACAACAGACAGGTGACAGTAAATAAAAGCTTGTAAAAAAACACAAACAAACTAAACTAAGACCTTATGTACAGTCAAGTACAAATAGATGTATCCATGTTAGGCTTACAAAATGAAGTAAATTTTCATTTGCCACAATGCACTACCCTTGGTTCGTGACATTTCTAGTAGCAATCAAACTTTATATTATCATCGACTCGTTTCATATGCAACAATGATGTATCCCACTACTTTTCCTTAGGTGATTCATAATAATAACATTTAAAATGTATCGAATATAGTATAAGATTTGGTGGATACTGAAAATGTCACGAAGTAAGGGTAAATAACTTTTGCATACTAAAAGTTCCTTCATTTTGTAAGACTAACATGGATACATCTCTTTGTAGTTGACTGTACATAATTCTAAGGAATTAAATAAAGTATTGAATATTGAAAATCGTCTACACGCAAGGTCTAACAGTTGGTACAATTTCGCTAAACCTATTTTATTATCTCTCCAGAGACAAGGGGTCCCAAAATCAATCCATAATCATAAAAAATGTACCCCAAGTAGGGTTCGTTCACCCGAATTTTTATGGCACGGGTCCCGGTCGGTGACCTCTGGTGACGTCACGAGGGCGCGACTAGGGGTCCAAATATGAATGAAAATGGGGTATTTTATGTTAATGCAAAGTCACGAATTTTGTATTGTCTTGATAGAGGGGTACGGATTCTTGTATCGCTTTTTTTATATAAGAAGTCGAGCAAGACGCTCTCCTGATGTTAAGAAATAACGCTGCCCATAATCAGTACAGTGCTACCTAGGATTTCACAATAATGTGAAATTCTACGTGCACTGCACCAACGCTTCTTACTCAAGAGTCATAAGATGTTAAAACTCTTTAGCCCAGTCTTCTTTTATCTGTGGCCCAGTAATACTGGTGTATACCTTCTATACCAGGGAGGGATTTATCCCGCCTTCTTTGTTAAGTCTGCTACCATCTACGGCCGCATCATCGCTTAACCCTTTCCCTCCTTACGGTACTTAGAAGTACCACCACACTTTTCGTCAAATAACTTAAATTCGAAAACACTTTTTGTGAACTAGAACTGACGATCCTATAGAGTACTGTTTCCGTAAGCCAATTACAGCGCATTATTTAAATTACCGCGTGATATTGTCGAAAAATTTGAACTTCGAGTTACACTCTGTCGAACATTTTGTCACTTCGCTGTGCGGTGTAATTAAAAATATTTTATAAATAGAATATCATAGGTAAGTGCTATTATTTTTTACTATTTACGTTGTTTATATCATTGACTACATTTCTAAAAGCTGTTAGAGTGAGTTATAATTGCATTTTATATGAATATTTGATAAAAACTGATGCGGACTTATAAGTACCGTCAGGTGATTTTGGTCTCAAAATTATGGGTTTTTATATTATACACATACTCGAAAAAGTGGGTATTTTGCTATATCGTAAACAAATATTTCCTTTATTTATATTATTGTTTTGGCCTATTTTCTTATTGTTTAGCCAGTGAGATGGATATTACAAACAAAACTGCTGTAATTGAAGCCCTGTTATTAGCAGAGTTTCCGAACTGTGACGAAGAGTCTGATGCAGGTGTGTCCGATGATGAAGCAGAAAATCTTTAACTACCCTCACCAAAGGGCTTTGATGAGATTTTTGAGAGAGCTCTAGACAGTGTTTTTGCCAAAGTTCCGCCATAGTCGCCGTCAAATAAAGATGTATTGGAGTGCCCTATAAATCAAGTACTCACATCTTCAATTCCTGGATCTAGTATTCTCTGTGGTGTGTTCTAGTGTACTCACTTCACACAGAAGTAACCATGGATTACCCAAACCAAACTGTAAATAGAAATAGAGGGACCCAGATACAATTTTACCAGAAAACATTGCAGATACTGGAGTAGTGGGAGACTATTTTGCTCACTGTACCACACTGACTGATATATTTTTGTAGTGATGATTGGAGATACAATTGAAAATATCTATTGTACACTAAAGTAACCATTATGCTACTCAGAAATCAGAAGGCAAGATATTGAACCTAAAAAAGGAGAAACTCCTGATACATAGTTATACTATTGTAATAGTCACCTACATGGGCGGCGAAGATATAGCTGATCATTTTAGCTGCCTTTACTCAACCTATAGCTCGCAAATCTCCAAAATGAAGGCATAGGATATTTTTAGGTTTTTGGCATCGTGTTATACAATTCATAAGTCATTCAAGGATGTTCAATGGCACATTTTGCCATAAAAAATTGATGATGCTCTTTTGCTCAAGGATAGATGAAAATGAAAGACTATCTACTGAGAATACTGCGAAAGGCGGCCCTTCCAAAAAACTCAAATTTGACTATTCTACTATAGAATAGGTACACTTGGATGACAGAGGCATCCATTGGCCTACATTCACAGAGAACTGGTGAAGGTGTGAGGTTTGCAAATTGAAGGAGATTCAGTCATAATTTGATAATAAATATTCGCATTATAACGTTTTTTTGTGTGAAAATGAAAAAAACAAATATTTTGTTGCATACCAAGAGGTTAATCCGTTATTAAAAACCTATTTATTTTATTATTACTAAGTCAATATTACATCTCAATACTTTTGCAGTTTCTATCAACGTTCCTAACATTGCGATAACACGAAGTTCCTGACGGTACTTTTAAGTCTAGGTCTTGGAAATAGTACTTCTAGATATAATAAAAATCTAAAAAAAATCAGTGCGTTTCCTTTTACCTACCTTATTATAATAATAACATTTAAAAGCGGAAATTTGTTAAAAATCACTATCCCGGCAGGAAAGGGTTAACATCACCCGAGATCGTGGTCAAAGGCTAAAAGGCTTATTACACCTGGCTAAATTTAGAAGCCTAAATTCAGTCGCCACTGAATTAAGTCAAATGTAATCACATTTAGCATCCTAAATTTAGAAGAAAGTATCGTTCATCCTAATTTAGATTCTGAATTTAGTGACTAAATTCAGCCAAGTGTAATAAGGCTTTAACCTAGCACACTAATACATGCATACCTATCATACTAAGTAAATGTGTGTAGGTATCTATTTAAACCCGCTATGACAAACCTCTCGACGTACCATCTTAGTTCGAGCAAAGGGGCAGCCTGAAAACCAGCAACTACGCTAACTCTGGGTTGACGTAGTTACACGCTGTGGCTATAAATTAAATTAAATTAAATAGTCATTTATTTCGGTCAATAACCATAAATCTAGTGTAACATATTTTCTCACTTAAAATAATAACAAATAATTAAATAAAGAATTGACAATACAAAAAGAGCAAACCCGCTATGACAAACCTCTCGACTATCCCTATTGCCAAATAATGTTTTTTTTTTCTTTTAATTTAATTCATTTTGTAAATTGTGTAAAATCTGGCTATAAATTTATTTTCTTTCTTTCTTTCTTTCTTTAATATTATCATCGAGGGCATATCCAATAGAGGGGCAATAGACAAAGTTTTCCTTGAATTTCATTTTGTCACAATTTGACGACTCCGCCCCACTTTTCCTATTGGCTACTCTGCTTTTAGTGATGGGCAACGAAAAAGTTTCAATTTAAAACTCGATTATGCTAAGTACTTAATCGATTACAAATCGATAATTAGTACAAAAATTTACCTATATAATATTATATTTTTGACTAAGAGGCAGAACATACGCACGGTTGCAAATCTGATCTTTTGTTTTAAATGGTGTCAATGTCGGAAATCACAAAACAAGACTTTTGCTTTCCAAATACACTGTCAGTTCCGATTTCATCTAATAGTAAAAATATCGTTTTAGCTTTAAACAAATCAATTTTTTTTTTTTAAAAGCATCCGATTTATACACATGCATGCAAAATTTAAGCTAAATTTGGAAACTGGGAAGTAGATCAAATTTTACTTGCAAGATTAGATTACAGACAACGGGACGCAACGCTTTCTAAATTCCCCGTTTTGTGATGGCGGCCATCTTGGATTTTAAATTTATCATAATGTCACCAAGTCGTATATTTTACTAGTTAAGTCCTTTCATTTGATACCCATGTTGACAAGGCTGTGGAAAAAAATCCACAATTTTGTAACAGCGGCCATCTTAGATCGATTTCCACCAAACACAGCAAAGTAAACTCTTGACTGAGTTCGCTTCTCTCGAGTAGAGTTTACTTTAAAAAAAATCTAGATCAAAATCCGTTCATCTGTTCGGGACTTAGAAGTAAGTCAAAGTTCGGGAGCTACGATGCCACAGACAGACAGACAGACATGTCAAAGTTATAACACCCCGTCGTTTTTGCGTAGGTTACCCCTACTCAAAAAAGAGATCAGGTTTTAAATAATTTTAAAAAGAGTTTTCATTTCTTGTTCGGAACTTATTTTAGTCTATAACGAAAAATGACGTTTTCATGATGTGTATGGTTTATTCTCATCCGCTCATAAAAAAGAAAATATTAAATTAGTAGGTATCTCGATAGAAAAAGAAAAAACAGGGGATGGCATCGGAGCATTTTTATATTTTAGCAAATTTTATATGTGTATATTGTATATCAATACTGTAGGTTTTCAGTTTTCACTAAACTACTCGCAGAGCCGCGTGATGCGACTAAACAAGAGGTTATAATATAATAATATACCTTCAAAAATCTAACATTTTGTGTTTTAAATCAATAGATCGACTTGGCCATCGCATAAAAACACAATGTATCTCTCAAGTAATATACCGACATAATAGTGCGATTGCCAAGTCAAGCTATTAATTTAAAACAATAGATTTTACCGACTTGGTAGTACATGGATCTCACAACTTTTTACGGTAGAAGAAATGCAGTTTCGAGACTTGGTATTTTTTACAAGTTATGTTTTTGGAGGTATCTCACTACTTTTTGTTTTTTTTTTATTCGTTATAGGTTAGCCTTTGCCCACGATATCGCCTGATCTTAAGTGACGACGCCCGTAGATGGGTGCAGACTAAACCTAGAAGGCGGGATAATCCCTCCCTGGCTTTATACATTATTACGGCATATATATTATGGCATTATTATTTAGATTTTATGCAATTTTTACCGATGACTGCAAAGTAACTTTTAATCCTATACATTTAAATGGGAATACAAAGATATTTATGCAGTTTATGTATCTCGAAATGTAATTATATATTTTGTATTCTCAAATATGTAATTTTGTGGTGGCAACCATCTTAGATTTTAGTTTATCAAAGTCTGTTTATTATAGTTTGTAGTTTTCTACTAATCAAACCATTTCATTTGATTCCCATGTTGAGGGAGTTGTGGAAAAAAAATTAATTAACATTTGATGGCGGCTAAGAACACTCTAGACTAACTCTACTTAAAAAAATCAAAATCCGTAATCCAGAGACAGACAGACACGTCATACTTATAACACCCCGTCTTTTTTGCGTGGGGGGTTATAAAATAAATTGTGGCGTTACTGCCATGAAAACTTTTTATGAGAATAACCCACTATAAAAATCATCTGCTCGAGTTGTCAACTTATAAATGACATGGACTTCGTGGCGTCTGTCCATTATACCGTATCATAAAATATCGTCTTAGGAACATGCCAAACCGAAAAATAACATCTGGCCCATGCCATTATGAACCTTTTTTTCATTTATTTATTGCTCATAGCTCAAAATTAGGTTATGGTAGATAACCGCATTATACAGGGGTTTTGTTTATTCAGTACATTGGTGTATAGGGCCTTATTGAGGAGGTCATTGGCCATGTTTTGAGTGCAATATATTTTCGGCGAAAATTAACGGTTATCGAGATATATAAATTTTTTCGAAAAATTGAGGTGCCAATTTTAAAAAAATCATAAAAAAATAACCCTGTATAATATTTTTTTTTATTATCTCATTACGTGGACAAAAGATCAGAATATTATTTTAATTAATCAAATTAAATCCACTTTATCTCATTAGAAGAATATAAGAGGATAAGTAACAAATTTGGGCAACTTTTATGAACAACTTGAAACTAAATTGCAAAATTTATCAAAAATATCACCAGATGTGTGACCAGAATGCAGTGAGTGTACGTGTTTATAGCCACAAATTATGACCGATAAAAAAGATAATAATATAAATTCGTTTCCGTTATTAATAAAGAAAACTCATCTAAGTTCATCTGTTGTCAGGTCAACGAAAGAGGTTAACACGTAAAGATGCTTGAACATGTAAGCAATACATATTGATATGCATGCAAGAATGAAATTGGTACTGCATTCTCGTGATTAGATTTCTATCTGTTTTGTACACGGGAACATACGAAAGAAAGAAGAAATGCAAGCGGTACGGTATAGTGGGCAAACCCCTTTAAAACTTATTTCTTGCAATGTTATTTTGGAATATTTTCTAATGAACATACACATTAGCTATTTTTTAACACATTTACGGCTGAACTAATCAAATTTGGTATAATTGGTAGCTTATGATCTAGCCTCTTGACAATAGTAATAAATAAAAATAAATAAATAATAAAAAGCCATTTATTGCCAGGAAACCAAATACAAAAAAATCTTAAATCTACTAAAATCTACTTTATAATAGGTAATAGTAGGTACTTTTTAATGGGTAAAATTGGATAGGCATAAAAGAATTTCCGTAGTAGTCGTACTAAACTATGAGTCGTCAGCTAGAAAATGGGCCTACAGAACATATTATGCGCTAGTTGTACCTAATGATAGCATGCAATTAGACCTGGTCGAAGATCTGGTATACCTTTGTCATCTCGAATCGATTATCATGCATCGATTCAATCGTCAAAATATTTACAACACTGGCTAAATACGAGTCAGTAGACAAGGATAGCTATTTGGAGAATACGCTTTATTAGAAAGAGAGGCAATTTACCTGCCCAGTATAACTTGATCCCTCGCTAGAACAAAAAATTATCATAATTTTGAGGATTATTTTACGTTTCTGGGATATCAAAATCGATTTAATAAATTTAGATATTTAATATGTATACTTTATTATGTAATAAAACGGTAAACAGTTTTATTAAAAAATAAAAAGTCGTGTTTTTTTTGTTAAAGAACATATTCCGTGAGGTCCGCGTAGTTCCTTAAACTGGCCGCTACTAAACGGCGCGTCACGTGGCGCTACGAGTGGGGTAGCAAATACAACCAGTGTTGATATACAAAAAATCCGCCGATGCCCTCCCCCTGAATATTATAAATGCGAAAGTTTGTGAGTGTGTATGTTTGTAACTTCTTCGCGCCTAAACGGGTGACCGATTGAGCTGAAATTTCTGGTATAGAGATAGCTTAGACCCTGGAATTACACATAGTCTACAGCACAGTGAATAAAACCGCTGGGGGCAGCTAGCATTGAATAAATTAACTTAGTTATACATTAAATATATTTTTGTTTTCCCAAAATGTGTCCCCACAAAACAAAAGATTAAAATCTTCGTATTTGCTCGCGGACGGACAGACGGACCAAGCGAAACTATAAGGCTTCCTTGATGAGATTTTTTTGAGATTTTCGCCTGGACGCTACCGTGTTTCGGAAGGCACGTAAAACTGTGGGTCCCGGCTGTTTCCTATAAGATATGTAGGAGGCAGTCGTCAGCTCATGTTGCAGGCACTGTAGCGACCTGAAACTGCAACATATAGGTTGGCCACACAACCTATAAATTGTGATTTGATTCTGACAGTGTAAGTAGGGTAACCTGTTCTATTGGAGTATAAACCCCAATTATTTTATTATTTTGTTTGATGACTCCGGAACCCTAAAAATCCCAAGCATACACGAAGTTATCTATAAGTTAAAAATTAAAAAGTTTTTTTTAAACAGTCAGTTTTTTTTATTATTATTTAATTTGAACATATCAATATATCATTTCCGCGTGTTACTAACAAAAGTGGTTGTTTATAACAATGCGTATCAAAAGAGCAACCCCCTCGTATTGTCACGGAGGGTGGTTATAGAGGGTTGATAGTTGACACACTTCTGTTTTTGCCGCTTTCTTGGGGTGGTATGGGTGAGAATGGCACGTGTAATGTTCACCTAGTTTTTTTTTGACCAAAACATTTTGGAACCTGCAGGGCTATTCACTTAGACAAAATAAAAATAGACATAGCCATTTTATGTGTGAGTGTGATGGCAATAGGGAAAATTCTGTGTGAAGAAAAAGGAGAACATATTATTTTCCGTCCCATTCAGCTCGGCCGGTTTATGCTATTTGTCAAACTCTCTCAAACTGCTTCACTTTGACAATAATACCTATGTGTTTTGTTTTTTTTCCAAAATTAAAAAAAAAAAAATTAAAAAAAAAAAAAAATTAAAATTAAAATTTGTTTATTTGCCTAAAAGTAATAATAGTAGTAGTAATTTTAAAGCCATTTGAGACAATACAATGATATTCAACTAGTTTATGACGTAAAATATCAATATATCGCGTATTTTCATAAAATAATGAAATTCCGTAAGCTGTTTTTTGTCTCACAGGTGGCCACGATGATGTGACCCCCCTGGCTATTCACTTATCCGTTAGAGAACCGAAGCGAAAAAAGAATTGTCAAAATTGTATGAAATGACGTATTACGTCGTATCGATTACGTCATGTCATACATTTCTGACAATTCGGTCTTCGGTTCGGTTATATCCCTGCAGAAAAAAATGCAAAAATACAAAACTTCCAAGTAGTCTTCTTGGTTTTATTATTATTTTTTATATTTATGTACTAGCTGTGCCCAGCGGTTTTACCTCACGTGCTGTTAGCCTGTGTGTTTCCAGGGTCTAAGCTATATCTATACCAAATTTCAGCTCAATCAGTCCACCCGTTAAGGCGTGAAAGAGTAACAAACATACATCCAGACATCCATACATTCTTACAAACTTTCACGTTTATAATATCTGGAGCACCTACAAGTGACCAACCGCTATTAATTCTCCTACCACTAACCCTTCCATGTAACTTTAGTACGTTATAAATCACACGTTTTTTATTAAAATTACAAATAAAAAGAATATGTGTCCATTATTTTTTATAACTTACACCATTGATCTATACAATGGTCAAAGAAAAAAAAATTGTCCGATCTCCTATTGTCTTGGTAGATTCGCATCATTATTGTGGAAAAACCAGAATCTAAAAGTCAATGGATCCTGCGGCATGAACACTAAAACCGAAGCAAGAAAAATGACATCAGGGTTATTTTCCATCGCACTTACCTCATACAAATTAAAAACAAAATACTATCGTCAACCTACGTGTTAGTAACCTAAGTAGTAGTAATAATAACAAATTATTGTTTATGATTAAGTTCCAGACTTCGTTATAAGGGTGCTGCAACAGCAATATCAGCAGGATTTATAAGTATAAAAAAAACCCTACGTGTTAAGAGTATAAGTGAGATGGCAAACAACCGTGATGTCATTTTTTACTTGAGTTTGGTGTACACCGCGCAAACTACATTGGTTCCTTCTTCGTGTGGAAAAACTTATAACACCCCGTCGTTTTTGCGTCGGGGGTTAAAAACAAGAACCCGTTATTGATTTGTCAAATAAGAGTATTTATTGTCCATGACAACTTTTTTAATAGTCTGTATATCTCTTTTTACGACCGCATCGTCGCGTGGTCAGCGGAGTTATTCCGGACCAAAATCGCTTCTCGTTTTGCTAACGTCCACTGTCAAATTACAACATTTTTAAAAAAAATCTTGAAAATTCTTACGATACCAGTACCTACAAAATCAAATGCAACTTCAATTTTTCTTAATTTTGCATCTTTTGGTCGCCTCAAAGTGGCGTTTTTGAAAATAAAAATGTGTTTTATAGGTTATTTTTCTGCTTACGTTTTGCTGTGCCGTCGTCTCTTTTTTGTGCAGAATTTAGGCCCTGGCTAACCTATAAGGAATAAAATAAAAACATCAAAAATAGTCCACATTTTTGGCCTCTTTTTCGTAAAAAGAGCTCTACATTGTCGCTACCTACCTATACTTAATTATTCTTTGATTCATTATAGATAAGCCTTTAACCACGATCTCACGTGATGATAAGCAACGATACGGCCGTAAATGGCAGGAGACTAAACTTACAAGGCGGGATAAATCCCTGGCGTCACTGAACATCATGTCGGAACACGGTCACAATGACCGTTTGGCGACACGGTTTTGTCCAGTGGGTGGTAACTAGCCAGTGCATTGTATAGTTGTAACTTTAAGCAAGTTAAATAAAATTTATATACGTTGTTATTATATATATTTTCATAACAGTAAGTATTATATGAGCCCCGATTAATAAAATCAACATGAATTCAAAAAGCGAAAGTTTAAAGTGTTTTAAGTTAAATAAAAGCTTGTTAATGGAAATATTACCTATTTTACTAGTTTTTTAAAAGTGATTATAGGAACGGGAATCGTACAGGATCGGTCGGGAATGCGTATCATCGCAATAAATAAACTTAACTCGGGTTTTTATATATTTAGAACAAGAAATGTATAGTTACAACCATCGAGATATTAAATATCATATTGTAAAAACTATTGTATAAGAGAAGAAAGGTTTTTAATTTTCATCTTTTATTATTATTTCAATTATAATTAATTCCAATAAATTAATTAAATAGACACATAAATTACGTGAAAATATTAATGAGAATAGGTACATAAACAGCCAAGTAATATCTACTGGTGTAAATATTTTGATTATAATTGCCTTACAATTTAGGAAAGAGTATTTTTTAAATTTCTAGATGAACCAAAATGGGTTGGCGCAAATTTTTCAAAACCGCACAGCTGTCGCTCAGTTTTGAAAAATCATCGCATACACCATTTAAACGAGCTTAAAAATTAATGGGAACAACATTTATTATACTACAGACGACACTAAAAATGTTATTTTAAAAATGGACGCCAGTTGAAAATATATCAAATATTTCAAAATATTTACATTACGGACGTTGACGATGTCGTTTATTTTAAATTTATTTAGTTCGTCATTTAAATTATATAAAAATTTTAAGTACGCCTTTTTGGTTTGTGAACACAATAGAAAATGGCTGAGATATATGAAACGCTTATGAGTTTTTGGGTTGGAAAGCGTGACGTCATAGCTAAGTAAAAATATACCAGCCAGTGACGTCATCGCTCTCCGCCGCGCAACTTGAATGCCTTTTTTCTCACCCTTATTTTTATTAACTCTAGAAAGCAAAAAATTGTCCAATATATTTTAATAATCTCCTTGATGGACAATATTGACCATGATTTTTTAATCAACATTCCTATTTTAGTAATATTTGATATATGTTCAGTGTAGTTCATCTTACAATTCTACCATTTTGAAAAGACGCATCTGGCATGTTCGATGGTGGAATTGCAGATGAGCGAGACAACAAATGCGACCTTATTTCACTACTATTTCTTGTGCAACACAAATGTTTTTCACAAAAGCTATAGAGGTAATTAATGATTAATCCGACACAATAAGTATAATATAGAAATACCTAACAATTAGGTACAATATTAACTAAATCGGTTACGACGAACACAGACACTACCTTAACATTACAATAATTCATAAAAAGACAAAAATTAATTTCAACATTGAATTTTTTTTTTAATTTTTAACCGGAAGATCTTAAGTGTTTTTTAAACTTTTTTTTATTTTTTTCGATTTTATAAAATGTATTTTGTATCAAATCGAAGTCAGCTAGTACGAACAAGGAAAATGGCTGACCGAATCTCATATATTTTATTATCATTATAAATATTGATTGCTTTCATTGTCTAAGTACAAGTACCTTCATATCGAAGTTGGTAAAATACTTATACAATACTTGTTTAGACTTATCTTACGATGCATTGTCTAGGTTATTCGCTAGCCTTACACATAATCGGAAGTCGGGTTTAAATATTTTGGTTTAGTAGGATTTACCATAGAGACTATGTTCAGTATAGTATGTTTTTGATGAATTACAATAACATTTGAAATTATGTAGATACGACTTTTCTACACTTTAAGGTAATATTGTCAAAAAGTGATATTATTATATTATATAATTTAAAATGTTATTGCATCTAGGTAATATATTATGCTACTTAAGGAGTATCACAATCTACTCTGCGTTCAGTTCGTCCCCACTCGTTAAGGAGCTGTCATATCTACTGACTTTAACCGTCTCTATTACGTATATAGAAGTACATCTCACTAAAATTGTGAGAGGCATATTCTGCGGCATATTTATATCGCGTCATCGGTATATAGGATTCTGTCGCATTACGAGCGTGTGCCATCTTCTATTATTGCTGTCACTCAGTGTATTTTATGTATTTTGTACATTTGAGGCGAGCAAGAAATTTAATATCTTCACTCCATATTACTCACAACATTTTTTTTATGTAGCCTGTTTATTTATTTTATTTCCAGAAAACAGTGGTTTAAGCTTATAACTAACTTGTTGGTGAGGGTAGATTTAGTTCCATTTTGCTTAGTTTTGGAGACATTACATGATAGTAGATATGAACAGTCCTTTAGACCACAATGAGCTTATTCATTACTATTGAATATTATTGCTTAGTATTAAAAATAATTACAAAATGTAGCCGACAATTTCGGTATGAATTTTCGACGATATGGGAACAAACTTGTTAGCAGTTTTACAAGGAACATCGAAAACGAACTTACTAAATAGACAGTGAATTTTAGTATATTATTATAATTTTTAAATTCGAAACTATTGGTATAATATATTTTTAATTCGCTTATCCGTTGGATCTTTGCCTTTCATGTTTATTTACTTATTTATTGCAATATTTTTAACACTTTTTTTCAAGCGTTTCGCTAAAATTTATAGAAAATTTTATAATTTAATGCTTTGGCATTTTCACTGTCTATATCGATTGGGAGATTTTACGCGACGCTATTTCGTATTTTTTGAAAAATTTTCATAAGTCACTTATGACTTTATTGTCTTAAGTGGTTGAAAAGACGTATCTGCCAAATAACGCAGTAAGGATTGTTTATCTAATTTGTTTCTAAAATAGTTTGATATATTTTTGTCAGTTTTGAGGTACTGTTTTATAAATATTATGCGATCTTGGATTGTTTTTATTGCGATTTTTGTGAAATAACGTCGTACGTAAAATCTTTTGTGATGACATGTGTGGGTAAAATTCCGGCAAAATGTTACAAATCCGAAACATCCTATAGCTACTACTAGTAAGATTTCGAAAAAGGGAAGTACAGTATGAGCAAAATTCGCGTCGCCGACTTGCAACATTTCATCGCGGGTAAAAGGTCGTATCTCAAAAATTCGACTTTTATAATTTTTTACACGCATCAAAAATATTTCCTTTCGTCTATTGAGCATTAAGCGACATTGAAATATTTTCACGCGGTTCAAAACTTATTTTCCTATGGAAGATTCAATTTGTTTGTGTCTATCGGGCATTAACGGCCATAAATCTTTGTGCGGTGGCCGATCTATTCACTCTTAGTTCTATATCACCGATTTGGACATCACCCGTTTCGAAGCATTATGGACTTTATTGGTATTTTAGGTCAAGAACGTTTTTGTACGAATGAGTGCATGATTCAATCGCAGAACAGAGAAACGACTTTATTGCGGACGATCTTAAGATTCGTTTTTTAAAGACACTAGAGTGTTTTTTTGTGTTTCTCTGTTCTATGATTCGACTTAATCATTAATTTATTAATAAAAATCATATATATCACCGCTCGAGTGACGTTTTATTTTGCTAACTTCACAGCCACATTGTCAATTAGCCTATGCGTAGAGTATTGTATGTGAGTCGCCAATTAATTAGATTTTTTAATATATTTTTTTATTTTAATTTTCTTTAAAAAATGCGTCAAAACACCGTTCAAAAAGTAGCCGTATGTTATTGATAATAGGTCTGAGTTTCCCTAGCCACTTACTGGGGTTAGTTACGTTCCTTCGTATCCGCAGCCTTATTCTTAATATACTAGCAGATACGACCTAACGATTAAACTTTTAATTGCTTTAAATTTTAACGCAAGTTTTTTTTTAACGCAGACAAACGAAAGCGCGCAATCATTAAGCGGAAAATATTTTTTTTTTATAATAGATTATTAGAAAGCTATTAAAAATTTAATCTTTCAGTAAAACATTTTGCGCGCATTCCTTAAATCTATGAAGATATGAATTACAGTATATTTAAAATACATATAAAAATATTAAGTTAAAGTCACGCTGCGATATAGTTTAAAAATTCACAAATTTTTATTGCTTTTCCCGTTACGTTTCAATAATTCCTATTCTATTGAGCTAATTAACATTATTTTAAAGAAGGAAAAATATTATTTTACGCGCAAAACGGTCTACCAAACGTCGTAAGTGGCATTAACTACCTACCGCCGAACTAATGCCAATCCAAAATATTTTGCATTACATTTATTTATTATCTAAAAAGTCGATGAGTTAATATTATTTGGTGTTTTTGTTTCGATTCAAACGACGTATATTTCTCACAAGAAAATTTGAAACGGAACTAATTGGTACTAAGTGACAATTTAATTTATTAGTATACAAAATAAAGTCAGTTTTGACGGTTGATTAACTCGCGAAAGGGAATTTTTCGACTTATCTGCAGAACAAAATCGCATCTGAAAAATCCTTACGTGAGAGCAAATTGCAGCAAAATCAAACTTCAAGTCGTTATCCTGTAGAGATTTTTCAGATGTGACTTTTTGTACAGATAGGTCTTTTTGTACAATATGACAACGATCTTACACAAGATGATGGCGCTGGAGTCGACTTCTAAGAACATTTTCAGTTACTCAATATTTAGTTCCATTTTTTGCCACACGTATTAAGATCGTTGTCAGACCGTACCCTCAGTACAAACGCATATCTAGCCGCTTACATAGCGCTGTATCGTCAAATTTCAACGTACCAAAGGCCCTATCCACATAGATATGTATAGTAAAGCTTCTGTTATGCTATAAATCGTGTTATTGCTTCATTATAAGGCGGATTCATAATATGTTAGTCATAACTTTCTTCCCCCATCTGCAATATTAAATTAGTTGCACTCGTCTTGGCAATTTGAGTTCTATATCCACAGTACAAAGTCCATTTTGGCCTGACTGACCTTATTAATTATACTAATTTTGTTTTTTAAATGTTAACCCTTCATCGGTCGAATCCGATATTACCTAAATAAATTATAGTTAAAGAATACATCAATTAAAATTGAAACCACACCTATAAATAGACATTAAATTAATTAATTGCACATGCACTAAATTAATGAGTAAATCTAACATATACGTATAAATTAATGGTTAAGTTATATTTATAAAATAATTTTATTAGATTAAGTTCCGCGTACGGAATGACTAAAGGAGTTCTCACACTTATCGACACGGATTCGGCATCAGATACAACTTTACTCGCGCTCCGTATCGTGCACTTCGCACAATATCAAATTGTTTCCTTTGAGAATTTAGCGCAAGTGGAGCTGGCCTTTATACATCGGCGGACATCTAAGCCGAGTAGATACAAATGCCATGAGTTACACCCTTATTATATAGATTTATAATCAATATGAGATCAGCTAAATCGAACACACAGACCGGCTCAGCGATCCGATTCCGATTCGACAAGTGTAAAGTCCCCATAAGACAATACTGACTTAAACAACACAAAACAACAACTATATAACCTAATATACTAGATATTATTACATAGTACATAAATTGTGCTTGACACTTCTCAATATGCAGAAAAAAGGTTTCCTGCATCAAATTATATACGAATCCGACACTTAAGTCAGGAAAGGTTAATCACGAATAATAAATAATTATCTTAATTAAAATTGAATATAAGCATGAATAAAGCAAAGATTTTTTTTGTATTTTTTCGGTTTAAATAAAGAATACGCGGCTAAATTATTTTTTACAATAAATAGTAAATAATCATGGCTGCCCGACCTTATATGCCGACAAACATGCTATATTATATGACATATTGCCATTCTCTCCGAGCCATTTTATCATTAATATAATTTCTATTAAATTATCCACTATTATTTATTGCACGTTTTACATTTATAATAAATATATAAATACTTGTAAATTTCAATTTTTCTCAACTTTAGTAAGTGAGCATCCTATATTTGAAATTTTACAAAACTGTACGTTTTTACATTATATAAGTATATATTTATGTACAAAACTCGTTTTCGGGTCGTTAGGACGGCACGATATTATAACTATTCAAGTTCGATGTTTGAAATAGGTCATGTAGGGTTCATTATTGTGGCGGGTGGCGTGTTGAGACGCGGTTTTATATTTTTTATTAAAATTAATCAACTTTTTTTTATATACAAATTTCCATTTAGACTAAGACAATTAATGCCTACGAATAGACGCAGGTTCGCATCCATACATAAATATAGCAGGTACCGGATCATATGTAACTTGCGACTCCGTCACTGTATATAAGGAACGGGTGCGAGCGAGACGCCGCCTCGTCCCGGGCGCTAGCTCCATCGATCGGCTCCCCTCCTCCCCTGCTCCCCTGCTCCCATCTCCCACCTCCCCTGCTCCTGCTCCCGCTCTCCCCATCTCCCGCTCTCCCGGAGTCCCCGACTCGCCGGGTCACGTCACGAGCTACCATTAAGCGTATTCATCAAAATTTATCTCAAAAAATTCTAACCTAAGTACCACTCCGTCGGCGGGAAGCCACCGTGTCCCACTGTTTCGCCATTTTTAAAATTTTATCAAAACCTATCACAGTTTTTGACTAGTTTTCATCCTTAAGTTTAATATAATGATTAAAATATACGTATAGATATATAATATATATCTTCGAATGGTTAACAATATAACACTATTTTACTTCGGATGTGAAGTCAGGCCCGAGCCGGCTACGAATGTGTGAGCGAGACAGAGATACACCCGTACATAACATATTTGGCATATTATACATCGACATATACACATCACCTTACTCGATAATGTAAACGTACGATAGTACCTATACGATATGATCGCATACAAAATTGGAGCATAGCATTTAGGCTATTATTGCTAATATTATTTTTTTTATTATATTCGAAAACTATTTCTCGATAACCACAACCTTTCATAAGCGAAGTTTAATATCATTATTTTGTCATTGACTATTTACCAATATGTACGGTTGAGAGACCGGCCGGAGCCGGCGGGCATCAGATGCCTCCCGAGTCCGGAGCGGCGCCGCCTCGTCCGCACATGCGCGGCGCGGGGTCACCCACTTCCGCGAGCACAAGCGGGTCACGGGAAGATGGCGGCGCACAAAGGCCCGCCCCGGCCGTTCCACATTCTAGATTAACGTCGTACAGGACCGCCGGGAAGACGGTCCGTCGGGTCCGAGAGTCACCTCACAGCCGAGAGAGTCACTGCAATGTTGGGTGCGAAATAACGGCGTCGGAGGTCCCGCCGTTCGGTCGGCATGTATGGGTGCGCGCCTGCCGTGCCGTCCTAGCCACCGGCCGGGCCGATCGGTCCTCGCCGCCTTAGATCGCCTTTATCTTGTTGGTCTTGAAGCTGACCTGCAGCACGCGGTTGCCGAGCGTGTAGCCGTTCAACGACTGGATCGCGACCACCGCCTCGTCGTAGTTGGTCATCGTGATGAAGCCGTAGCCCTTGCACTTGTTCGTCTGCAGGTCGCGGATCACCTTCACGCTCTGCACGGCGCCGAACGGGCCGAACAGCTGCCACAGCACGTTCTCCTCCGTCTCCGGCGCCAGGTTGTACACGAAGATGCACCACTCGGAGCCGACGGCGCCCGGCAGCACGCCGCCCAGCAGCTCCCCGGCCAGCGGCGAGTAGCGCTGCAGCCCCTTGTTGATGGCCAGCAGCGACTTGCCGGAGCTGAAGCGGCCGAGCGGCGCCGGGAAGCGCAGCGCGGCCGGCAGGTAGGCGGCCAGCGGCGCCAGCGCCTTGCCGTTGTTGCTCGGGTTGTTGGCGAACTTGACCGTGACGGGCTCGGTGGCGCCCTTGGGCACGGTGCCGTTGAGCTCCTGGATGGCGCGCTCGGCCTCCACGCGCTGGTCGAAGCGGATGAAGCCGACGCCCTTGGACAGCCCCTGCTCGCCGCCGTTGAAGGGCCGCCCGCCCGAGTTCTCGCACAGGATGCGCGACGTGATGATGCGGCCGTACGGCGAGAACAGCCGCTCCAGCTCCGCCTGGCTCATGGTCTTGGGCAGCCCCGACACGTACAGGTTGGCGCCCTTGATGGCCTCGCTGCTGGGCCGCGCGTACGACACTTTGATGGTCTTGTTCTGGAGGCGGAGGCCGTTGAGGGTCTGGATCGCCTTCTCGGCGTCCTCGGGCCGGTGGTAGTTGACGAAGGCGTAGCCGAGGCTCTGTCCGCCGCCGTGCAAGGCATGGTTGAGAGCGTCGGGGAAGGCCGCGCCCTTGTTGCGGATGAGCTTGCACGACTCGACCTCGCCGATGGAGGAGAACAGGCTGCGGATCTCCTCCTGCGTCATGGACTGCGGCAGGTAGTTTATGATCAGGTTGGTCTTGGACTCCTCGCCGGAGCCGTTCTGCTGTTCGCTGTCGCCCTTCGACATGGTGGCTCAAATCATAAACGGAAACTAACGAAAGGGAAACGAAAAACGCGGTAAAAACGCACGTCCGTTCGCGAGGCGCGCGACACTCGTAGTGTTGCGAGGGTTGGCGGCGGCGCATGCCCGCCATCGACCCGTTACATAACCCCCGTTCGTTCACCCCCCGTGGTATACTGTCCGAAAAAACCAGATCCACCCTCGATCGATCGCGCCCTCGCCCGGCCCGGACCCGCGAGCTCCGTATTCCTAACGTCATCGCTACTATTGCTCGCCATTGTTACACCTACATCACTAACTTGCTAACTACTTAGATACTCTACATATCGAGCCTACACCGCAAAGATCTTCCCAACATCAACTGAGCAGGCGAGAAACCAGTTGTTAAATGAACTGAATTCCTATAGTCAAACAGAAATTTATTAAGTTTGACTATTATCATTTTTGAATTATTGTTACTTGTTGATAAAATGGCCTTGAGTCCCTTTTTTACTGTTTTTACAGTATTTTCTGCCTGGCCATTTGATGCTGGGTGATAGGGAGCTATTGTTAAATGTTCTATGCCATTTAATTTACAAAATGATTGAAACTCATTGGAACAAAAATTTGTTGCATTGTCAGTAACTAAGGTACGCACCAACCCAAACCTACTAAACATTTCACACAGTTTACTAATAACTGTTTCACTATCTGTTTTTGGCATTGGAAAACATTCTACCCATTTTGAAAATGCATCTACGGCAATTAAATATTGTTTGCTTTGTAACATGAACATATCTAGGTGCACCCGTTCCCATGCACATTTTGGGTATGGCCATGGCGCGAGAGGACTATGTGGTGGGTCATAGCGCATTGTGTTACAAACACTGCATGAACCAATTTTACTTTCTATGTCCTTATCTAAATTTGGCCACCACATACGACCTCTTGCCTCGGACTTTGTTTTGACTATTCCAAAATGTGATTTATGTAGTTCATCTAATAGCCTTTCTCTAAAAATGGTTGGTATAACAACCTTATGACCCCGTAAAATACATCCTTGTTCCACAGTCAGTTCCTGCCGGCACAGAAAAAATGGCCTTAAACTTAAATCTTTAATTTTCGTTGGCCAGCCTTTATTAATGTAACCTATAACTTTTTGTAAATCCTGATCCTTCTTAGTTTCTTTATGAATATCATTTAATGTAATTGGGGGTAGAACAGTTTCCCCTATAAAGTTTATGTAGGAGGCCCTATCAATAAGGTCATCTGAATCTTCTTCTACATGGACATCAATGGCTCGTGACAAGAAATCAGCTACATTATCATCACTTTTAACATATTCAATGTCAAAATTATATGCAGACAAAAACAATGCATATCGTTGAAGTCTATTTGCTGCTAGCACTGGAACTCCCTTCTTCTTTCCAAAAATAGCTAACAATGGCTTGTGGTCTGTCCGTAATATGAATGGTGTAGTGCGACCATATAGATAGTGATGGAATTTTTTTATAGCAAAAACTATTGATGTGGCCTCTTTTTGTATTTGAGCATAATTAACTTCAGCTTTAGAAAGAGAGCGTGATGCGTAAGCTACAGCTTGCTCTGTACCATCTGGTTGTTTTTGTGCTAACACTGCACCTAAACCAAAAGGACCGGCATCACATGTCACAATGGTAGTATACTCAGGATTATAATGTGCTAATACTCGATCTGAAATCAACTCCTGTTTAATCCTATCAAAAGCATTTGCCTGTTCTGTACCCCAAAACCATTTAACACCTTTTTTTAATAAGTTGTGCAATGGTTCCACAACAGATGAGGTGCCCGGTACAAAACACCTGTAATAATTAACCATGCCCAAGAATGACTTTAATTCTGTTATATTTTTGGGTGGTTTGCAGTTTACTATTGCTTCTACTTTCCGTTTAGATTTATGGAGACCATCCTTGTCTATTACAAAACCTAGATACTCTACCGATTGTCTGAACAATTCACATTTATCTTTTTTTAGGCGTAAACCAGACTCTTGCAACCTGCTGAGAACTAAATTTAACCTCTCAATATGAGTTATTGTATCAGGAGCTGTTATTAAAATGTCATCTAAGTATATGCATACCCCCTCAATATCCCCTAGTAACTGCTCCATAGTTCTTTGAAAAATGAAAGGTGCATTCGACAAACCAAATACAAGCCTATTGTACCTATATAGTCCTTTGTGTGTATTAATGCATGTCCATTTCTTTGAGTCATCTAACTCTAGTTGTGAGTATGCTCGTGAGAGATCTAACTTTGAGAATGCTACCCCTCCATGAAGCTTAGCAAATAACTCTTCTATACGTGGCAGTGTGTAATTGTCTAAGTATAAATCTTTATTCAGTGTGACTGAAAAATCACCACATATTCTAACATTACCATCTGGCCTAAGTACTGGAACTATCGGTGTAGCTATTTCAGAGTGGTCTATCTTTTCTAGGATTCCTAACTCTACCATTCTATTTAATTCTTTTTCTACTTTTGGTTTCAAAGCTAAAGGTACAGAGCGGGGCTTAAAAAATCTTAGTCTTGCATCAGGTTTTAATTTCAGACTTACTTTGTACTTATTGAAAGTTCCTAATTCATCACTGAAAAGTTCAGAATACTTCTCCATTAGTATTTCACCTTCTTTTGCACTAACATTAAAGTTATTACACTCTATGGGACTAATTCCCAGCTTAAACAGTTTCATGAAATCTCTCCCCAGTAATGGAAAACTTTTGACATTGCTTGTGGCAATAATAAAAAACTTTAACTGATTTGTGTGTCCCTCACAAGTTACTGGCAATATAACACAACCTTTAGGTAATATTTTTACTCCTGTGTAAAATCTGAAAATCTCCTTACATGGTTCCAAGCTAAACTCTTTTTTATAGAACTGTCTAAAAATAGGTTCTGGCAGAACAGATACAGCACTCCCACAGTCTATCTCACAAACTATTTCTTGGCTACCTAACGTGATGCTCTGTAGTATTGGCTCCACTATGTCTGATCGGTCAATGTTAAATAAATTGTAAATACCTGAATCATCATTGCTGTCCGGGCCTATAAAATTATTACTAAGGACTTTCTCCTTACACACCTTCTTTAAATGTCCTTTTTTGTTACATTTTTTACATGTATAATTAACAAAACGACACTTTTCTTTAGTGTGATTTTTGTAACCACAAACTTCGCACGACAGTCTCTGGATGTTGTCAGGTTTCCTGGCGCGGCCGGTTTGTATCGCAAACACTGGTGCCGCTGCCTCCGGAACATCTGCTGATGGGGCTCCTGTTGTATCCCGTTGTGATGTCTTTACAGCTAGCCGTGCACAGCGCACATTCCTAGCCAGTTCTATGGCTTTTTCGAAAGTTATTGTTTGGACGTCTTCCGCAAATAATTTTTCTTTTTCTTTCGAATTTTCGAGGCCTAAAACGAAACGATCACGCATGGCTTGACTTAGTTCGGTATCAAAACCGCAGTGGCGGGCCAAATTTCTCACTCGGGCCGCCCAATCTGTTAACTCTTCTCCAGGCCGTTGTTCTGCCTTGTAGAAATTGAATCTTTCCGCAAAAGTACTTTTCTTTGGTGAAAATTGTTTTGACAATATATCAATTATTTTCTTGTACTCGACGCTATCCAATTCCTTCGGGAACACCAAATCCTTGGCTATACGATAGGTATCCTCCGTCAATGCAGTTAACAGCAATGCACGTCGCTTGATCCCGGCTTTGTCCGTGGCGTCGTCGACATCGTTCGCCGTGCAGAATTGTAAAAAACGGCTCTTGAATATACTCCAATCGTGGAGCTTATGGTCGAACTCGAGCCTGCCTCCAATTTTCGCCATCTCGTCGCCAGTTTATAGTGTTTGCCTCAATTATACGATGAAATTAAGTAAAAATGCCGATTACATTGTACTCCATTTATTGGCGGCAAACACAGACAAACGTCACGATGACGTTTTGCATCTGTCAACCTTGGGTTGACTTTGACAGTTTAATTGCACAGACAATAAATATACAACAATTCTACATTCAGAAACCTTACTTAACACAATCATAGAAATCGTATTGTGTACCACTTATAGTAGAGGGAGGTAGTACTTATAGTTGGGATACTAATACGCACTAATTCTGTGTTTTTTATATCTTTTTCAATTACTAAAGAGCCTTCCATGGGTGTCCAATTTACATTTTTCAACACTGTGACCCATATTACATAAATACCCTAAAATTACATAGTGCTAATAAAATACGACTATTATATTTTTTTATTCAGTTCTTATATTAAAATACACCTTATTCTATTCTATTCTAGTAGTATATCTACTAGAATAGAATAGAAATTAATTGTATAAAGCCGCAAAAACCTTGAATTATTCAGCCGTCAAGCGGCAGCTTTCCTTTGTCTCCAACTTTCATCAATATTTGAAAAGCTTCCGCCTCCTTTTACATTTATTTAGAAGTTCTTTCTAGAATAAACGTATTTCGTATACTATACTACCCCTGAGTAAAAAAGACATATCTAATTATTCCAAATTAGGGTTATATAAAATACTAGCTTGTGCTCGCGGCTTTGCCCGCGTGGCAGAATCCTTTCTTAGCGGAGGTCTACGTCATAAAACCTATCTGTATTCCAAATTTCAACCGAATCCGTTCAGTGGTTTGGGCTGTGCGTTGATAGATCAGTCAGTCACTCTTTCCTTTTATATATTTAGATTTTTAAACCTTAATTTGGAACATATGTCAGATACGATATTTTTCCTTTTCTGCTTGGTAATCTGGAAGAGATCGCTACTAGCGATAAGGCCGTTATAACACTTTAAATCAAAACTAAAAAAAATGTTTTTTGATTATAATTATTATAGTGTGCAATAAAGAGTTATCTATCTATGTACCTGGTACCTATCATCTATTCCCGGAATGAGGGAAAAAAGATGAATATCAGCTGTGATATATTTTTTATTTTTCTACATTATTAAGTTTCGTATTTATTAACTTTCTGACTATAAAGGTGACCCCACACACAGGCGGAAAAGCGGTGGCAGTCCGGGACGGAATATTTGTAATGTTCGAATTTGTACGTAACCTGTCACATATAAAGCTCACGCGGGCAGGAACAAAATGAAGATCGCGACCGCTTTACCGCTCCGTCCCGCCTCTGTCATTAGCTTAAGCGGCTAATAGATACGATATAACAAATTGTCAAATAACAATTGATAAAATTTACTTTTTGTAAATGTGTTAAACTAAAAATTTTGCTAATATATTTATACAATTTTTTAAAGTATAACTAGTTTGATACCTTATAAAATGGTTGAGGCATGTTTTAAGATAGATATTTTTCATATAATTGAGAATGCCATTGTTGTTATTTAAAGTAGCAAACTGGGAATACTTAAAGAAATAGTATAAAACTATAAGCAAAATTTTCAATTTAACACATTTCAAAAAGTAAATTTTATCAATTGTTATTTGACAATCAGTTATATCGTGCGAGCGAGACAGAGGCTCAGCGACTATTAACCCCTTAAGGGGCATTATATTAAAAATGGTGGAAAACCCTTATCACAGAAATGAAGCCAATTTTTTTTGACGTACTCGTATGTGGAATGTAACCCTTACATTCTACATACGAGTACCTACGTCAAAAAAAATTGGCTTCATTATTTCAAAGTGGTCATGGTAGATGAAAATTTATCAATTTTAGGCTTTCGTAGTCAACAAGGAAGCCTTATAGTTACGCTTTGTCCGTCCGTCCGTCTGTCCCTGGCTTTACGGAGAAACTATAAGACTTAGAAAACTGTAATTTTGCACAGAGGCTTTTACTACGGAAGCCTACATTGCGCGTTGGCTGACTAGCGCTTGGCCTATTTATTAAGTTTTTCTTTATGTATGTATTTTAGAGTTTGTGTCTAGATTTCTTAAAGTGAGAGCCATATCTATTTTTTTCCGGAAACGGATCTCGGTATTCGTAGTATAACTGCGCGGTATCACTTTCCAATTTATCTGATCCTGCGATCCCTGGGCAACCTCAATTTTGACGTGGATTTATCCCGCCTTCTAGGTTTACTATGCTATAATACCATCTACGGCCGCATGGACATCACGTGGTCAAAGTTAACCTACATAATAGTGAATTAAAAAAAACTCGTTTATAATTCCAACTTTACTTTAAAAAACATTTCGACATTATCAGCTGTTCCGCATGTCCTAAATATGCAAAAATCCGAATTATAAATATGAAACAAGGGTTGTAAAAAGGGGCACACCCCTTATAAAGTACCCCTTGCTGTCCAGCCTGATTTTAAACCCTTTTGTTACAAGCACACTTTGAACTTTTTTTACATTTTTTTATGTAAGCACCTACAGTAAACTATTAGAATTACAATGAAAATTATGATTTGCAAATTTTATTACAATTAATATTTTTTTTAACACAATTAATCTAGACTTGTATTGTATAGGTATTTCTTGTTACTATCTTCAAAAGCGGTGTTGCAACTTTTCTTTCAATATTAACTTTATGTTCTCCAAAAATAGATATAATAAGCGTAGTGTATTATTTTTGTATAATAATTTAATATTATGAAGTCACCAAAACGGCCGCAACGGAAGACCAGGCGTCGCGTCGGTCGAACGGCCGGCAATATGCTGAGTTGCGACCTTTTTGTGTATAAATGTCTCATCTTATGTTTTGTTCTAAGTTGAAGGTTTTGTGTGTCAAAGATGTTTATGCATAAGTAAATATTTCATTCATTCGTTCATTTCATTCAATAAAAAAATATGTTATTAAAATTGCCCAATAGAAGGAAGGGATGGGATTTTTCTCGCTTTCTAGATTTCTAGATTTCTAGATTTGGGCTTGGCGGCCGCATCGTCGTTTATGTCAAAGGCTGATCTATATAATATGTATAATTATGAATTTAAAAAAAAACTGCCTGTTAGAATGATAGAAGCAAAAATTACTTAAAAAGCTGACCCTTAATAAAAACATATAGGTACTGCAACATAACAGCGGTTACCCTACTTATGGTGTGGCATTTCCATTTTTTTGACTCAGGAAAAATGCGTTACGAGTTACGCATCATCACCCCGCGCCGGGGGGCGCTTGGCGGTATGTGGGGCTCTCCCGCCGAACTTCCTTAGGCTGTCTCTGCAATAGAGACCTAGTATAAAAATCTCCTTTCTTTGGTTAATTTAGTTTTTCATTTTTTTTTATGTGACTGACAATAGGTGACAAACGAGCAGACGGCCCACCTGATGGTGAGTGACTACCGTCGCCTATGGACCTGCAATACCGGGGGTACCGCTGGTACGTTGCCTACCTTTCAACACTCTGTTCATTTGCCTTTTGAAAAGTCCCATGTTGAACGGAAATAGCGCAGGCGGAAGCTCATTCTACATTTTTTCATTCTCTTATCTCAGTCATACTTCCCAGCCTCTGAAATCACACTAAAAAGGTATTCTACCCAGATTCCAGCAATCCCTTTGTTCCCACCCTCCTGTTTCCCCCATTACCCCCTTCCCTTACGAAGTTGTATTAAATACGAGTGAATAATTCAACGGGACACGAAATATTACGTTAGGGACATTTGCATAGGACTGGTCAGGTAGAGTAGGGCATACTCACGAGATTACATTACAATAACGACAAACAAAGTGATCCTATAAGGGTTCCGTTTTTTCCTTTGGAGGTACGGAACCCTAAAATTTGTGTATTCATAGATTTCTGGTCCTTAATAATAGAATTCTGGATAGATTCTGGATATTTTGTGATGTTACAGTTCTAGTCTAGTGAAGAGTTATCATTCGTTCATTCATTCGAGAGAGATTCATTCATTACAGCAAGAGCCTGCGATCGGTAGGCCTTCGTCATTTTTTATAAGCTGAAAGTTTTTGATAGCCCCAGTAGAGGTAATAACTATCTCCAAAATATGAAACTTGCGTGGTGGTGACTATAGCAGATATCTTACTATAAACGTAAAAGTTTGTAAATATGGATGTTTGTTACTCTTTCACGCCTAAACGGGTGGACCGATTGAGCTGACATTTGGTATAGAGATAGCTTAGAATCTGGAATAACACACAGGCACAGCACAGCGGGTAAAACCGCTGGGCGCAGCTAGTATATTATATTTTCTTGGTAATTACTTTAGGAATCACGCCCTCTATTGGCAGACACTTAGAACGGTTTCAACCCCCTCCCTTAAACTGTCATAAATTTGTTGCATACCTTCGTTACTTCGTTTAAATCAAATTAACATTATGAATAATCCGATTAATCAAATTAATAAAAAGAAGTATAATTATTTAGTAAAAGAAGTAGATAAATGTTTTTTTTTTATGTGTTGAGTGTTGAAGTAGAAGACGAGCAAGACGCTCTCCTGATGTTAAGAGATAACGCTGCCCATAATCAGTACAGTGCTACTTAGGATTTCACAATTATGTGAAATTCTAGGAGCACTGCACCAACGCTTCTTACTCAAGAGTCATAAGATGTTAAGACTCTTTAGGCCAGTAATTTCACTAGCTACAGTGCCCTCCTACCGGAGCACAGTAATGTTTGCACATCACTGCTAAGGCGGTAGAATAACTGGCACTGTTGGGGTACCCACCTAGACGACCTCCTGCAAAGGAAGTCTACCCCCGGTAAACTCTATATCTCGGTTGTCTCTATATCGAGTGTACTCTACACGAGCTACTCACAGACATGACATGTGCGGATTTTGATATCACGCATCGTTGGTTCATGCTCCACCACATTGTATGTACCTAACTAAATCTGTTTTAAACGACATAGAAAAAAGGAAAGGTACCACATTACGTCGGATTTTTTTACTTTATAAACTATATATTTTACCTTGTGCTCGCAGCTTTGCCCGCGTAGTAAAATCTTGCAATGGCCAAGTCGATCTATTAATTTAAAACACAAAAGATTTTACCGACTTGGTAATACATGGATCTCACAACTTTTACGGCAGAAGAACTGCGAGTTGCGAGACTTGGTATTTTTTACAAGTTATGTTTTTGGAGGTATCCTTTCTTAGCGCGGTCTACATCATAAAACCTACCTGTATTTCAAATTTCAAGCTAATCCGTTCAGCGGTTTGTGCTGTGCGTTGATAGATCAGTCAATCAGTCACAGGAACAAATCAGTCAGGAAAGATCCTTTTCTATATTTAGATTCAGCACAAAGCTAGGACTAACTTAATGCTACAATAGCATTTTCTACCAGTTGCCCTTAGGCTGGAGAAAATGTACTAAAATATAGGGGGTGACATTCATAGGGAAAAGGGTATCTAGATTGATTGAAACACAAAAACGACGATACAGCCGTAGATAATAGCAGCAGACTAAAGGGATAAATCCCCCGGGTGGACCAATTGTGCTGAAATTTGGTATAGAGATAGCTTATAGACCTTGAAATAACACATAGGCTATAGTACAGCGGGTAAAACCGCTGGTTGCTACTAGTAGATAGGTTATAAAGCCTACGAGTACATGAAAGTCTTATCTTCCATGATGGCTCCCGAACCAGGGATGTATAAACAGTTATGAGTAGTGTCGTTGACCCGGATGCGATCGATCCGAACACCTACCACCTACCCTGATTGCGTTGGGAGCGTTCGCCTTACACTTTATTATGGGGAGGTTAGGAGGAAGGGGAGTTTACGTGGCTAAACAAGTGATATTAAAAAAAATACGTTTTAACAAGTGAATTAAATTAAGAATTATAAAGACCCACATCGCAACGCATTCTAAATGTGTAATTCGCCACTTTGTGGTGGCGGTCATCTTGAGTCGATTTCCACCAAACATGGCTAAGAACACTCTCTAACTCTAATTTCAAACAAAAAAACTAAATCAAAATCCGTTCATTCGTTTGGGAGCTACAATGCCACAGACACACACACGCATACGCACACGCACACGCACACGCAATGTTTGCACATCACTGCTCAAGCGACACGGTTTTGTCCAGTGGATGATAACTTTTTAATTAGCTCTTCTTTAAAGATCCAGTGGTTGTCAGATAAGACTATCCTACGGATATCTATATCCCTTAAACTCCCGAGCTGCTAGATCGGGCCGCAACCACCCAATTTGAATTTAGGCTTTAATTTAAAAATGCTAGAAACTAATTCAATCCACCCCCGCAAAAAAACAATAGAAGCGCTAGTAGCTGAGGAGATATTTTCGGTTTAACATGATATTTGAAAATTGCGAAATAATAATAATATTATTCTATTTTTACCTAGTACAATGAAAACGCACTGCCACCCTCGCAAGGCTGAAAATGTACGACCATTCGCAACCCCCTAATAAAGCAATTTACAAACGAAACTAAACTTTACACCTTTGTAATAAAGTCTACATTCCCACCGACAATCACACATTTGTGGAATATATACCTATAAGGCTGTGATTTCACTGACGCGAAGCTGAGTTAACAAATTAAACAGAAAAAATAGGGAATTGTTTTTTTTATGAGAGTTAAGATGTTAGAAGATGACCAAGACCCTCACCCTCACCCCCACTGCCCATAATCAGTAGTTACAGTGCCCCCCAGGATTCACATCAATGTGAAATTCTATGTGCACTGCGCTAACGCTTCTTATTCAAGAATCATAAGATTTTAAAACTCATTAGTCCAGTAATTACACTAGTTACGGCTGTCGTAAATTATTTATATTTATTTTAATGACACTGGCAAATATGTTGTGACGTAGAGTAATTTGACATCTGACATAAGAATAAGAATTTAAAAAATGTAACCTCTCCACCGGCACTCTCTGGAAAATGTCTGACCAAGAATAAAGCCAATTTATCCATTCTTCTGATTTTAATTTAATCATGAAATATCAAAAATCCACCACAACAGTGTCTTCCTACCTGTGCACAGTAATGTTTGCACATCACTGCTCAGGTGGTAGAATAACTGACTCTGTTGGGGTAATCTAGTCGAGCTCCTGGAAAGGAAGTCTACCCCAAAAAAAAAATCATGATACTCGCCATCTTTGCATCACTTACTTCTTGAGTAGAGTTTGAAAAATTGTGAATTAAAAAATATAATATTATCAAACCGCGGGGTTAAGAGGCACATTTTCATTTCAATCTTGAAAACTCCTGAACCGATTCATATGAAACTGTACTTGCACTGCTAAACCAAAAATACAATTCTTACATGTACTTTAGTTGAAAAGCTTGAAAGGATTATCTTATGTGAAAAACTTGCTTCCAATAATTAATTTGTAATCTAAATGTAAATACTTACTTTGTAATCTATACTTAAAGCTGTTGGTTTACCAAATAAAATAAGTAAATAAATAATTTCATTTGCTTGAGATGATGATGATGAAAAATGCTTCGTTCCAATAATCTTCACTCCACTATATCCTACTTCACTCCACTCCGTTTTACAATACACATAGGTCATTTGTCACTGCTTTCCTTTACCTCTTTGAGCGATGAGCGCACCCTGAAGAGTTTGTCCACGAAGCGCTTCGCGTCAGTTAAAACGCTGCCTTTAAACCTTTATAGAATACATTAATTTCAGTTCTACGAA
Organism: Hemithea aestivaria; assembly: GCA_947507615.1. Taxonomy (NCBI): domain Eukaryota; kingdom Metazoa; phylum Arthropoda; class Insecta; order Lepidoptera; family Geometridae; genus Hemithea; species Hemithea aestivaria. The sequence goes on along the minus strand of OX382346.1, from coordinate 579,886 downwards.
AAGCGATCCTTCCTCCTTCCGGGTAAAGTCGAAATTCGCACAAATTTTGCACGTAAATAGGCTAATATTTCAAAGGTTCCGCTTATATACAAAAATAGGTTCTATTCTAAGGTTTTAAGGCTTTTTTTGGTTTGTAAATAAGCCTGTAGAGAAATAGCGAGCGGTGTGGCCATTTTGCGAAACGTTCCTTTTTTTAGCGAGTTTTCTTTGGCAAAGGAAATTGGATTTTAGATCGGGATCAGAGGTTTTTATGTAGATGTTAACTGTGCCTCGCGGGTTTACTTCGATAGTAAGTACCTACAATCACTACATCTACATAGTATATAAAATAAAGTTGCTTCTTGCGTCTGTTTGTCCCTAGTCCCTATGTACTCAGAACAGATTTTTATGCGGTTTTCATTAATGGATAGAAGAATTTAAGAGAAAGGTTTATAATATAATAAATATATGTATAATCTAAATATATAAAAGGAAAGAGTGACGGAGAGATTGGGTTGAAATTTGGAACATAGATAGGTTTTATGACGTAGACCTCCGCTAAGAAAGGGTTTTGCCGCGGGTAAAGGCGTGAACATAAACAAGTACATGCAAAATACAGTAGAAAAAGACTGACAATTTTTTTTATTAAGCGCGACGAAGTGCGTGCGGGTCAACTAGTTATATTTAAAACAATGTGACCTTGTTAACATCCCCATTGTAAAAAGAAATCCTTTGAAGTCGGTAAATATAGTAGGATTACTGTCAAAAAGTTTTTTTTTTATGTGATGTAGTAAAAGACGATCAAGACGCTCTCCTGGTGTTAAGAGATAACGCTGCCCATAAGTACAGTGCTACTTAGGATTTCACAATTATGTGAAATTCTAGGTGCACTGCACCAACGCTTCTTACTTAAGAGTCATAAGATGTTAAGACTCTTTAGCCCAGTAATATCGCTAGCTACAGTGCCCTTCTACCGAAGCACAGTAATCTAGCAAAATAACACATTTTTTCACAATTAAAATAAATGCTAAGCCCAATATCACGGATTATCAACATATGTGGTCATAAAACGCACACTACCGTATTAAATCGGCACACGAGCGCTCGTGCGGACCCTCCTAAATTTAAAAAATAAAACTGGCCAAGCGCGAATTACACTCGCGCATGAAGGGTTCCGTACTTAGATTAAAACAAGTGACAATTTAAATAACTTTTTAGAAACAATCTTTTATTACTGTTACCATCTAGCACCAAAGGACTCGTCAAGACGAATAAAATGAGCCCAAACTCGATGGGGTTGCGTCGTTAAATTGCGGAGTTCCTATGACCACCTTATATTGTGTAGAGTCTGTGGCCCAGTGGTCATACGTCCGGCTTTTAATCCGGAGACCCTGAGTTCAAATCTCAGTGTGTGGCATAAAGTTCGCCTGGACGCTACCGTGTTTCGGAAGGCACGTAAAGCTGTGGGTCCCGGCTGTTGTCTATAAGATATGTAGGAGGCAGTCGTTAGGTCATGTTGCAGGCCCTGTAGTAATCTGGGCGACCTGAAACTGCAAAATATAGGTTAGCCACACAACCTATAAATTGTGATTTCACTCTGACAGTGTAAGCAGGGTAACCTGTTCTGTTGGAGTATGAACACCAATATTATTATTATTCTAGTGGAGTCGTAGTAATATGGTCCCATTTTACCCTTTTAGTACGGAACCCTACAAAAGTCGACATGCTTCAATGCGCCCCCTAGCACCCCTTCACTTAATCCGACTCTGTGGTCAAATCTATAAAACACTTTGAAGTTTTTTAATTAATATTTTTTATAGAAATGCTTGGGTAGACTTCCTAACAGAGGAAATTCAAAGAAAGTTTTTTACGACCAAAAAGGGTAGTTGACAATGTACTCGTATTTTATTTAAATATAATAATTAATTAGTCCGTTATTTAAATCATAAAAAAATGTATTTTTTAATAAAATAATAATGGTGTGTTAATAAAAGTGCGTTGCATTCTACTAGTTAAGCCCTTCCATTTGATACCCATATTGACGGAGTCGTGGAGAAAAAAAGTAATCCGGAATTTTGTAACGGCGGCCATCTTGGACCGATTTCCACCAAACGTGGCTAAGAACACTCTCGACTAACTCTACTTTCAAACAAACAAACACACACACACAGACAGACAGACACATCAAACTTATCGTCGTTTTTGCGTCGGGGGTTAAAAAATACCTGTCCAATATTTTTTTTAATAATATACATTATGGACAAAGTTGTTTTTGAGGAAACAATTATAAGTATATTGATTGCCTATTAGCAAAAACAGTGCTACACAGTTGTTTTAATAAAATGCTACGTGGCAATGCACTGTGCGTATCACCCTGAGCCCCTGAGGTATTTTTTGTTGAGTCAGTCAGTCAGTTCTAAGCTATGCAAAAACTTAGAACTAAAACAATTAGTATATACTCATAATAATATTACGTACCTATGATGATTTGGTATTTCTTTTTTGTTTTTTATACCTGTTTATTTTTGTGCCTGTGTTTCTTTGCTCAATAAACAATTTTCTTTCTTTCATGTAATCATGAATCATGTCTAATTCCCGTTGGTGTAGGCAGAGATTATTTCCTTCCACTTTTTTTTTTTATGTTATGAAGTAGAAGACGAGCAAGACGCTCTCCTGATGTTAAGAGATAACGGCTGCCCATAATCAGTACAGTGTAACCTAGGATTTCACAATTATGTGAAATTCTAGGAGCACTGCACCAACGCTTCTTACTCAAGAGTCATAAGATGTTAAGACTCTTTAGCCCAGTAATTTCACCAACTTAACTTAACTTGGTACGATCCTGACACACCTCTTTCGCTTCATCAACTTACAACTAAATACAAGCTTGTAAAAAAACAAAAAGTGCTCCATTGAACCTAATATTTTAAGTTAACAGTATCTAAAAGCAAAGTAATCATTTATCAGCTAGTTCAAAACATGAAAAGGATTCGGGAAATTCGAGAGCAAGTTAATTAAAATGGGGGAGCGTTCAAAACAAACATAGGCACCCTACTCTATAGGCTATAGGTAGTAGGGAGCCTACAGGCACCCTGTATCCTAGGCAACCCCCTAATCCATCCCTGTCTGGTCAGATTTCAGGGGAGGCACGTAATTAGCAAGCTTTCAGCTTTGTGGATGGTGTTTTCATATAGGTATTATGATTATATTGGGATAGAGTTGGAGAGATATTGGTTAATTTTATTACGACTGGTGTCTTCGCATGCGGCCGTAGATAGAATACTAAACCCAGGAATAAGAATTTATTCGACATTTGTTTTTATGAATTGTTTTGTGAATATTGAAATCAGTAGCAGCAACTGTAGCTCACGTCATAAGCTTCTTAATCAATAAGTGTATCGAAACAGGAGTGTTCCCAGACAAACTAAAAATAACAATAGTGAAGCCGCTATTTAAAAAGTTAGATAAAAATAATATGAATAACTACAGACCTATTGCGCTCATTCCTGTACTTTCGAAGGTTTTTGAAAAGGTTATATTAAGCTAAAGAATTTCTTGTTAGGAAAGGCATACTATAGCATACGTGAATTTCTTGAAGATATGACCATTTGACAATATAATTATTTAAATCTTGCATTTTATTTATTTTTTATTATTTGAATGAATTTAATTATTGTAATGTAATAATAATATCAAACTTATGACATTAATTGTAATTTCCTTATATTGTTGACATTCTTTTAATTTATTTGAATTTATTATTGACATTTTATTGAATTATTCTATATTATTATTATTACACTTTGCATGCTGAAAAGCTGATTGTAGCGGAGTTATAATTTATTCTTTGTGATCTTTTTGTACCTACTTTCGCAAATAAAGAACTTTGAACTTTGAACTTTTATTTATCTGTTGCCGGCCAAACCCGATTTCAGGATAAACTAGTTTAGCCTAGGCCGGTAACATAATATGTAGATAACAGCTTAAGTTGCTCAAGTTTAGTTCGTGTTTAGGGAGAATCATAAAAAAATATAATATGTTGTTAAACGTTTTTGTTATTTGTAATGATAGACTTCTATTGCAGAGGCTGCCTGGGGAAGTACCACACCTTTGTGTCCTGGGACCATCTAAATGGCCATTGGAAGTATTGATAGACTTTTTTTTATACTACGAAGTAAGAAGACGAGCAAGACGCTCTCCTGATGGTGAGAGATAACGCTGCGCTGCCCATAATTAGTACAGTGCTACCCAGGATTTAACAAAGGTAAAATTCTGGGTGCACTGCGCCAACGCTTCTTATTTGAGGGAACTTGGAAGACTGTGCCATTGGACCTAAGGAATGATCTCCTACCAAGATTATATAAAAATGCGAAATTTGTATGAATTTTTGTTACTATTTATTGCGTCAACACACGTGAAAGACACGGCGCGGCCGTTTGAGCTGAAATTTGTCATGTAAATAGGTTAAAAACCCTAGAACATAATAAAGAAAAAAAGCTGCTATTCCGCTTAAAATCGATGAATGCAGCTAGTCCCAAAATAATATAAGTAGGTACTTTTATCTCTATTGATATTTAAAAAAAAGAAAAAGCAATTTATTGACAGTAAAAGAGCAATAAATACTCATGAAAAAAGCATACACAATTTGAACAATTCCATTACCAAATGGGATAGACTCAGCTTTGTGCGGCACAGGGAGAAACCACTGCGCAGCGCTGGTTTTCAGTCTATCCCATACTCGAGCGCCGGTGTTAGTCGAGTAGTTACAAAAGTAGTTTCAGCGGGGTTTCTCACACATAAAAAATATAAGACTACTTACAGCCAATTAAACATCCACAAGATTAATTACAAATATAATATAATGGCCGTATGAGTCCGGTACCTTTAGTGTTATAGTGTGTGCGTGCGTGTGTGTGCGTGCGTGCGTGCGTACATGCGTGCGTGCGTGCGTGCGTGTGGGATGATTAAGATATGTGTTATGTTTTTGGTCTTAAAGGTTGCCTCAAACATGTGCTTGTTACGCAGAACCAGAATTTGCTTAAGTTTGTCTTTAAAAACACTGTGACTTAACTTTTTTCTCATTGGAGGGGGAGATTATTCCAAATTTTTGCAGCACTATATACATATGAAGCAACCTTTATATCCAGAAGTATTTGACTCGTAACAAAAAGTGCCGTCAGCTCCTAAACTAAGACAGGGGTGTCCAGCCCTCTTGTTAACATTATTAAACAAGGACTATTTTCATATTTGACTAGTTATATGCCACGGGATTTGTTTGTTATGAATTAATTATAATTTTACGAGACAGACGAAATTGTGTCGCCAAGCGGGAATCATTCCGCCTTTGAGGTTCAGTCTGCTACCATCTTCGACCGCAACATCGCATAGGATCAGGTGAGATCGTGATTAAAGACTTACTTATAGGTAATGAATAAAAAGAAAGATTATATTTTTCAAACAATACAAAAAATTCAAAAACAATTTTTGAATTATTTTTATAATCTGACAGACAAACACCGCGACTTTTAATAAAAATTGTTAGTTATTTACTCAAAATCATAGCAAAATAGTCTTTCTTTCAAAGAAATAAGATTCAACACAAAAATTCATTTAAATTGACATCCCTCAAATTTACAACAAATTGAAAAACTTCGAAAAACATTTTTAACTTTATTTCTATATGATATAAGGTTTAAAATGAGTTTTAAATAATTAAAATTAAGTTAGTTTTCACCCCTTCATGTCAATTCCTGTTTTTGATGTACCTACACCGTAAAAAATAAAGAACTTGACCACTTTAATATTGGAGATCGTTCTCATACATTTTTGGAACATTTTGCTCCTTAACAGATCCAATATGAAAATGGTTCAGTACCCTTTTAAGTTGATATGGACCGTTATTAAATTGAAGTTGTGTCTCCATACATATTAGGTAGATTTTTTTAATGTCAAGTGCAAATTAAAAATGGTTTGTTATTATTTGGCTTAAAGTCATATTTTATGCAATTATTCCCGATTTGATTAAACGTCACTCTAGCTCTGTTTAAATATGAGTGCGTTGGAAGTATTTTAATTTATTTTCTTTGATTTTTTAATTCCAAATTTGCTTTGTAGATTTATTAAAATATAATAAATATAGGTAATATTATGCAAATATAACGCACTAAAGTTGTTTGCGGGCTTTGTTATTTATTACAAAATGTACACTAGAATTCTGCCAATGACGTCACGATTACGCGTTTTAGTACTAAGAAACCCTACATTTTTTTTTCATTTAACGAAGTAAGAAGACGAGCAAGACGCTCTCCTGATGGTAAGAGAAACCGCTGCCCATAATTAGTACAGTGCCACCCAGTGCACTGCGCCAACGCTTCTTACTTGAGAGTCATAAGATGTTAAGACTCTTCAGCCTAGTAATTTCACTAGCTACAGTGCTCTCCTACCGAAGCACAATAACACACCGCATTGCGTGTGGTCCGACCAGCGCTTGGCCTATTTATATAGTCAACGAAAAACACTGAAAACAAATACTGTGTACCAAAGGTCTATATCAATATAATATACCTACAATACATAAAATATTACAACTTCAAATCACTAGGTAACTGTAAATGACCATCGAGTAACACCACGGCACGCAGCTAGTCTAGACATTAACACCTAACACTCCTAACACTCAGTCACTCACCTTTCCACTGCATCCAATAATTGCAATAGTTTTAAATATAGCTCCACTACGTAACTGTTCTGTGCGGTTATAGAAGAAACACACGAGTTTAAGGGGAACTAAAATTAATTTTTTTTAATATGTTGTATCTACCCACCACCCATGTAAATATCAATGTTTCTCTCCGTGCAAGGTTGTCTGGAAGAGATCGCTTTTAGCGATAAGACCGCCAATTGTTACACTTACGTCGTAATTTTGTGTTATAGTTTAGGTTTTCTAAAGAGTTTTCTATTCTATTCTCTCTATTTTTTTTAAATTCATTATAGGTTAACCTTTGACCACAATCTCGCATGATGTTAAGCAACGATGTGGCCTGAGATGGTAGCAGACTAAACCTGGAAGGCGGGATAAATCCCACCCTAGCTTCACTGAACATCATGTCGGAACACGGTCACAATGACCGCTTGGCGACACGGTTTTGTCCAGTGGGCAGTGGGTATAAAAATATCAAGCCTACGAGTATAAAAATATTAAAGAGGGTTTGAAAAGGGGATCGGACAAAAACATTTTTAGATTATTTTTAAAAATATTGGACACGAATTTTTTTGTGACTTTAATGTGATTTACAACGCACTAAAGTTACATGGAAGGGGCAGTGACGTCACTTGTGGATGCACGAGTCGATACAAAATGCATCCACAAGTGAACTCACGCGTCCTAAAAAAAAATTAAATATAATATTTTTATTATTATTTAATATTACGGACTAATAATTATATTTAAGTGTTTTGACCTTGTCCGCTTCCATAAGGGAGGCTGTATTATAACTTATAGTTATATTTTCTAGACAACAATATCGGAATTACACTAACACTCTCCATTTCTAAGATCCTTCTCTTTTTGCTCAAACTCAACAATATTTGGCACCAAACTCTTCCTTATATACCTAACACATATTTATACATACATACTATTATCATCTCTACGTCATTGGAGATAAAGATTATTTTCGTTTGGCAAAATAAATGACATTTAAATTACTAAGAACATTTCCAACGCGAATAGCCGGTCAGATTTACTCTGAATTTAGATTAGAACACACTTCAGTCTGGAAGAATTAGGCGATAAGACCGTAAAAACGCTTGTTGACCAAAATGAACACCAAAAAGAATAAACATAAAAAACCTAATAAACCACCAAATCCAACGCCGCCGCAAAAAATAGAGAAGGAGGAAATTCAAGAAAAAAGTGAAAATGTAGAAAAAATCGTCGAAATACCACCAAAAAGTGATAAAATTGAAGAAATAGTGAAAATTCAGCCAAAAAGTGAAAAAAATGTAGAAATCCAACCGAAAAGTGAAGAGATTGTGAAAATTCAAGATAAAAGTGAAGTGAAAAAGCCAGATATTAGTGAAGTTGTCGAAACAGTGAGTGAAAAAGAAAAACAGGAAGATACGCCAAAGAAACCCAAGAGAAATAAAGGTAAGAAGAAGCAACAAGATGATGCTGAAAAAGAAGTGTCAACAGTTGTCACTAAAGAAGTTACTGATGTTATTCCTGAACCTATTAAAGAAGTTATGAGTGAGAGTGTAGAAGATAAAGACATTTTGGATGAAACGATCATACCAAGTGCTAGAAAAAAGAAAAATAAAAAGAAGAATCAAAATACAGACGAGCCAAAAGTACCTGAAATTTCTGAAGAGGTACCTAAAGAACTTATTGAACCGGTTGTTGAAGTAACTGAAAAAGTAGATCCCGAAATACAAGAATTATTTTCTCCAAAGCCTGATACACCAAAAGATAAGAAGAAGAAGAATAAGAAAAAGAAACGCAATGATTCTGAAAAATCAGAAGAAAAAGATAAAGTAGAAGAGGTATCTTGCACTACTGCTTTTCAACAACTTTTAGTACAAGAAGATCCTTTGAAAGAAGATACAACAAATTTAACCCAAGACTTAACATCAATTAATATTGAAACACCAACTCAAGACATGACTTCTGAAGAAATTAAACCTACAGAAGAATTAAAAGAAGTTTCTGTTGAATATCTTGAAGAAAAACAACTAAAAGAGGAAAGTAAAGGTAAAAAGAAGAATAAAAAAGATAAAAAGCACCCACAACCTATTGAAGAACCACCAAAAAGTCCAATAGATCCCATTACTGTAGAAAAACTTTTAGAAATTTCTGCAGATGAAATAAAACCAGTTTTAGAACCGATAGAGAAAATTTTAGAAGCTATAGAAAAAGAGCCGAGTCCTAAACCAAAAGCTAAAATTGCTAAACCAGTAGAGAAGAAACGCAAAGGAAAACACGATGCTGCAGAGTCAACAGAAAATTTAGAAAGTGGAGAAATAAAGGAAGATATAAAAAACAATGATAAGAAAGAAGTAGATCAAGTAATTGAGAAACCAGAAATAAAATTAGAAAAAGTATTTCCTGATGTAATGGAATTAAAAGTTGAACAAACACTAGAACCAGAAAAATTGCAAGAAGTTGTAAGTGAAACAATACCTGAAAAGGTTCAAGAATTTGAAAACATAATTATCCCAGATAATAAAATGGGTAAAAAGAGGAAAAAATCGCCAAAACCGAAACGGAAAGAAACTACTTTTAAAAGTGTGTCAGAATTCGCTGAAATTCTTTCTGATGAACCAACTAAAGTGCCAGTTGAAATAGAAAACCGTTCAGTTCCTGAGATAAAAGAACTACAACCAATCACAAATATTGATCAAATTGTTACTAAAACTAACTTGCCAGAATCAGAAATTCAAAAAGAATCAGCACAACAAAAAGAAATAAGAGCTGAACCAATATCTATTATTGAAGAAACTAAAGTAGATGAACTCACAGGAGGAAAGAAAATAGATGACAAATTGGAAGCAGAAAAGAAAATACATGACATTACAGAAGAAAAGAAAGTTAACGACGAAGGATTTGAAACAAAAACGAGTAAAAAGAAGAAAAAGTTGCCTAAAATACCAAAAGTCGAAGAGAGTGCTAAATTAGAAGCTGCAACAGATACAAAAATTGAAGATCAACACAAAGTTATTAAAGAAAAACCAGAAGTGTTAATTGACACGTCCTTATTAGATTTAGAAGTAAGAAGTGTTAAAACAGACGAATCTGAAAGTCCTATGTGTGACATTGCTCCTGACATAACTTTTGTTAGAGCTACGAGTGAACTTTTTGATAATAATAATAATACAGAAATACAAGAGGTGGCTATAGAAGAAAGTAAGCCAAATGATCCAGCAATACCAATTATAGAAGGTTTAGTAGAAACTCCAGTACCAACTCCTGAATTAATCAAATCAGATATAGCAATGCCAGAATTATTAAAAACAGATTTCAAAATATCAGAATTTGAAGCGAAAATTCCTGCAGAAGAAAAAACTGATTTAAAGTCAAAAATGTTGGAAGTCAATCAAGACATGGAAGAATTGAGACTATCAATTGAAAGATCGTTGGCTGAATTTACTGCTTTGGATAAAGGTGAAATAAAAGAACAAGATAATAAAACTATATTAAATGTAGCAAAACCTCTTAAAGAAGAACAATTAAAAAAAGAAGATACATTGCCAGAAGTAATAAAAGAAATACCTGTTGAATTAAACATTAAAGAGACAGATAAAGATATTCCAGAAGAAAAAACTCAGTTGCCTGAACCACCAATATGTCCAGCAAGAAAGGATAACAAAGGTAAAAAAAGGAAAGGAAAAGAGAGTACCCAAAGTACTGCTCAAAGTCCTGCACAAAGTACTACTCAAAGTACTGCTCAAAGTACTACCCAAAGTACTCTACCTACTACATCTGAGGCAAGTCAAAGCAAAGATAGTTCTAAAGAAGAAAAAGAAAAAACAGATAAATCAAAAAATAAATCTGATTCCAAATCAAAAGGTAAACAGAAGTCTGCTGACGTCACAGATGACGTCACTTCCAAAGATGGTGACGAAAACAAAAAATCCAAAAACAAATCTGAATCTCAAGAAAAAGGTAAACAAAAAAATGATTATACTGATACTTCAAAAGATGACGATGATGAGAAATCCAAATCAAAAAATGATCTTGAAGAAAAATCTGATAATTTGACTGATATTAAAGATGCAGAAGAATTGGTAGACAATATGGAATCAACAGATTTTGAACCCATAGAAAATTTCGAAGATGCACTTACATCAAGCATCGAAGACGTTAACAAAACGTTTGAATTAATAGCTAATGAAGCTGACAAAGACAGCAAAGAAAAACAAAAGAAATTAGCAGAAAATAAACCAGAAATCAACGTAACAGAAGATAAAACAGATACAAAAGCAAATAAAAAAACACATCCCGTTTCGCAGCCAAAAAACTTGTTAGGCCATTACAATATTCCTGTACAATCGAATAGAACTGATTACAAAAAAGAAAAGAATAAAACACCGAATGCTAGACAAGCTAAGGTTAAAATCAAAGATTGTGTAAATGTTGACAAAAATAATTCTACACAAAATAAAAATGATTCTACAGAGGACAAAAATAATTCTACAGAAGACAAAAATTCTACAGAGAACAAAAAAAATTCAACCCAATCACAGACAGACACAAAACGGATAAAAAAGGAAAAATTCGTGAAAGAATCATTTTCCAAAGTGAAAAATGAAAACGAAGAATACGTTTACAAGTATAGTTTTCGAAAAGTGTTCTTGCAAAGTGCTTGTAACATTTGCTTCAAAGATTTGTCTCAAGTTAGAGTGCCTTGTGGGTATTGTAACTTGGTTTTTTATTGTGGTGTTCGACATAAAGATGAGAATTGGCCGCAACATCAGGCTCTGTGCTTCGCTGTGTCTACTCTTGCGCATATGAAAGGTTAGTTTTATTTTATTTATTTTTATTTTAATAGGCCAACTGTTTAATCTTCTGCGTTGTTCAAAAGAAGCCTATCATGTACTTTTAGTCGTATTCTCGCCCACGACTTTGCTCTACACAACTTTTTTCAAATGAAAACCTTAAAAAAAACAGCGTTCTCTCAACTTTGTTTTTAACTTAAATATCGTATTGTGTTTTGCTTTTCCTTGAAAAAGTTTGAATATAGAAGAGTCGAGGGCTGGTTTAGTCGTTAAGACGTAACAGAGTAACAAATACAACATGCTTTGGGTGATGGCGGACTTTTAATAACTAAACAAATATTATAACAGATAAGAGACTGTTATAAAAGCATCTCACGGAATTAAGCAGAATTCTAAATAATTTTTAGATCAGAAACACATCTACGCGGACGCCCAAAACATAACCGGTCAGGACTACCGGCTGCTCCGCATGCAGATGATCGTGTCTTCAGAGAAGGTGCTCAAGCGACGACTGGTACCCTGGGAACAGGAGGCCATGCTGTACCCCAGGGTATGCGCTGATGTAGCTTGCAGGGAATGGAGGCAAGGGAAGCTTAGGGACTGTGATGGGTGTGCACAGGTATGCTTCTTTTGTCACAATGAGTATTTAAATTTAGAGATGTAGAAAATGATTACATAGATGTGGGGGTGGGTCATTATTATCCGATACTATGACCTACGAATAATAAATGTATTTTCTTTCTTTCTTTCTTTCTACGATACTTCTGTATTGTCAGTCACGGATAAATCCTTCATTACCTAGTTTCACTAAACATCACCCGGAATAATAGCCATAATTGCTTGTCGGTACGGCTTTGTCCAGATGGTAACATATCACAGCCGAAGCCTACCAGTATAGCGAGTGGAAAAACCGCACAATTCAGTCATCCAAGTCACAGAGGCAGATTCGAACTTTCGATCCAGAGTCCAGAATAAAATGATTCGAGCCAGAAATACATACATCTGCACTACAATAAATGGGGTACCCATTGATATGATAATAATGTGATCTGACTCAAACAGTACAAGAAGGATAACTTGTTCTGTTGGAGTATAAATCCCAATAATTTTATTATTGTCATCATCGCTTCAAAATCAACTCCTTTTTTCCAGCTGTCTTACTGTTCTGACAACCCCGACCATTTACCAAAGTCCCACCAGCGTTGGTGCAAGTCCTACTCTCTGTACCAGAAACTGGTGACGTACCAGCAAACTAAAGGAAGGCTGGAGCCTAAACTGCCAACTAAGGTGATGGCTGGACCGTATGAGATACCGACCAAGATGAACGAGGTCTTGGCTGCTATGTATGAGGAGAAAATTGGTACGTATTAAAATGATAGGTTATTTTAAAGACCATAGACGTTCGCGAAGCTAGTGCCATAGGGTCGAATGTCTGATTTTTAATATAATAATCAGATTTTTTATACGATATATGTTTGACCTATAAGGTCCGCAGTCGATTGTTTAAGGAATCAGACATCCAACCTTATAGCTCTAACGTCAAGATATAGGGGATTTTCAAGAGAAAATTGAAATGAACCTTTCCTTTATTTATTTATGTGATGAAGTAGAAGACGAGCAAGACGCTCTCCTGATGTTAAGAGATAACGGCTGCCCATAATCAGTACAGTGTCACCTAGGATTTCACAATTATGTGAATTCTAGGAGCACTGCACCAACGCTTCTTACTCAAGAGTCATAAGATGTTAAGACTCTTTAGCCCAGTAATTTCACTAGCTACAGTGCCCTCCTACCGGAACACAGTAATGTTTGCACATCACTGCTCAGGCGGTAGAATAACTGGCACTGGTTTTAGTTTCCTGTGTTGTGTTTGGGCTATTGTCTATTGTTGTTGCTCTTTCACTCCTGAACCGATTGCCATTCAACTCGACATGTAGAAAGCTAGAAATATTTTTAGAACACATGGAAAATAATTATTATGAATATTTTTTATCCCGATTTTCCCACGGGATCGTCTCTTGCGCTGGTAAAACTGCAGCTTGATATTTATTTGTATTTGAACAGATATGAATGACATTCAATACGCTGCACTCACACAAATTGCCACTGCGCCCCTGACTACTGCCTACTGCTTGCAATTATGCCGAAACAAGGCTCCTGGCAATACCAACGGAGTTTGTAAGGTAAGCTACAAAAGTGACACAACTTTCAGATAAGTATACACACAAGTGAAAATATAATTAAATAATTAACCCTTTCCTGCCGGGATAGTGATTTTTAACAAATTTCCGCTTTTGAATGTTATTATCATAATAAGGTAGGTAAAAGGAAACGCACTGATTTTTTTTAGATTTTTATTATATCTAGAAGTACTATTTCCAAGACCTAGACTTAAAAGTACCGTCAGGAACTTCGTGTTATCGCAATGTTAGGAACGTTGATAGAAACTGCAAAAGTATTGAGATGTAATATTGACTTAGTAATAATAAAATAAATAGGTTTTTAATAACGGATTAACCTCTTGGTATGCAACAAAACATTTGTTTTTTTTCATTTTCACACAAAAACACGTTACAATGCGAACATTTATTATCAAATTACGACTGAATCTCCTTCAATTTGCAAACCTCACACCTTCACCAGTTCTCTGTGATTGTAGGCCAATGGATGCCTCTGTTATCCAAGTGTACCTATTCTATAGTAGAATAGTCAAATTTGAGCTTTTTGGAAGGGCCGCCTTTCGCAGTATTCTCAGTAGATAGTCTTTCATTTTCATCAATCCTTGAGCAAAAGAGCATCATCAATTTTTTTATGGTAAAATGTGCCATTGAACATCCTTGAATGACTTATGAATTGTATAACACGATGCCAAAAACCTAAAAATATCCTATGTCTCCATTTTGGAGATTTGCAACCTATAGGTTGAGGAAAGGCAGCTAAAATGATCAGCTATATCTTCGCCGCCCATATAGGTGACTATTACAATAGTATAACTATGTACCAGGAGTTTCTCCTTTTTTAGGTTCCATATCTTGCCTTCTGATTTCTGAGTAGCATAATGATTACTTTAGTGTACAATAGATATTTTCAATTGTATCTCCAATCATCACTACAAAAATATATCAGTCAGTGTGGTACAGTGAGCAAAATAGTCTCCCACTACTCCAGTATCCGCAATGTTTTCTGGTAAAATTGTATCTGGGTCCCTCTATTTCTATTTACAGTTTGGTTTGGGTAATCCATGGTTACTTCTGTGTGAAGTGAGAACACTAGAACACACCACAGAGAATACTAGATCCAGGAACTGGAGATGTGAGTACTTGATTTATAGGGCACTCCAATACATCTTTATTTGACGGCGACTATGGCGGAACTTTGGCAAAAACACTGTCTAGAGCTCTCTCAAAAATCTCATCAAAGCCCTTTGGTGAGGGTAGTTAAAGATTTTCTGCTTCATCATCGGACACACCTGCATCAGACTCTTCATCACAGTTTGGAAGCTCTTCCAATAACAGGGCTTCAATTACAGCAGTTTTGTTTGTAATATCCATCTTACTGGCTAAACAATAAGAAAATAGGCCAAAAAAATAATAAAAATAAAGTAAACATTTGTTTACGACATAGCAAAATACCCACTTTTTCGAGTATGTGTATAATATAAAAACCCATAATTTTGAGACTAAAATCACCTGACGGTACTTATAAGTCCGCATCAGTTTTTATCAAATATTCATACAAAATGCAATTATTACTCACTCAAACAGCTTTTAGAAATGTAGTCAATGATATAAACAACGTAAATAGTAAAAAATAATAGCACTTACCTATTATATTCTATTTAAAAAATATTTTCAATTACACCGCACAGCGAAGTTACAAAATGTTCGACAGGTTGTAACTAGAAGTTCAAATTTTTCGGCAATATCACGCGGTAAATTAAATAACGCGCTGTTATTGGCTTACAGAAACAGTACTCTATAGGATCGTCAGTTCTAGTTCACAAAAAGTGTTTTCGAACTTAAGTTATTAGACGAAAAGTGTGGTGGTACTTCTAAGTACCGTAAGGAGGGAAAGGGTTAAAGCGAGCCTGAAAGCAAGCATGAAGTGCGCGCGCGAGTTTTCATGGTAGACCTTATTAAAATACGCGAATATAAGACGTACTTTTTGATTAATATCTTAAAAACTTCTGAACCAATTTTGTTGAACTTGTTGTCACTGTATCTTAAATTTGATTAGAAGAAGAAGAATGGTCCAATTCCGATCAATATGTATGAAAAAAGTCAAGAAATTTGACAATTTGTTAAATTTGGTTTGTAAGTAGAGACAAGATTATCCTATTTAAACCGCGTACCATAATCAGGCGGACCGACATCTGGTGGGACGGTGTCTTAAATAAATAAAGTTTTAGTTTAATTAACACCTACTTTTTTCCTACAGAACAAAACCTTTACAATCCACGTAGTCGGCGCCGAACTACAGTTCGAAGCGGATGCCCTCAACAAATGGGAGGTGTTCTTCCTCCACCTGGTCCCCGGGGTCCAGGAGCTGAAGGTGGTCCTCATCAGCAAGATGCTCAACCCTGGGAACTTACCTTTGGACTTATTGGCTAAGATTAAGTATGAAAATGGTGTATTTATTGTTACACTTATATATTATAAATGGTTAAATGGTAATGGTTGGTAGTGGTTGTTATATTATAAATGGTTTTTAGTTCTAAGTTTTTGTATATTATAACTGTGGTGTTACAATAAAGAGTTTCCTATTCTATTTAAATTTATGAAACTACTAGTTTGTGCTTGCAGTTATCTTTGCCCGCATTAAAAATCTTTTATTACCAGATGTCTAATTAATAATAATATTTGTCTTTGCCCCAAATTTCAACTATCTATTGTATACCACAACAAAAAATAGTTATAAATTAAAAACGAACAAAACTACAGGTTAACAATTGGCGGCGTTATAAAGTAATCTTTTACGGATCAGTTCAAAATCAGTTTTTATTTTTGTATTTGGTTTAAGAGTCTCGACCTAATTTATTGGTTACGAACATAGCTATCCAAATTAAATTTATAATAGTGGCAAAAAGTAATCGTATTATGAGCCAAATTCACTGTAATTGCGACCTCTAAAATGCTTGCGACGTTGTCAATCACAAGAATTGCACTGTCGATACCTTGGCAACTGCCAAAATCGATCTATCACTTAATTATTCATCTTGGCAATCACCGTGAACAAACAAATATTACGCAACACACGTGTATTTGTGTGTAATAAAATGTTTGAGTTAGAAATAAATATCAGGGTGCTTCTGGGGAGTATTCATGGGCCTTACTTATTCCTTGTGCTTTGTTTAAATAAGTAATATTGCAGGATATTTTAGCCCCAAGTTAAGAAACTCAATGCTTATGCTAACTGATGGTGTTAAGGCAACGGAAAAAAATTGTTCTGATAAAATAAAAAAGATAAATCGAATAGAATCTGAATTGTTGCATACCTACCTATCAAATAACAAAAATGAAACTTACTAAGCTAGAAAACAATCAGCGGTTTTATCAAGGCAATTTCTTACTTACTAATATGACTTTTCCTTTGTAAAACATACTTATTGATATTTCCAGATTATGCGAAATCTGCCGTCAGAACAAGCGTCGCGTAGTTTTCATGTTCGAAGATGATAAGAACTACTCCGAGTACCGGACTAGCGAAGATTTTATAAACCCTGACATCAGTAAGTATAATAACATCCTCGTAAAATGCCTCATTTCATATAAGATGTAGACACAGTCCTACGCCCAACTACTAACTAGTCTAACATGGTTTTTTAATACAAATAACTAATAAGATGAGCAAGACGCTCTCCTGATGGTAAAAGAGAAGATAACGCTGCCCATAATCAGTAGGTACAGTGCCATTCAGGATTTCATAATCCTGATGATGTAAAAATCTAGGTGCATCGCTTCTTACTCAAGAGTCATAAGGTTATAAGATGTTAAGACGATGCCCAATAAATTCACTAGGTCCCGATTTTTTTAGGAAAATCAGGATAACAAATTGCCTATGTATTCTTCCAGGTTTCCAGTACTGTTTTATCGTAAGTTATCTCAAAGAACACTTTAAAGCTTGTTCAAACCTGAGCGATATTCGTCAGCGAAACAAAACTGCATAGAAATTCTCGGTTTTTTTTCCCAAAGCAGAGTTTCTAATATCGCCTTGGTTTAACAAGCTTTAACAAACACAAACAAATATTCATCTTTATTTTAGTAGAATCAATTTGATTTCTTTATTTCAGTCTGTGCCTTTAACCCGAGCATTCAACGTTCTTCAATCTACAACGGCAATGACCCCTGGCCAGCTTCCATCACCTCCATCATCAAGTTAAAGGCTCCCTTCATCATCACCTCCTACACCCTCAATGAGTTGAGGAAAGACATTGCCAAAATCAAGCAATGTACGGATAAATTCAAATTGATTTTGGAGCCAGGGTTTAATAATTTTGCTAGTGTTAGACCTGATAGGAATTTTATCAGCGACGACGAAATGCCTTTGCTGTTTAAGAATTATTGTGTCGGTGTGGTTTTGGGATGTTGAAATTATGTTTTACTAAAGATTTAATGTCCATAAGATCACTAGATCAGGTTTTTGTTGGTAAAAAGTGAAATTATCATTATAATCAAAATTGTTGTCCCAATTTTACCATATTTTGTTATTTATAATTTTACCCATTTTACCATAATCCGGCGGTTTCGATATTTGTATGTGGATTTTAAAACTAGATGTAATTTTGTTAACAGTGTAGTATTAGGATGTAATGTGAACAATGCGATGATGAATTTGTTTTAAGGATTTTAATGTATTGTTTTGTTTGATTTTAATAAATGATTTAAAAAATACGATTTGTTTTTATTCTGTATTAGCAGTTTTCTGTGGATTTCTGAAGCGGAAATGTAGCCTATATGTATGTAGCAGCTTAAGCGGATTGATTTATCCCACCTTCTAGGTTTAGTCTGCTGCGATCTACGGTCGCATGGTCGCATAACATCACGTGAATTTTGGTCAAAGCTTATTAAGAAGTTTTGGGACGTTCGAATTCTGTCACATATAAAGCGGATGCGGCCAAAAACAAAGATTTTCCGCCCACTTTTCCGCGCGTCTATGTGGGATTACCATTATTTAAAGAGTTTAATTCATCCACATACACACACACCCATACACTCGCTACCAGCACTCACACAAATTCTCAAACAAAACAAAATGTCAAAACCACTTTTCTGTACCTACCTTTTATTTTTGGTTTGATTTTTTTAACACTTACCTCAATCACTTCCACATAGACAATTAGTAATAAAAAATACACCTCGTTTTAATAATAATTATGTTATATCTTATATAATTCATATTTACAATGATAGTTATGTTGTATTTACAATTCTGTACATCACTTAAGACCATAACTACACAGTTAAGACGTAAGAAGGCAAATGGCAAACAGTCGCAATGGATTTAAGAAACTAGATGATTGAGCTCGTTGATTAAAGGAATGAGGATAAATCCATAGTAAGTCCTAAATTTTATACTATACCCTATATACATAAAAAATGTATAATTAGAATTAGTCAGAAAAATATATTTGACAGAAATCTAAATATATAAAAGGAACTAGCTCACACTCGCGGCTTGTCCGCGTGGCAAAATCCTTCTTAGCGTAGGTCTACGTCATAAAACCTATCTGTGGTCCAAATTTCAATCCAATCCGTCCAGTGGTTTAGGCTGTGCGTTGATAGATCAGTCAGTCAATCAGTCACTCTTTCCTTGTATATATTTAGAAGAGTGACTGATTGACTGATCTATCGACGCACAGCGCACTTGTACTTCATTACTTTTTTCAACAGCTCAATCTAGTATCAACGTCAATCGCAATCTATTTGCCAATGGTATCACAGATCACATACTAAACAAAATGGTCACTCATTAGGCGAAAATACGCACACATTTCGACATAGATATGTAAAATATGAAGCAAAATATGTTTTTTGAGTTGACATTTGAAGCTGCTCCCGTCACCTGGCACAAAAAAACGGAATTTAATCAAATGATTAATTTTGTTAATAAAAACAGGACGGCAAGGTATAAAACAACGTCACATTTAATCAGACTATTGTTGTAAAAGTGTCATTGACCTTATGAGAAGGATAAAATAATGTGCGTCCATTTTTTACCTTTTTTTCATAATGTTATAAAAGTAAGTGCATGCAATATTTTTTGACAAGATTTTTTAAGTATTCAGTTAAGTACATAAATAGTGCAAGTAGTATGTAAAAAGTGTTGACATGTCAATAATATTATTATTTATTTTCAGTATGTATTTAAAAATGTGCAAAATGGAAAAGAGTGAAAAATAGGTGCATATTATGCTATGGGCAAAATTATTATGTATCACATCACATTGCTTAATAATTATAAAAAGTTTAATAAATACACAGAAACAAAAAATAACTTGTTAAGTGCATAAGGCAAAATACAAAACTGGGTGTAGTTTCCAAGTTCGGTTAGTTTATCATAAGCACAATCATATTTTGCAAACAATACTATTAAAAACATAACAGAATTATATTTATTGTTAAATGTGTTTAAAAAGAGAAGGGTATAAAAATGACGCTAGTGTGTATATTACTAAAAACACAAACACCCCTCTCTTTCTACCACACACAAAAATACAAGCATGTTAATTGTATATAATATTATAAATCCACCTGTTCAGTAGTGTATGTCATATCTGAATCTATCTTTGGCTCGAAATCCGGTGAATCCGTCGCATCTAAAACATTTTCTAATCTTTTCAATTCTTCTGTTAATAATAAATTGTCTTCTGTTGAATTTACATCTTGTAATATTCTTTCTTTAGTGTGATTGTTTGTTAATTCATCGTCTTCATGTTTGGTTTTACCAAAAATTGCCATTAATTTTGATATGGCATCACTAAATATATCTCCTTTTGATATATCTGTATAATTTGTTGTATTATTAGTATTTATTGTTTTATTATCATTATTTGTATCATTAATTATGTTATTTTTTAATATATCGGGTAATTCAGTCCATGGATTATTTGAAATAGTTCTATTAGTAACTGATTCAGCTGTTTCTATATCTTCTACGAAAGTTTCAAAATAATCTGTGTTTATGTCAGTTGTATCATCGTCTCCTATGCTCATATATTCTGAATTAAACTCAAAATTTTCTTCTGTTGTTGATGTTTTATCTAATTTTTCTAATCCTTTATGTGTAGGGTAATCAAAATCATAGTTTGCTTCTGTTGTAGAAGTTTTATCTAAACTTTCTTTGTTTTTGTCTGTAATGCTATCAAAATCGTCAAATGAATAAGTATCATATTTAGTTGCTATATTACTTTCTGTTGTATATTCAACATTATTCAAATTATATAATTCATCTCTCAATTTGTCCATATTGAGGACGTTATTGAAAACTTCTTCTGTAGGTTCAAAAGTTGTAGTTTCATTTTGAGTGTCTGTTAGATTTTTGTCAAATAAATCAAAATAATCTACATTTCTTCTATTTGAATTATCTTCTGTTGTAATTTCAACTGGTCTATCTAAAATATCATCTCCATATTGTTTATTATTAATTTCTTCAAATAATGGACTATTTGTGATGAGGTTCGTAGCAGTAGTAGCATAATTTAAATCAGTCTCAGTCATATCATCTAAGTACTCCGTCAATTTCTCTTTATCTCCTTTTAATTTAAAATTATCAACATTAAGTACATAATTAAGTAGAAAATCTAATAAACCGTTATGTGCGGGTTTTTCAGTTGCATTCACTTTTAAACTAAACTGTTCTTCTACTTGCTTTTTGATTTCTTCCGTGTAGTTTTCTGGAGGGTTGAAATGGTATTCTGGGTCTTTTACTTCTATTTTAGTTGTTAGATTAATATTTTCATCAGAATTAGTGTTTTCTGTAGTGATATCATGAGTTATATTGAATAAGTCGTTGTCTGTATCACTAAATCTTTTGTTTTTAGTATATTTAGCGATGGCTGGGCCGAAAGTGTTCTCTATATAATCGTAAAGTTTGGTGCATTTTGCTACAGTATCTACGTCGTTGGAACTGCCCCATATGATGATCCCACTCGCAGCCGAGTTGAAAATCGTTGATAGAGCCATGTTCAGGTCATTCTGGAAATAAAGAGAACAAAATGTGAATTTATAGAAGTTAATATGGAAGAATAGTTAACATATTATTGTATTTTCAGTCCTGTTCCATTCCCAAGTTGTCTGTAAGTAATTGCCTAGTGCGATAAGACGTCGATTGTTTACCTAGCGTTAAGATATCTAGCTCATTAAGCTTCTTTGTAATTGTTTGGTATGCAATAAAGTATTATTCTATTCTAATAGTTAATATAAGTAGGTACAAATATTCACACAATACAATATACTCTTACAATATTCATACAATTATGATGCGTTTCTTGCTCGTTCTTCTCATAGAGGTGCTTTGCGAAGGAGAATTCGTAGAGTAAGTATTAAAATAGAAAAAAAAATGACTTACAAAAGTGCTCTAATTAAGCATATCTGAATAAATTAATTTTGAGTTTGAGTTTTGAAATAGGCAATAGATATAAAAACTAATATAGTATTTTTGCGGTGCCAGGATACGAACTCGGTGATCTAGAATCACACCAAACCATAATAATATTATAATCCCTTGGCCACTTCCTTTACGAATATCATTTTTCAAGGTCAGTGAAAACATAATGAAATGAGGTGATCCGACAGAGAACCAGAGTTACCGACATAGCAGAAAGGATTAGCAAACTGAAGTGGCAATGGGCTGGTCACATTTGCCGTAGAACCGATAACCGTTGGGGTAGACGAGTTATCGAGTGGAGACCACGTCTCGGTAAACGTAATGTAGGACGCCCATGGGCGAGATGGGGCGATGATATCCGGAGGGTCGCTGGGGGTGGGTGGAGAAGAAAGACGTAGGACCGAGTTGAGTGGCGTGCCATGGGGGAGGCCTATGTCCAGCAGTGGACGAACATAGGCTGATGATGATGAAAACATAATCATTAAGTTGGTTTACATATTTCAACAAAAGACATTAAGAACAGCTGTTATGTTTTCAAACAATTGTAAACTAAAATAATTGACCTTGTTTCTATTGTTCTGTTTTCGTAGTGTTTATTTTTATTGGCTGCTATAAATTATTGTGTAATGGCAATATTTGTGTTTGAATTTGGAATCTGAGTGATGTAATTGGTCAATCAATATGTTTCTTATGGTATACATTTACAAGATTTTTTTTGTACAAAGAATAAAAAACTAAATTATAATCCGTTCATCCGTTTGGGAGCTACGATTACACAGATAGACACACACACAGACAGACAGACAGAAGACAGATACGTCAAACTTATAACACCCGTTGTTTTTGTTTCGGAGGTTAAAAAGACGACCAAGACTTGTGACTTGATGATAAGAGATAAAATAATAATTGGGGTTTACAGGTTACCCTACTTACACTGTCAGAGTCAAATCACAATGTATAGGTTGTGTGGCCAACCTATATGTTGCAGTTTCAGGTCGCCGAGATGACTACTGTGCCTGCAACATGAGCTGACGACTGCTTCCTACATATCTTATAGGAAACAGCCGGGACACACAGTTTTACGTGCCGCGCCGAAACACGGTAGCGTCCAGCCGAAAAGTTTTTTCCACACTAAGTTTTGAACCCATGGTCTCCGGATCCGTAAGCCGGACAAGGACGCTACAACGCTGCCCATAATTATTGCAGTGTTACCCAAAATTTCACATTGATTAAAATTCTAAAGTGCACTGCACCAACGCTTCTTACTCAAGAATCATATTATGTTAAGACTCTTCAACCGAGTAATAACACTAGCTACAGTGCTGTGTGCACAGTGTTTGCACATCACTGCTCAGGCGGCAGAATAACTGGCACTGTTGGGATACCCACCTAGACGACCTCCTGCAAAGGAGTTAAAAAAATACTAACCTGTGTCAAATATCCTCCATCTCTATATCTGAACCACAGGTAAGGCAGTATGTTTGTCTGTCTGTGTCGTTCTTCTTTTTTCACTTTAAAACCACCCTTTGTCATCTCTCATCCCTTATAACTCATACTTTTATAGATAAAGGAAGCGAGAGTTCTAAAAATCCCAGGTTATAAATTGGCATCGACATATTGTCGAATAAAAAAACAAAAACGAGGCGGTGTAGCAATCCTATTAAAGAATGATATCAAGTACAAAGAAATACCATATTTAGATTCTCATTCCACTGATAGAGGCTTTGAATGCTGCGGTATCGAAATATTGAATCAAAATTTAATTTTAATATGCTTATATAGAACACCAAATTCAAACTATCGCGTATTTATAAACAATCTTGAAAATTTATAACATCAGACAACACAAACAAATAAACCTAAAAAACAATTAGTTATCGCTGGGGATTTAAATATAAATACACTGCAATCAAACAACAGAACAACTGAATTATTGGGGCTTTTGAGTAATTATAATCTACAATTACATATAAAAGAACCCACACGTCAAAACTCTTGCATTGACCATATAATCAGTAACATAAATGAAGCTCAGGGTGAACTATTAAAATGGGCTTTATAAGACCATGATACTGCTTAACTTCTGATAATTCCTATTCAAAATAAAAATATACCTATTCAAGAATATAATATATGTAGAATTATAGTACGGAAAACATAAATAAATTTAAAGAACATGTAGGTAACTTATCGTTCTCAGAAGTATATAAAGAGAGTGAGTGAGAGTGAATATGAATATTGATTATAACAAATTTAATGATTTATTTACACTTATGAATTCTATTTCCTATAAATAAAATTAAAATTTCCAATAAATTTCAGACTCCAAAATAGTTAACTAAGGGACTAAAGACTAGTTGTAAAACCAAAAGGTTTAAATATTATTCAAACGAAACGGATCACAATAAAAATAAATTTAAGAGATATTCAAAGATTCTTCGCCGATGTGTTTACAACTCAATGGTCGTACATAATCTCAAACATATAAAAAAAGCCAAAAACAAATGCAAGGCGTCTTGGCAAATAATAAAAGAGGAAACAGAGGATTCTAAAAATACAGACTCGATAGATAGTATCACGTTAAAGGACGAAACGTTAAAAAATGATCCCGTTAAGATTGCTGAGGCTTTTAATAATTACTGGGTAAATTTAGGTAATAGCAACGCTGATGTGAGTAATTTTACCAGTGGACAGTCTACTTGTGGAAGCATCTTTCTAAAACCTTACAGTCATGGAGAAACGCGCAAAATTATATTAACACTAAGGAACACAAATGCCGAGGGTCATGATGGATTCGCAACTAGAGTTATTAAGGAATTTGCAACTGAACTAACACCGATTCTGACACACCTTATAAATCTATCTTTCGAAACACGATGCTTCCCTACCTTTCTCAAATTGTCTATTGTTAAACCTCTCTACAAAAAAGGAGATCTCCGGAAAAACTAGAAAACTATAGGCCGATTACTCTCATACCTATAATTTCAAAAATCTTTGAAACTGCGATGTTTAAACGAATGATGGCATTTATTGAAAAGTATGAAATACTTAGTACGAAGCAATACGGCTTTCAAAAGGGAAAGTCCACAACACTGGCCTGTTTTAATTTGGTGAAAACGCTCATTGACTATGTTGATATAGGTTATCCAACAACAGCTGTTTTCTTTGACATGTCAAAAGCGTTCGATTTCGTATCGCATAAACTCCTACTAAGTAAATCAGAGCGATGTGGAATTCGTGGACCTGCTTATCAGTGGCTAAATTCCTACCTAGAAAACAGAATGCAATGCGTAGAAATAAAAAAGATGGACAAAAGTCAGTCATTGAAATCTTACAAATCGACCTTCAAACAAAATGGCGCGGGTGTACCTCAAGGCAACATTCTTGGTCCACTCCTATTCTTGCTTTACATAAACGTCATTCCAGAAATCACTAATTATTTTTGCTTTTTGTTTGCTGACGATATATCTATTATACTGACATGTAAAAAAACTGACATTAATACTAATATAAACAATACAATTAAATCTATAATTGAATGGTTAGGAAAAAACAATCTAAATGTGAATTTATCCAAAACGTACAATTTGGAACTTATGGGCGCAAAAATCACATACTTGATCTTAATTACTCCGGGTATAAATTGAAAGAACTTGACGAAACAACATTTTGGGAATAAATGTAGATAGTAAATTCCACTGGAAATCCCAAATAGATAAAGTGTGCAAAAAATTAACAGATTTACCCACGTTCTGCACAAATTAACCCAGGCGTCATCGAAAAATGTCGCGCTATCTGCCTATCACGGATATGTGTCGTCTGAACTAAGATACCGTCTTATTTTGTGGGGAAACTCTACAAACGTGCAACGAGCATTTGTGGCACAAAAGAAATGCTTACGTGCTATTGGGGGCTTATACTCGTGGGCTTCTTGTAAGCCACTTTTTAAGGAATTCCAGGTACTACCATTACCCTGTATGTATACATATGAGTGTGCAAAGTTTGTTAAGGAACATTTTGACTTATTTAACAAAGCTCAGGAACTACCTAGAAATACTCGTAACAGGAACAGACTGATCTTAAACAAAGTTCCTAAGACATCAATATTTCATAAAAATTGTTATGTAATGTGTAGAACTATATATAATGCCTTAGCATATGATATTAAGGATCTACCAACACCAAAATTCTTTAAAAAACTTAAATCTTGGCTGTTCGAGAAGCTTTTTTACTCTGTAGCTAAATTCTTGGATACGAGAAATCCTTGTATCTATCGTCCAAAACAATGGTGAATCACAAACAAAACAATGAAAAGTTTGGCAAGACATATATATATATATATATATATATATATATTACACATTTTAAGACATCTCGTAATTTTTGACATTGTTAAATAATATAGCTAAATTTTATATCTTCGATTTAATAATAATTAGAAAATTAAATTAACCTCATTTTATGTAATTTGCATGTCATTACAATTGACTAAATGTTTAGAACGACCATTTTTCAATTACACTTGAACTAATTTGTAACAACATTTAATGCAAATAAATAATTTCATTTCATTTCATTTCATAAGGTATCTTAATAATGGGATGAAAATATATTTTTGGACTTTAAAAAACCCTTTCTCATCTTTTATCCCTTATAGGGTATGACATTGGGATGAAACTCATGTTTCGTCCCTTATAAGACATCTTAAAATATCCCCTCCCCTCTCAATCTCACATTAACTTTTTTTTAACTTCATTTTATTTTAAACCTAATTAGATTTTAACTATAATTTATGTATACTGTGTCTGCAATAAAGATATTTCATTTCATTTTATAGTATGACCCCTCTTTCGTCCCCTATAAGGTAAGAATAATGAAGATAAATCTGACTAACCTGAGTCAAAAACCCTCCATCTCTATATCTGAACCACAGGTAGGGCAGTATGTTTGTCTGCCTGTGTCGCGCCGCCTCCCTCAGTCGGCCGCGGATCAACGAGACGAGTTGTGCACTCGTCAGTGACTTGTGACTGTACAGCGAGGGGTACAACGCTGTGGATTTGGACCATAGCCAGGGTACACTGGAAAGAGAGAAAAAGGTTGTAAATTTTCAGTTTTCTTAAAAGATTCATTTCTTACTGATGTGGATGATGATGATGGTGGAGACAATAAAACTTTTTAGAAACGATGACGATGGTGATGATTCTAGTGATGGTGATGGTGGTGATGATAGCGGTGATGGTAGTGTTGGTGGTGGTGATTGTGATGGTGATGATGGTGGTGATGTGGTGATGATGATGGTGGTGATGTAAGTGATGATGGTGGTGGGGATAATTATGATGGCGGTGGTAATGGTAATGGTGATGATGATGCCATTGATGGTGGTGGTGGTAATGGGATGATGATGATGGTGGTGGTAATGGTGATGATGGTGATAGTGGCGATGGAAGTGGAGATGATGATGGTGGTGTTGTTAATGGTGGTGATGATGGTGGTAGTGGTGGTGGTGAGGGTGATGGTGATGGCATTTATAATAAATATTATACAAATATGAATAATTATAAAAAAATGTTTACCCATCGTTTTCTTCAGGCACCTGCTTAGCGCATGCCTCGTACATGTTATTGGCGGCCATGTTAAAGCAGTAAGGGAACCCATAGAACCCCCACACAGCTCTCGGTCGGAGGGTGCGAGCCGTCACCAGGGTTGTCTCCATGAAGGAACGCGCTGCTTTTGTGAAGCGGGAGCGTGCCTGGAATGTGTTGTACAGCTTTTGACAAGATTTTAATTACTTTCACCTGTCTGTTCCGTGTCTGTCTGTAATCAAATCTTGCAAGTTAAATTTGATCCACTTCCCGGATTCCTATTGAAATTTTGCATGCATATGTAAATTGGATGACAATGCAATATTATTTATTACATCGAGCAGATCTGATGATGGAGCTGGAAGGTGGCCATAGGAACTCCGTAATTAAACGACGTTCTGTTGTATTGTAATAATTATGTTTATACGTAACTATTTATATTACTATATCGCGTGCCCACATTTGTCCTAAATACTCGGCGAGATTGTATCTTAATATAGGTTTAAATGAACACTAACGACTGACATTAACTGCTCGTGCTCTATTTATAACTAGGTACTATGTAATACTTGTCTGTTTGACCAACTAATAGCTCTGCACCTTGTGGTTTTAACGGACTTCAAAGTAAGAGGAGGGTTACAATTTGACGGTTCTTTTTTAACCCCCGACGCAAAAACGACGGGGTGTTATAAGTTTGACGTGTCTGTGTGTGTGTATGTCTGTCTGTGGCATCGTAGCTCCCGAACGGATGAACGGATTTTGATGTAGTTTTTTTTAGTTTGAAATTAAAGTAAGTCGAGAGTGTTCTTAGCTATGTTTAGTGGAGATCGGTCTAAGATGGCCGCCGCTACAAAATGGGGATTAGTTTTTTCTTCCACGACCCCCTCAATATGGGTATCAAATGAAAGGGCTTGTCTATAATACGCTGCCTACCGAACCCTACCCAAATCGTTGCAAACTCGCGCGACCTTGAGTTCAACCGCTTCTAGGGAGTCACATTACTGTATTATATATCTCTTTACCATGGTTATAGCAGGACATTTCAGACAGCGCAATTTAACCCTGAGTTAAACAACTCAATGTTTTTGTAATATTCTAAAATGTGATCTGACCTCAGCCTCGATGGCAGCCTTCTTCCACCATGGATGGAGCTTCCTCTCGATCTCCACGCTGACGTCCTTGTAAGGCTGGAGGGTGCCGAAGTTCTGACGGAACACAGGACGCCAGGATTCAAAGTCTATTATACCTACACCTGGAATTGGAATACATATTGGGTTAATGACAATGCATGCCAGTTTTTCAGCATTTCGTAACACTAAAGGAAAAAATAAACCAAAAATAATAAATAATTGGGCTTTATACTCCAAAAGAACAGGTTACCCTACTTACACTGTCAGAGTCAAATGACAAGTATAGGTTGTGTGGCCAACCTATATGTTGCAGTTTCAGGTCGCCGAGATTAATACAGGGCCTGCAACATGACCTAATGACTGCCTCCATACATATCTTATAGGAAACAGCCGGAACCCACAGTTTTTACGTGCCTTCCGAAACACGGTAGCGTCCAGGCGCAATTTTTGCTACACACTGATATTTGAACCCAGCGTCTCCGGATTAAAAGCCGGACGTATGACCACTAGGCCACGGATGCTACTAAGCTACTGAGAAGTGTTCACTAATAAATCATCGAAGTTAAGCAATGTTATGTGCGTACGTATTTGGATGGGCGTATTTGAGTGGTCCCCCAACTTATGCTGTTTTTTTTTGTACGAAACCTTTGGTTAGCTAGTCCGTAGTAGGTACTACCAAATCGAATATTAACTATAAGGGTTTCTTATTGACAACAAACCCTTTAACGACTCGGACGAATTATTGTGGTGATGTCGACCTTTCCTCTTTGCTTAAAGTCAGATAAATAAATAGGCGAAGCGCTATTCGGACTACGCGCAATGTAGGCTTCCGTAGAACAAATCGAATTTTAACGGCCTCAACAACGCACTCTAGGTAACCATATTTTTTTGTACACTTCTCTCACCCTTACTGTTGGCCTATCTGTGCAAAATAACAGCTTACTAGAACTAATAGTTTCTCCGTAAACCCGCGGACAGACGGACGGAATGACAGAAAAAGCGAAACTATAAGGCTTCCTTGTTGACTACGGTACATTTAAAATTTCTGTTTTAATTTTGAGTTCAAAAGAAAAAACTTGCAATCAGCACTATATACGATTAGGTACAGTCACTGGCGGATCCAGGATTTGGTCCGGTTTGTGCAGACGGGCAAAAATATTATAATTTTTACTACGAAAAGTGTGTGTTTAGCTCGCTCTGAACAGTTAGAAAGTTCAAATATCCTTAATAATAAGTGCCAAAGCAGCTTGCTGCGAGCGCCGAAAAAAAAAAGTCTTGACCATGAAATATGTGCAAAATTCGTACCTCTATAATGCTTCTTGGTGGGGGGTTGACCCCCTGGCCCTTCCCCCCCTAAATACGCCTATGGGTACAGTTCTTCACATAAGTTTATTTACAATGTTTATTTTTGAAACCCAGTTAACTCCCGCTGAACTCGGTTGTTCATTTGTTTGCTACTCCGAATGTTATT
This sequence comes from Hemithea aestivaria, assembly GCA_947507615.1. Taxonomy (NCBI): domain Eukaryota; kingdom Metazoa; phylum Arthropoda; class Insecta; order Lepidoptera; family Geometridae; genus Hemithea; species Hemithea aestivaria. The sequence continues at coordinate 549,626 of OX382346.1, read as the reverse complement.
GTTTATGCAAGATTAACCCAAACAAGGCAGGCTAAACACGATCAAAATATCGCGAGGTGATTGACTTTACTAACAAAGGAAGCCCATAAAAATTTAGGCCGTATATAAAGAACCTACTAAAAAATTGAAAAACAAGTAAAAAAAAAAACTTTTTAAAAACAAGCTTTTATTATTATTACCATCTAGCACTAAAGTATCTACTCGTTTAGGCGAAGCAAATGAGCCTAAACTTGATGGGGTTGCGTCGTTTAATTACGGAGTTCCTAAGGCCACCTTCCAGCTCCATCATCAGATCAGCTCCATGTCATAATAATATTGCATTGTCATCCGATTTATACAAGCATGCAAAATTTCAGCTCAATCAGATACCGGGAAGTGGGGCAAATTAAATTTGCAAGATTTAATTACATACAGACAGACAACAGACAGGTGAAAGTAAATAAAAGCTTGTAATAAAATAAACACATGCTTCATTTCCACTATTGTTTGGCTATTTTTATAGAGTTTATTTACATAACAAAAGTACACAGTAGGTATGTAACAATGACGATGCGTACACCCACATGGTTCATGACCTAGGCATTACAATGTGATCTAAACAGTCAATAGGGCATGGTCGCCCGCATCATAGCTATGTTATCTTATAGCATTTTATTATTGTAGAGAATTTTACTTTTAAAGTTAGGCCGGGGGTAGACTTCCTTTGCCGCGGATGAGTGCTTCGGCGTACCCGCTGCCCCGGCATTATGGCGTCCCGCAGGAACATCCCCAGGTTTTTAGTGGGTATCCCCGCCGCTCCCATCTTTGGCGAGGGAGTCCAACATACCACCTCGCGCCCCCCAGCGTGAGGTGATGATGCGTAACACATTTTTCTTGGGTCAAAAAAAAGGGGTAGACTTCTTTTGCAGGAGGTCGACTAGGTAAACCCCAACAGTGGCAGTTATTCTACCGCCTGAGCAGTGATGTGCAAACATTATTGTGCTTCGGCAGGAGGGCACTGTAGCTAGTGAAATTACTGGGCTGAAGAGTCTTAACACCTTATTACTCTCAAGTAAAAGCTCTGGCGCAGTGCACCGAGGATTTTTAGCTATTTAAAATACTGGGTAGCACTGTACTAATTATGGGCAGCGATATCTCTTACCATCAGAGGAGCGTCTTGCTCGTCTTCTTACTAAAAAAAGGCATTACGGCCTCAGGATTGCTTGGCATGGCATGACACAAAATGGAATTCATCATCATCATCAGCCTATGTTCGTCCACTGCTGGACATAGGCCTCCCCCAAGGCACGCCACTCAACTCAGTCCTCAAAAAATGACATTAAAATAATATACGAGTAAATTCTGACAATAATTATAATAATTGGAACTTATACTTCTACAGAACAGGTTAATCTGCTTACACTGTCAGAGTCAAATCACAATCACAATAATTATTATAATTTATAATATATAGGTTTTGTGGCTAACCTTTATGTTGCAGTTTCAGGTCGCCGAGATTACTACTGTGCCTGCAACAAGACCTAACGACTGCCTACATATTATCTAGAAAACAGCCAGGACCCACAGTTTTTCGTCAATTTCGAAGTACGGTTGTTTCCATGCAACTTTTTGCCACACTGGTATTTGAACCCAGAGGGTATATTGTCTAAATCTCACCCACTACGATTGATGACAACTTCAATGTACATTGCTGCGTTTGATATTTTACTCATATTAACCTCATTAAGGTTTAAGCAAGTAATGTACGCAATTTTGTCTATGGATTCTAATGTTTTACATGTAGTTTGGCGATATCCAATAGGCCCTCAGGGCCTCCGGATTACAAGCCGGACGTACGACAACTGGGCCACGGACGCTACTGTTAGCTGCATACTTCTAGTATTTGCCAATGTCAAGTATAAATCATTTAACATATTCTCGCAATGATTATGACATAAGTGCTATAAAGTATCATCTAGGTACTTCCTAGTACATTAGCGAAATTAAATGATTCATAGTTATTAGTGTTTATTGGAATGAATTAGACGTTCCGCTAGGCGACCTTGAGACATATATTACACAAGCTGCGCCCAGCGGTTTTACCCGCTGTTCTATGCCTATGTGTTATTCCAGGTTCTTAGCTATCTCTATACCAAATTTCTGCTCGATAGGTCTGTTTAGGCGTAAAGAAGTAACAAACATACATCCATAAATTCTTACAAACTTTCACGTTTATAATATTACTAGCTGCGCCCAGCGGTTTTACCCGCTGTGCTATACCTATGTGTTATTCCAGGGTCTAAGCTATCCCTATACCAAATTTTAGCTCAATAGGTCCACCCGTTTAGACGTGAAGAAGAACATACATATTATACACTCACTCACAAACTTTCACATTTATGAAATTAGTGTGATAATAAGAGAATCTAAGGCAATCTAAACAAAGAGAAGTAAAACTAAACAAGGGAATCTAAACAAGGATACACAAAATTTCAAATTTATGTCCAAAGAAAAACAAACTAAAAATACTACAGCTACTACAGCAGTAAAGAACACTTTTATTAACCACAGATCGGCCACAAGCCGATAGAAACCGAAATGCTGGGGTATATTTGGCCCAACATATAAGTATTGCCATTCAATGTGGCAATGCTGCCAGCATTCTGGGCACTCTGCCATCTGACAGTGGTTTGGAGCACTTGGATTTTCTGTAGATCGGCTTGTGGCCGATCTGTGGTTAATAAAAGTGTTCTTAATTTTTTTAATAATAATATTATGCTTGTCACTCAAATTAAAATAGGTAAGAATTAAGAATAAACCTTTCCACATAAACAACTCGTAGTAAATATTTATTTTGTAATCCTAATCTTGTAACAATAATACGAGTATTATTGTTCTCATATTTCGGACACATTGACACAGTTTTGCTAAATACCTAATAATATTCACCAACTATAGTTATAAAGGAAGATACCGCGGTTTAAACGGTTATATATATTTTTAAATAAACTGACTTCTAGCTTCAACAAGCGAGACCAAAACGCACAACTAAAAACCGCTCGAATTTGATAAAATTTTAATGGCTCCACGTAGAGAACCCTTTTAAATAAAGACAGTAAACTGTACCTAAATGTAGGTACATTTTAAAAAAGCCAATGTACTGTGAACCTGCATCTTGCTCAAATATAGAGCCTCCTACTGTATCACGTCAAGGCGCGTCACAATTATATCGATTTTATATTTAGTATGGCTAAAAACCAATTATTATGTATATAGTTTACTATTGTGGCATCATAAAAAAAAAACTACAAAACTTTAAGGAGTAACAATGAACAGGTTTTTTATAAATTATGTTTTTCTATAAGTTGGGGATGTTGACAAGGTTATAAGATTCTGTGTTGGGACGCGTGACGTCACACCACTATACAAAAACGTACTAGATTGAGCGGTGTGACGTCACGATCAAGCAACTTTAGTGCGTTGTATCTCTCACGTTTTTTATCAGACACGTGTCGAATATTTTTCAATAATGTACATTATGGACAAAAAAATGTTGTTTTGTCAACATCCCAATTGGCTTCACCTTTGTTATTGGGGCGCGGTATCTGCGCTTGTTACTATAGTGTGGACATTATCATTTGTTTATTTTGTTGATAAACTTACTCAATGGAATCTTTATTATAACTATTTGTCATTTAATCTGGGTGTTTTCCTATACAGTTAACAGTTTAGAAAACAAAATATGTGAAGGTTATTTCAGCGCCTGAGCAGTAATGTGTAAACATTACTGTGCTTCGGTAGGAGGGCACTGTCTAAAGAGTCCTAAAATCTTTTTAAGTTAAAGAGGCGTTGGTGCAGTGCACCTAGAATGTTAATCATGAGTTGATCTGATGATGGAGCAGGAAGGTGGCCATAGGAACTCAGTAATTAAACGCAACCCCATCGAGTTTGGGCTCATTTGATTCGTCTTGACCGAGTGCTTTGGCGGTAATTATAATAAATTTTGTCTTGTTTTTAAATTTCACTTGTTTATTACATAACTTTTTATTTTCATAAAATATTTTTTACAAAATTATATTTCAAAATTTGTCAATAAGTATTGCCATTCATCGTGGTAATGCTGCCAGCATTCTGGGCACTCTGCCATCTGACAGTGGTTTGGAGAACTTGGATTTTCTGTAGATTGGCTTGTGGCCGATCTGTGGTTAATAAAAGTGTTCTATGCTGCTGTCGTATTGTTAGTTTGCTTTAAAAAAAAACTTGTAAAGACAAAGCTTTTTAAACTCGAGTTGACAGTATCCAGTTTATCATTAACAGTATGAGTCAATAGGAAGTGTCGAAACGATCTCATTCGGACATTATGTAATGTTTGACCTAATTCACTGATTCACATAATTATATGAGTTATGTGTGTTTTTGTTGGGGCTTAATAATTCCTAAGGATGAAACGACAAGGCAGATTATAATGTAACGTTAAAAGTAGCATTTTCGGTTTTCAACCAACCTAAGATGGAAGGTTTGATAACTTATATTATTCTTTAGAATCTTTTTTTAGGTTTTTTTATTTATGTCTACTCAAAAACGCCTGAAGCGATTTTTTTCTATGTGTACCTACTTCCGATGTGGTGGGGCCACTTAAATTTAATAAAAATCGGTGTAAGAGCTGTAATACATACTACGAAGAAATAATGTCCATCCCTAGTTCGTTGAATACATACAAGTAGGTACATATTATATGGGTAAAGCCTCACGCTGTAAACTTGATATAAATATATAATTTTAAAGATTAAAAAAAAAATTAGTAATGTCAGTGTATATTTATTATGCGTTGCGATTTGGTGAGACCTACTCTATTGTGCTCTTAGCTTTAATAAATATAATAAAAATTAAAGACAACTCACCACTAAAATCCTCATCAGGAACACTCTCATCCAGATCTTCCTTAAATCTCAACAAATGTCGATCCAAATCACCATCCTGAGGGACCCCCCCATTTCTAAACCTATACCTCCCACTACTCTCATTCTTCAACAACGCTGGAAAAAGTCCAGGGTCATACAAAATAGTCACTTTCTCCCCTTTAAATCTGTCATTTTCATTTTGTATGATACCAAATTTTTCATACAAATTTTTGAAATGTATTTTCTTCGATGCACATTGCATTGTGGGCACGTTCCAGTAGACTTTAAAGGTTTTCGTGCTTCTTAAAGGCTGCTCAGGCACTTCTATAACGTAGTAACTGAAAAGATATAAAAGTGTATGTTAGTAATGTATAGACTAGAAATCATTTTTCCGTTCGCTCGTTCAGTGATTGAATTAGACTGTATTTTTTAAAGTAAGACTAGAGATCCGTATCGTAGGATGCCAATGGAACTTAATTTTTAACTGACTTTAAAAAATTGATTTGTATGTAATATCAATTATTGTAACTACAAAATTTCAAAAGATATGTGTTCACAGATATTAAATTTTTTATATGAAATTTCAGTATGCAGCTGAAAAGAAAATTAGCTAGCCTCTATGTGTCTAATAGCTACTTTAACACACCAAATTTAAGCTCATTTGATTTAGCCGTTTATCATGAAGAGAACCTATATTTTTTCACATTAATAATATTAGTAGTATTTCAATAGAAGGTACATTACTGTTTACAGTGATAAATGTACGGAACTCCTGTAATTTATCTCGAACTTGACTTAGTAGAATAATCGATTCAACTAAAATAACTTTCTCAATTATCTAAAAGATAATAATAATTAATTGTCAAGATTTGATTAGATAGGTAATGCATGTTGAAATTACTGTAAATTAATGGATTAATGGGAGAAATGACAATGAAAACAGAAATTTACAAAATGCGCTTTTTTGTGGGTAGAATAGGTACAATTATTTACTAAACAAAAGCTTAATAACAATCAAACATGTTAAAAAATGCCTCAAGTTTTTATGGCCAAAAGTAAATTTTTAGACAACTAAGTAAGAAGACGAGCAAGACGCTCTCCTGATGGTAATAGACAACGTTGCCCATAATTAGTACAGTGTTATCCAAGATTTTACAAAGGAAAATTATGGGTGCACTGCGCCAACGCTTTTTACTAGAGAGTCATAATTAAGACTCTTCAGCCCAGTAATTTCACTAGCTACAGTGCCATCCTACCTGTGCACAGTAATGTTTGCACATCCCTGCTGAGGCGGTAGAATAACTGGCACTATTGGGGTACCCACCTAGACGACCTCCTGCAAAAGATGTCTACCCCCGGTACACACCAATTAAAACAATTTAAAACACCTACGAGTAAGATTAACCAGTGATCGGCTAAACCTAGGTTTAACTGGCTGAACCTAGGTTTAACTGGCTTAATCTAGGTTTAGCCGCACTTGGGCAGTTTGACCTAAAACACCTACTTACTTCATAAAACCATTACATCATCGGGTCATTGAACTGTAGTTACGTAAAAACCTACTTCCAAAGTCAATGTCATGCAGTGGGCGGTGAGGAAAATACTACAATTACAATGATTGTAATTTGGCACATGTCTTGAATAACATCCTTTTTGGATAAGTAATAATTAAAAAGACTACTATAATTAAAAAGATACTATTTGGTATTTATTCTACGATTTGGTAATAGCGCTAGCTGGAGAAAGAGATTATAATGTCATACTATATTTATCTTTTTTAATTCATTTTGGACACGTGCGCACTTCGTCGCTTAATAGAAGCTTAATAGAAAATTATCAATGTTCTACTATATTATGATGCATGTGTACCTATAATATAAACCTTCCTCTTGAGTCACTCTATCTATTAATGAAAACCGCATCAAAATCCGTTACGTAGTTTTAAAGATATAAGGATACATGCAGGGACAGCCAGACAGATGCGGGAAGCAACTATTATATACTATGTAGAGAGATGATAGCCTTTGACTACGATCTCGCGTGATGATAAGCGACGATGCGGCCGAGACTAAACCTAGAAGGCGGGATAAATCCCCCTGGCTTCACTGAACATCATGCCAGAACACGGTCACAATGACCGCTTGGCGACACAGTTTTGTCCAGTTTTGGTAACTCACCACGACCGAAACCTACCACCAGTATAAGAAGTAGAAAAAACCGCAACAAATAATTATACTCATTTGCATTGGTGCGAACTGCGAACTCGGTGGTTCAGATTCATCATCATCATCATCAGCCCGTATTCGTCCACTGCTGGACATAGGCCTCTCCTTATACGTGCCGGTCTTCAGCTCTTCTCATCCAGTCTCTTCAGAATTCAGAATTTCGGTTAATAGTTATTTGTTATACAAGAGTGCAAAGTTGCTTTTTTACCGCGTGCTCAGTTTGTATGACCGAGCAAGCGAAGGATTCTAAAATTAAATCACGAGCGTAGCGAGTGATTTAATAATTAGAATCCTGAGCGTTAGCGAGGGAATCAAAAGAGCACAAGGTCAAAAATCTTTGCACTCGAGTGTGACACATAATTTTTCATCCCCCCTCAGCGAGGAAATAACTCAATGCTAAAAGTTTTTTTTAAATTATTCTCACCATGGATGCGCACAGTGTTGCCAGTGCACTATCTTCAAAAATAACCAGTATTCAATTTTAATTTACGTAGGTACGCTTGCTTAGAGTCCTTTTCACGAAAGAGGTCCCACGGAATTTAGCGGAACTAATTTTTTATTCTATTAGGTATTATTGGACTTCATATTTTAAATCATTTTTATTTGTTACATAAAATAAATACCTTTTTGATTTAGAAATTAAATATGAGAAATTATGAGGCGTTAAAAAGTTAAAGGTATTTAAACTTTTAAAATGTGCGATGGTGGCGTCCCGCAAAAAGGTCTCCTTTCGTGAAAAGCACTCTACCTATTCGTTTTAGTGATTTTTTCCTCATTTTCAGTTTATTACAGTGAGAAATCGTTAATAAAAAAGTTACCAAAAAGTAATACCTACTTAGAAAAAATCTTGCTACTAACTAAATTAAGTTATACGAAATTGGCTTATTCTATTAACTCTGCTAAATTAACTCAACTATTATTTACTATTACAGTACTATATAGGTATAATTCATTAAAAAAACATTATTGCCTCGAAATGTAACTTATATCTAAACAACTAACGTAAATATAGTTCAAAAGAAACGTAATATGTTACAAAAGTAACTTACTGGTAAGGCTGATGGTGCGCCCAAAGCAAATTAAAAAAAAAAGTTTACTAAAGAGGTTCTTACTCCGAGTTTTTAACAAATTTAAAAAAGTTGTACGCTTTTTTAAATTTGTTAAAAATTTAAAATTTTCGGTACCATAGAGGTGGAAGTAAATAGGTTTAATTATGTTTTTGTCTCTAGAGGGTAAAGTAAATTTGAATTTCTCTAGAGGATAAAATGGACTTTTCCAGTCAGATATCGATGAGTAAAAATACACTTTCCGAGATAGTGAGATGAAAAAACTATTTCTCATTCATCGCCCGTCATCGTAGGCGTGGCTACGTAGCACGCCTAAATTTTTTAACACCCATTAGGTATATAAAATTTCCATTACTTTCTATAATCAAACCGTGTAACTATAATTTCTAATCACATATTACAAAATATTTGTTTTCGATTAGATTGCTGGGACATTCAGCATTTTAGGCTCAGTTCACGTGACTGGAGTTTACACGATTGCAGTAAATTCTTTTTGATCCCCTGACAAGTACCTTCCCAACGCAAATAATTCACAATAGGAATGTTGCAAAGATCAAAGATCAAGGATGAGGTCAAGGATTTTTAAAATACAATTATTAGTCCGTAATGTTAATAATAAAAAATATTCGACGACATATTCGACGTTTTTTTTCTTGCAAATAAAATAAAAAATGGATGAGATAATATGACGCTTATAGGATTCTGTGTTGGGACGCGTGACGTCACACCACTAAACAAAAAATATACTAGATTTAGTGGTGTGACGTCACGATCAAGCAACTTTAGTGCGTTGTTTCTCTCACGTTTTTTATCAGATTAACAAATAAAAAAATACTTGTCCAATATTTTTCAATAATCTACATAATGGACAATTTTTTTTTGAGTCAACATCCCCTAATGTATTAAAACGTGTGCCCTACCCTCGCTAAATGAAAACTCAAACTCAATATTCGAATAAATTGAGAATAGAGCTACAATAGAGTTTACTAGTCAATTTTATTTCTATTTTAAGACTGCGTTCTTTTGAAAAGCAAGCTTAATTAAATCAACTTAATATTTTTTAAATTCATTTGCACCATTGAAATAAATTACAACCGCACCAAAATGCGCGCCGCGCCGGTCCCCACCAAAATAACCTCCTGAGAAGTGTACCGAGCCTACTTATTATCATTTAGTAATAGTAAAGTGCATTAACAAGGACAGTAACTTGACGAATGGCAATACGGAAATAAAACATGCGACAAAAAGGTAAAGTGATACGTGAAGTCTGTGTTTTTTTTATACAACGAAGTAAGAAGACGAGCAAGACGCTCTCCTGATGGTAAGAGATAACGCTGCCCATTATTAGTACAGTGCTACCCAGTGCACTGCGCCAACGCTTCTTACTCGAGAGTCATAAGATGTTAAGACTCTTCAGCCCAGTAATTTCACTAGCTACAGTGCCCTCCTACCTGTGCACAGTAATTTTTGCATTACTGCTCAGGTGGTAGAATAACTGGCACTGTTGGGGTACCCACCTAGGCGACCTCCTGCAAAGAAAGTCTACCCCCGGTAAGCTTAAGGGACTATATCGGGCGAACGAGAGCGCGCTAAAAATAACGGAGATAATAATAATAAATATGATTCGCCGGCCTTTATGGGGGCCCGTTTAGTGAGTGGCGAGTCATCACCTGCCTATATATTTCCTAATGGGACGGAAGTGGCAGGTGCCGTAGTCTCTAGCAATAGCCTCATTAACCATCCATTTAGAATACACATCCATAGCCTAGTTCAAGTAGTTTCAATTAATTAGCAATAGTCCTGTCACTTGGCGGAGACTGTCTTTGAGCCCATTTTGTATAGATGGACTCACAGACAGACTCCAATAAGTGTCACCCATTACATTTATATTAAAAGCTCAAAAGGGCCTCTGCGCGTTGGACTTTTACAGTCTCCGTGCACGCCTATAAAAAAGCCCGGGCTTAGCCCGTGTTTAAGAGCGAGTGAAATAATAATATGATTCATAATATGGACAAAGATTAGTTCCAATTTTCTCCACATGTACGTACTCGCACAATACCTTCTAAGGTCTATTGACAAAAGATATCGATTTTAAGATCAAGCTTGGCAAATAGTAATAGGTGTGTCGCGTGGCGTGAGAAATTGTAAACAAGATGAAACACAAGTGTTTCATCTTGTTTACAACACGTTATCTTAAAATCGATATCTTTTGTCAAAGCTTGTAAAAAAGTATAACATATTTATGGTAGATAATATTTTCTGTATAAAAAGGCAATCTTTGCCACCCTACCATACTTAAGCAGTGATGTGCAAACATTACTGTGGTTCGGTAGGAGGGCACTGTAGCTGTAGTGAAATTACTGGGGTGAAGAGTCTTAACATCTTATAATTCTAAGTAAGAAGCGTTAACCAGCGTTCCATTAAGAAGAGGCGTAAGACAGGGAGACGTTATCTCTCCGAAACTGTTTACTGCCGTAATGGAAGACAACTTCAAGCTCCTGGAATGGCAAGGACTTGGCATCAATATCAACGGCGAATACATCACTCACCTTCGATTTGCCGACGACTTGAAGGAACTCAGCATGATGCTCGATGACCTCAACCGAGCTTCACAACGGGTGGGCTTAAAAATGAACATGGACAAGACGAAGCTTATGTCAAATGCCAATGTTGTGCCCACCCCAATATCTGTTGGAGGATCGGTACTCGAAGTTGTGGACTCGTATATCTATCTCGGACAAGTAGTCCAATTAGGTAGGTCCAACTTCGAGAAAGAGGTCAACCGCCGAATCCAACTCGGTTGGGCAGCGTTCGGGAAACTACGCAATGTCTTTTCGTCCGATATACCTCAGTGCCTCAAGACGAAAGTCTTTGATCAATGTGTGTTACGATCAATGTGTGTGATGACTTACGGCACCGAAACGCACCGAAACGTGGTCCTTCACCATTGGCCTCATCTCGAAGCTCAAAGTCGCCCAGCGTGGTATGGAAAGGGCTATGCTCGGGGTTTCTCTACGAGATCGAATCAGAAATGAAGAAATCCGTAGACGAACTAAAGTCACCGACATAGCCCGGCGGATTAGCAAGCTGAAGTGGCAATGGGCAGGCCACATAGCGCGCAGAGAGGATGGCCGATGGGGTCGAAAAGTGCTCGAGTGGAGACCACGGACTAGCAAACGAAGCGTAGGACGTCCACCTACAAGGTGGACAGACGACCTTATAAAGGTCGCCGGAAGACGCTGGATGCAGGTCGCTTCCAACCGGTACATATGAAAGTCCAAAGGGGAGGCCTATGTTCAGCAGTGGACGTCCAATGGCTGAGATGATGATGATGATGATGAAGAAGAAGCGTTGGCGCAGTCCACCCAGAATTATACCTATGTAAAATCCTGGGTAGCACTGCACTAATAATTATGGGCAGCGTTATCTCTTAGCACCAGGAGAGCGTCTTGCTGACAAGCAAACGAAGAAGAAAACGAAGTAAGAAGACATTCTTACTTCGTTTTACAAAAAAAATAGTTATTTGTTATACAAGAGTGCAAAGTTGCTTTTTTACCGTGTGCTCAGTTTGTATGACCGAGCTAGCGAAGGATTCTAAAATTAAATCACGAGCGTAGCGAGTGATTTAATAATTAGAATCCTGAGCGTTAGCGAGGGAATCAAAAGAGCACAAGGTCAAAAATCTTTGCACTCGAGTGTGACACATAATTTTTCATCCCCCCTCAGCGAGGAAATAATTCAATGCTAAAAGTTTTTTTTTAAATTATTCTCACCATGGATGCGCACAGTGTTGCCAGTGCACTATCTTCAAAAATAACCAGTATTCAATTTTAATTTACGTAGGTACGCTTACTTAAGAGTCCTTTTCACGAAAGAGGTCCCACGGAATTTAGCGGAACTAATTTTTTATTCTATTATTATTGACTTCATATTTTAAATCATTTTTATTTGTTACATAAAATAAATACCTTTTTGATTAAGAAATTAAATATGAGAAATTATGAGGCGTTAAAAAGTTAAAGGTATTTAAACTTTTAAAATGTGCAATAGTGGCGTCCCGCAAAAAGGTCTCCTTTCGTGAAAAGCACTCTACCTATTCGTTTTAGTGATTATTTTCTCATTTTCAGTTTATTACAGTGAGAAATCGTTAATAAAAAAGTTACTAAAAAGTAATACTTAGAAAAAATATTGCTACTAACTAGTTAAAGTTATAAAAAATTGGCTTATTCTATTAACTCTGCTAAATTAACTCAACTATTATTTACTATTACAGTACTATATATTATAATTCATTAAAAACATTATTGCCTCGAAATGTTAATTATATCTAAACAACTAACGTAAATATAGTTCAAAAGAAACGTAATATGTTACAAAAGTAACTTACTGGCAAGGCTGATGGTGCGCCCAAAGCAAATTAAAAAAAAAGTTTACTAAAGAGGTTCTTACTCCGAGTTTTTAACAAATTTAAAAAAGTTGTACGCTTATTTCGGTACCATAGAGGTGGAAGTAAATAGGTATAATTATGTTTTTGTCTCTAGAGGGTAAAGTAAATTTGAATTTCTCTAGAGGGTAATATGGACTTTTCCAGTCAGATATCGAAGCGCAAAAATACACTTTCCGAGGTGGGGGGATGAAAAAACATATTTTAACTTTTATACAATGTAGACTTGTCTGTAAGATTTTTTTTACCAAGATTAAATTTCAAAGACCTAGGATTTTTTATGTATGTATATGTAAAATACGTCACATCGTGCGAGCGAGAAGGTCATACAACTCGAGAGCAGCCTTAACAAGTAAGACCCTTAAACCGTAAGAATTTGTGTTAATTTTAAACAAAGCTTTCTTTGAAAGTGGTTTAACATATTTGAATATTTATAGGCGAGCACGCTTCATGAAGAAAGGCCCTTTCTTTAAATAACTTTAAATAGCTAATAAGGCACTTATTATAATTAGGTATTACTCTGTTTCATGTTAGCTTACTTCTTATATTTCCGACGTTTTAACTCGCGAAAAGTATACATTTTTTATAAAAATTTTATCACATTCAGTTTAGTAGTTTTGGGTCACAAGTAATAAGCTTTCATTTTCCAAATCTTCTAAAATGTTATACCATATTACGTATATCGACTTAGCAGCAAAAAACGTTGTTTTCTCCTTGGGTTTAGCAGTTTTAGCATAATACATAATATATTACCGGGTTATTTGTTACCGGGGGTAGACTTCCTTTGCAGGAGATCGACTAGGTGGGTACCCCAACAGTGCCAGTTATTCTACCGCCTGAGCAGTGATTGCAAACATTACTGTGCTTCGGTAGGAGGGCACTGTAGCTAGTGAAATTATGAAGAGTCTTAACATCTCATGACTCTCAAGTAAGAAGCGTTGGCGCAGTGCACTGGGTAGCACTGTACTGATTATAAGCAGCGTTATCTCTTACCATCAGGAAAGCGACTTGCTCGTCTTCTTACTTCGTTGTATAAAAAAAAATATATAGATAGAGTACCTACCAAAATATAAAATAGACAAATAAAAATTCTTATACATTATAGCTTATAACAGCACAACAACATAGGTACCTAAATGTGTCAACAACAACACAACTGTAAACAACTAAAAACACAACTTAACTACTTTACAACTAATACTACTTTTGCTTAAAACAACTTTGTACATACAAGTAAAATAAAATCTAAAAAATTAAATAAAACAAATCCGTAGGCATTTAGAATTACCTAATACCTTAACAATGCAAAAAAACGAAATTTGCATTTGGCATGTTGTATGCAACCAAAAATATATTTCATATGGATATCTCACTTAAATGATGTGACCGACCTAAAACTCTGCCAAATTTAGCAGCAATTTTTATTTATTTCTTGGATGTAGAATAATAAAAGAAAAATCCGATCTCAACACACACAATTATTACGCAGTTACAATTCCATCGTAGTCTATAAAAACGAATTATAATTTTTCTAAATCTGAAAAAGCGAGGTTTTGCCCCCAAAAATTAAATTTTAGAATTGTAAGTAGAACCAAAGAATCGCTACGCTGTCATATTACTTCCTTTGTGTAAAATTGTACTATCTTTGTTTTGCATTTCGAGATAGAATGATAAAAATAGTAAACAATACCTTTGTCTAGATGTAAAACATTGTTAAATAGATACAATTGCAATGGTATGAATAACACGATAGACTGCTAAATGAACGCACAAATGTTGATGTGTGTCAAATTATTTGAATTAAATATTAAAAGATTAATGACAATTAGCTAGAATTTAATTAAATATTAAAGAAATCTATTCATTAAATTAAATAGGTCTACGTTTGAATACATCCCACCTGATGGTGCGTGCAAATGCGGTCGATGATGAATCAGGTATCATATTCACTCGTACCTTGAAGATTCCTAATTTTTATCGCTCGGATCTTAACACAATAAGTTATTTAAAATATAAAAAATCCTTTGTCTGAATTACAAACCTTTATTAGTCCATGTAAAACTTTATAGTTCTTAACTCAAAATCCGTGCGTGTAAAGTGTAATATCCATAAAACAAAGTTCGTTGACCAAAAGCTTAGATAATAAATCCAACTGGACACGCCACAGTAAGGCATCCGTCATTGCCAAAAAAGATACCGTTGGACATAAAACTAGTTGTCACAATACATGTATAGGTTATCCCTGTGTGTGTATCTTTTGTTAGGTATAGTGACAATTTAAAATTAAATTAAATTTCTTTATTTGTCAGATAACAAAGATCCTTACAGTTATGATACTTTATATTATAATCTACTCATTTATATAATAATACACTTATAGTAGTTTAGGTACTTACGTGCTAATATAAAAATGCGATTTATTTAATCATTCGTTTCATTTAATAGTGCGTAGTGACGCTATTGATGATTGTGTGATGTGTGGTAACATTATTGCCTCTCCCCCCGCAGAAATTGGGAGTCCTTTTCGCATAGGCATGCGTTCTGGCGCCGTTTCCCGTTGGTTTTATGTCCTAAGACCCTAAGCGATGAATCCAATGGTTCGTTTTTGTTCGTTCTACACACAATGGCAAGGTCGTCTCGACTGAAGCTGCACCTTGAATACTAGTGACATGCCCTGGTTTTACTTCGCTTTGACATATTTAAACACTTTAAAAACACTTTTCTTCCCGTGGGTTAAAAAATGAGACGAAAATGTATGTGTTATTTTAACTCATTGCTTTTTTATAATTTATGGAACTGAATTTACAATAAGTTCGTATAATCCTCAATTACGTATACTTCAAGCTTCATGATGAAGTTCGTATAATCCTCAATTATACTCCAAGCTTCATATCATTTCATGTGTTAAAACATCTAAGCATAAAACTCGGCCGAAGCCTTCTTTAAATTCGGAAAGAACTTAACTTACAAGTGAGTTCGTGTAATCCTTAATTATTATTATACTTCAGGCTTTGTCTATTATTATAAGCTCTTTGGCTTCGTTCTTAAGATAAAATATGCATGAGTTTTAATTATTAAGTATAAGTTATTTATTTTATAAAAAAATATTTCACTAAATTGTGAACATTTCACTAAGTTTAAATCATTTTCGCGACGTTAAAATCATTTATGTACCTAAGTGGGTCCATAATAATTTCAAAAACAGCTGGATTGTAAACATTTCGATTTAAAAAATCTTCTATTTTATGAAGTATAGGTTTAAAAGTCCATTAAGATAAATGTCTGAGTCATCAGACTTGCGTGTTTCAGATTAGTTTGAAATAAAGACATTATGTCTGGCAACCTAGGCATTATGGTTTATCTACTGCCTATTGGGCACTAAAAGTAGGTGTGTGAGCTCACAAATAAATAAGAATAGAATAAAAAACTCTTTATTGCACAACAGAAACGTCCGTCCAAAAGTTGGTTGTCTAGAAGAGATCGCTCTGAGTTATAAGACCGCCCATGGTGGGCCAATCTGTTATAATAATATTATTGTCATAGTAATTTTAAGAACTTTTTGTTATATTGGACACAATAAAGAGTATTTCTATTCTACCTATTCTATTCAACCTACATAAAACCTAAAAAAAAAATCCGCTCTCCTTTATTGCTCTCCATTTTCGTGACAACTTTACAGCCTTGCATTTAACCTGAATATTATTTTACCATTTTTTTTTAAATTTATTTTTTACTGGCAAATGCCTTTATTGAGAAAAACAACTAACAACACTACAGCTACTACTTACCTTATGGTAATTTAAAATAATGTTAACATGGAATGGTAAGGTATTTTTATTATTGCTTTGAATGCGATTTTTCAAAGCTTTTTTCTAAAAAGAATATGAAATAAACCCTATCGCAGTTGAAATAAGGCTAACATAAAAAAAGTCTGCTCTAGTTTGTAAGTTATAAACATGTCGGTTGCCTAGCAACGTACCTTTTAAAAAATCAATGGATATTGGTGTCACACGGCTCTAATATAAGGCAACTATCACATTAGTAACTAGTAGAGTAGCGTAGTAGCGCGACTTTTAGAAGCTCGCAAGTCGCAATCATAGATTTAGGAATTTGTCTCTATTTTTTTTATGTAATGAAGTAGAAGACGTGCAAGACGCTCTCCTGATGTTAAGAGATAACGGCTGCCCATAATCAGTACAGTGTTACCTAGGATTTTACAATTATGTGAAATTCTAGGAGCACTGCACCAACGCTTCTTACTCAAGAGTTAAGATGTTAAGACTCTTTAGCCCAGTAATTTCACTAACTACAGTGCCCTCCTACCGGAGCACAGTATCTTATTTATTTCTTTATTAATAGATCTCAAAACAGTTTGTAATCAAATAGGTAGGTACACATTAGAATAAAAAGCTTAAAAGTATGGATCTGAATCACAAACCAAAAATATGTGTCCCTAAAAACGTTAGAACAAAATTATACAAAATTGCTAGCTTGAAATACTAAATGATTGTTGTTTTTTTACATTGTTAAAATTAGCAGAACAATTATTTAAATAAGAATCTACTACTTAGGAATCTTAGGTGGGTTTATCTATTATGTGCTAGGTGTGTAATAGTCAGTCAGCCATAGATAATATTTTTTAGACAAGTTAAAAAAAATACGAGTACCTATACCTATATTATTACTCCGTTAAAAATAAAAATATTAAAAACATATTTTTTGTTAGGCACTGAATAAAATACGCAAGTCGTCCGGCAGCCAGATGGATGGACGATTTGGTAACAAGTGAATTAAATTAAAAATTTAAAAAACCCCCAACGCAATACGTAAATCAATTTTTTTTGATGGCGGCCATCTTGTATTTTAAATTTTATATAGTGTGCTGTATTCTACTCGTTAAGCCCGACAGACAGACAGACACGTCAAACTTATAACACCCCGTCGTTTTTGCGTCGGGAGTTAAAAATGGCGTGTCGCACATGAACCAGATTGGCACAGGACAGGGTTGAGTGGCATAACATGAGGGAGGCCTATGCCCTGCAGTGGCATGTAGAGGGCTGTGGATGATGATGGTGATGAATAAAATAAAGAGTGGCTGAGATAATAATTATTATATATAACGCTTAACCCCCAATAAGTTTTGGGTGGGCCCTATATATAAGTTTTGGGTGGGCGCAGTACACATTGTACCACTCGGAACGGAACAAGTGACGCCACTCCTGCCACCCAACTTTACTGCGTTATATATCTCACATGTTTTTTTATCAAATTTACAAAGAAACAAGTAAATTACATTAAAAATTAAAAAAAACTCCCAACTCTTGAATATAAATTTATCATAGTGAGTTGTATTCTACTAGTTAAGCCCTTTCATTATACCCATTTTGAGGGGGTCGTGGAGAAAAAAAGTAATCCGCCATTTTGTAGCGGCGGCCATCTTGGATCGATTTCCACCAAACATGGCTAAGAACACTCTCGACTAACTCTATTTTCAAACAAAAAAATAAAACAAAATCCGTTCATCCGTTCGGGAGCTACGATGCCACAGACAGACACACACACGACACCCCGTCGTTTTGCGTCGGGGGTTAAAAAATACGTGTCTAATATTTTTTAATAATCTACATAATGGACAAAAAAGATATCCTTTGGTGAAAATCGTACATGTTTACGTTGTGCTACCTACGTGCAAAATACTATCATATTATTGTTATAGGTACATTTGTATTCTCGTAAATACTACTCCATTGTTAGATTTGTCACGTTTACGTAAACAGGCGTTTCTTTTTACCACAAATGCATGATTCATCAAAAACGGCACAGCAAAAACAAACATGATTTCCGCAATGTACTTTTACCTACGTGATGAATGAAGTACACTTGTGAATAAGTAGGTATAATAGGTTTTAAGAGCTTCACCCTTACTTTCGACTGTCTCGCTCGCACAATAATATGAAGAATTTTGATTTTTTTTTATTTATTTTTTTTATTGTCATTGTGATTGTTGTTGTTGTGTTGTTGTTGTGTGTTGTAGAGCGTATTTTCAGTTTGCTGTCGTCCATTTGTATTTTGAAAATCCCTTCATATTTTTCATAGTACCAAAGTACCTATCTTCATTATTATCTAATATATAAAATTCTCGTGTCACAGTTTTCGTTGCCATACTCCTCCGAAACGGCTTGACCGATTTTGATGAAATTTTTTGTGCTTATCCGGTATCTATGAGAATCGACCAACATCTATTTTTCATCCCCATAAATGTTAGGGGTAGTCCACCCCTAAATATTTTTTTATATTTTTTAGACAAAATTTTTAATTTCTATTTTTTTATGATACAACATACAAAAATACATACAATCCTCAATTTTCACCTTTCTACGATCAACCCTTATTTTTTAATAGCCATTTTAGTAATTTAATCATTTTTCCTCTCCGGTCGAAAACTGATCAATCGTCATTTAATTAGTTATCCCCGCCAGATGTCTACAGGTGTCACTTCTGACCCAGTAAACAGCACGGAGTAGGGATGAGAACGAAGCCGGTCTCCTTTCTTTCTCACTCCCTACACAGTTGTCGGCCATCATTATTGTTTATGCATCAAGTGTAGTAGTAACGTTGACAATTATTATTTTGCTATCTCAGTGTAACTCTCTTAATCTTAACTTTTAATTAAAATTAACTTTTAATCATTCTTATTAATTATTTATATGGCAAAACAACGTTTGCCGGGTAAGCTAGTGTCATATAATATCTTAAATAATAGACCATCTGGATGTGGCACATCTAAGTTTTATGGATATCAGTCGAGCGGTTTTCGAATTATGAATCCGCTTATAGAAAGTTTTTGTTGCACTTTCAATTTTTTAAGCAAATTAAACAATAAATTTACCCATTACGTATATTCAAAAATATATACCTATATTTCTAAATTTTTATTTACTTTTCGAACGCATTATGAATGTATAATTTAGTTATAAAAACATAATTTTATTCTTATCAATAAATTCATATTACTAATTAACAATTTTATTGTTATTAGCCTATAAAATATAAAAAATATAGTGTAAAAGTTTTAGAAAGTCGCTAAAAATATTAGAAGTGTGACTTTCTTTAAAAACAACAATATTATTATAATTTAAAATATTCCTAAAAACTATTAACTTTATTTCCACAATACATAATGGTAATTTGACGACTATGAATTATTTAAATAATAACCTAAAAAAACAACGATCAATCATTAAGTCAATTTTATTCCAGTCTATTGATTATGTCTCCATTTTTACCAAATCTATGCCAAAAGGTGTTTTGAAAATAAATAAATAGGCCAAGAGTTAGTCGGGCTGCCGGCCGCAGATAAATGTAGACCTCCGTAGTACTGGCAAATCGAATATTAAGTGCATTAGGTATTCTTTATCAATATCTCCGAAACTATTAAATTTATTTTTACCGTTTATTAATTAGATGATTGGTGTTTATACTCCAACAGAATAGGTTACACTGTCAGAGTCACAATTATAGGCTGTGTGGCCAACCTATATGTTGCAGGTTCAGGTCACCGAGATTACTACAGGGCCTGCAACATGCCCTAACGACTGCCTTCTACATATCTATGAAATAGCCGGGACCCATAGTTACGTAGGTAGATACACCACACCTATAGTTTACATGGTAAGAATGAATTATTTTCAAATATTCTCAAATGCCGCGGGTTGTGCCTGCGGAGCGCCATAATTTCTGGGCTGCGGGCACTCTGAAGCACTCATCCGCAAAAATTCAACATCTAATACACATTACCCTGAACGAAGCAAGGTCAGGTCGCTAATTAAAAAGAAATTTGAAATATTTGACGTAATTTACGTCAATTATTATTAATTACCTAGGAAATTACAATATTTTAAGTCGTAGTAAGTTTTTGTGAATGAACTTTGATAAGTCAACGACTTTTGGGGATTTTGCCAAGAAAAGACAAAGCGAAATGTTCTTGGAACGAATTATAAATAGTTTTGTCATGTTACTATGTTTGTAAACGAAATTTACCAAAGAATTATTACCTAATAATTGACCCGTGCGCACTTCGTCGCGCTTAATAGCGATTATTATAAAATAATATTATTATGTAAAATTTTTGTGTATGAATAAATTACATGGGCAATATGAATATTTATTTTGAATAACAATATGATTTAATTTTTATATTATATAATAAAATTTTACTACCTTTGAAAAACGACAGCAAATTCATGGACCGTGAGGAGTCTGCCTCTTCCACATTTAACTAATTCAAATTACTATTTCCATAATGTTGATATCACCTTTTAAGATAATAATATGTTGTATCCTTATAATCTCAATATTATTGATTATTAATAAATGTTTTTTGGGTAATAAAGAGGTAAGAAGTGATTGAAAGAACTATGCAAAAGAATAGGTAATTTACCTATATAACAAAAAAATACTTTCCAAACGAGTATAATTTTATCGTATAATTTTTTTATTTTCTTTTTACTTTTATATTGACTTTTAAAAGCATCGTAGCCTATTTAAATTAATATATTTTGATATAAAAAAAATCTAGGCAAAGGGAATCAGCTGATTTGTAAAGAAAGTCAAGTTTTTCGCGCTTTAGAAATTATTTGTTTTAATATTCACAAGTACACAATAATATATCAGTATTACCTATAGGTAGATAGAACCTTAAACTTTATAAATAAAGGTACTGATTTTTTGTAACACGTCCTTAGGTAAAATATATTTTTAATAATTAAAAACAACTAAAATAACTCACTTATTTTCTTCACACCTCACCGCATATCCAGCAAGCATGATAAATAACAAAGTTTTCATCATTTAAACCTCAAAAACACAACAAAATAATAATGTAAACTTAAACTAAAGTTTGACATTGAAAAGCGCGCCAACTCGCGTAATTTTTTAATAAGCGCGGCGCACGTGCGGCTTGGGTATGAGCCACTTATGTACTATCGGCCAGTGTTGAGTTAGCTTCAGATAAAAGTTAAGAAGGAGGTGCACTGTCGAAAGAAAGTGTGTACTAAATATCTATGATGTGTACAGAGAGCGTTATATAGGTGTTTTTTGAAAATGGAACAGTTTTTTTTGTTATGTTTGGGATAATTGGGTAGGCCGACAGCGAATTATTCTAACAATAAGGTACTAAATAAAATAATGCGTAATTACAAAACAATTATTAAGGTATTGTTTTGCATCTAACCCTGCTGTTTCAAATAAAACAATATTATAATTTTCATCCCACTATCTCGGAAAGTGTAGTTTTACTCATCGATATCTGACTGGAAAAGTCTATATTTTCCTCTAGAGAAATTCAAACTTACTTTACCCTCTAGAGACAAAAACATAATTAAACCTATTTACTTCCACCTCTATGGTACCGAAATAAGCGTACAACTTTTTTAAATTTGTTAAAAACTCGGAGTTAGAACCTCTTTAGTAAACTTTTTTTTTTTTATTTGCTTTGGGCGCACCATCAGCCTTGCCAGTAAGTTACTTTTGTAACATATTACGTTTCTTTTGAACTATATTTACGTTAGTTGTTTAGATACATTTCGAGGCAATAATGTTTTTAATGAATTATATAGTACTGTAATAGTAAATAATAGTTGAGTTAATTTAGCAGAATTAATAGAATAAGCCAATTTTTTATAACTTTATCTAGTTAGTAGCAAGATTTTTTCTAAGTATTACTTTTTAGTAACTTTTTTATTAACGATTTCTCACTGTAATAAACTGAAAATGAGAAAATAATCACTAAAACGAATAGGTAGAGTGCTTTTCACGAAAGAAAACCTTTTTGCGGGACGCCACTATTGCACATTTTAAAAGTTTAAATACCTTTACCTTTTTAACGCCTCATAATTTCTCATATTTAATTTCTTAATCAAAAAGGTATTTATTTTATGTAACAAATAAAAATGATTTAAAATATGAAGTCCAATAATAATAAAATAAAAAATTAGTTCCGCTAAATTCCGTGAGACCTATTTCGTGAAAAGGACTCATAAGTAAGCGTACCTACGTAAATTAAAATTGAATACTGGTTATTTTTGAAGATAGTGCACTGGCAACACTGTGCGCATCCATGGTGAGAATAATTTAAAAAAAAACTTTTAGCATTGAGTTATTTCCTCGCTGAGGGGGGATGAAAAATTATGTGTCACACTCGAGTGCAAAGATTTTTGACCTTGTGCTCTTTTGATTCCCTCGCTAACGCTCAGGATTCTAATTATTAAATCACTCGCTACGCTCGTGATTTAATTTTAGAATCCTTCGCTTGCTCGGTCATACAAACTGAGCACGCGGTAAAAAAAGCAACTTTGCACTCTTGTATAACAAATAACTATTGTAATATTTTTTGATGTACGTAAGTATTACAAAATAAAAAATACTTACATAGCTCGAATATTTGTTATAATATAATTTACGAAATATTTTTTAGACTAAGTAAAATTCAATTTCTGTTTGATATTATTAGCAACAGAATTACAAAGAGGCTATGATTATAATAGGGGGATTCTCTTCGATCGGTCAAAAAGATTTATTTTTTTCATATTATAAATATTTAGTTAACAACTAAATATTATCTATCGCCCATATAATATCTAGCTAGTTAGCTAGTGTACCTATATATATATAATATTAATATATTAAAATGTATGGTAGGTAACCTTACATCTGACGAGATTCAATTAACTGCTCTAAATTAGGGTTGTCAGTTTTTTATACAAAGAATTAAGCAGACGAGCAAGACGCTCTCCTGATGATAAGATAACGCTGCCCATAATTAGTACAGCGCTACCCAGGATTTCAAAATGATGTGATACCTATTCTAGACGCACTGCACCAACGCTTCTTACTCAAGAGTCATAAGATGTTAAGACTCTTCAGCCCAGTAATTTCACTAGCACTTTTCAATAAAACAACAGATCTGATAGGTTTTTTAAAATTCCTTTGCTTCCAAACAATGAGGTTCTATTTACGAGAGATACAGTCTCTTTGGATACAGTCTTTAAACAAAAACTATCAAAAAGTGTCCGAGTTCCATATATCATAGATTATAGACCACATTAATACACATTTTTCGTATTTAGACGTTAATGTCATTGCTTAAGGTTTACTATCGTTTGAACGCATCACAATGAAACGTCAACTACTGATGGACGGAACAATGGAGTAATGGAGACGCTATAAGTGTATAAAATAAAACAATTTGTTACTCAGAATATACAATAAAGGTATTTATATATTTTTTTTATTTACTAAGTTGTTTGTCAGTCTGTCTGTAATCAAATCTCGCAAGTTTAATTTGATCCATTTCCCAGTTTTTGCTTGAAATTTTGCATAAATGTATGTATAAATCGGATGACAATGCAATAATATTATGATGGAGCTGATCGGATTATGGAGCTGGAAGGTGGCCATAGGAACTCTGTAATTAAACGACGCAACCCCATCAAGTTTGGGCTTATTTGATTTGTCTTGAGGTGTGGTTTAGTGATAGATGATAATAATAATAAAAGCTTGATTTTAAAAGTTTTTTTTTTATGTTTAACTTGATTTATGTCTGATTACGAAAGTTACGCGAAAAACTCATTCTAAATCTGATTGCTACGGCATTATGATTAAAATATTGTCTTGAAATGTCTTGGATGGACTCAATATCTTGGAAAATACTCGCTAAGCTGACACTGTCATAGAAGAAATGAAAGGTGTTAGAGAGATCTTCATTTCAAATGACAGCTGTCAAACTTGAATCGTCAATATCTCGGAAAATACGCGTCCTAGGCTGACGCTGTCATACAAGGAATTAAATGTCTTGGAGAGATCTTCATTTCAGATGACAGCTGTCAAACTTGAAAGGTCAATATCTCGGAAAATACGCGTCCTAGGCTGACGCTGTCATACAAGAAATTAAATGTCTTGGAGAGATCTTCATTTCAGATGACAACTTGAAACGTCAATATCTCGGAAAATATTCGTCCTAGGCTGACGCTGTCATGTAAGAAATGAAAAATCTTTGGAGATCTTCCAGATTTTGACATTTGAAGTTTGACAACTGTCATCTGAAAGGTAAATATCCCTAAGACCTTTCATTTCTTCCATAACACCATCAGGAATAAACCAATTCGTGTTGGACATTAATCATAGTTGGATCAAAAACATGTTGGATATAAATCCTAGTTGGACCAAATTATTTTGGACGAAATTCGTATTGGACATTATTCTTAATTGGGCATATTTCATTTTGGACCAAATTCATGTTGGACATTATTCCTAGTTGGAAGTAATCCATGTTGGACCAAATCATTGTTTGACCAAATTAGTATTGGATATTAATACTAATTGGGCATTTTGGATATTGGACATTTGTCGAACAAACTCGCCTTGTAATTTATTTTATTTTGGGCTTTTGCTGTAATAGCTGTCCATTCGGAATTCCTTATAATATGATTTTGTGGAAATCTAAAAATAATTTTATATTAAAAAAAACACACACACACACTTTCCGACTGCTTAAATAATATCATTCAAACAATTGGGATTGAACTTCGAATATTATATTATGTAGATTTTTTTAAATTGTAATCGACTCTATAGTTTTTCTCTCGAACAAATTTACCTTTACCTGTATTATTTATTTGCTGCCATTTTTATTTGTGATAGAAAAATAAAAATATATTTAAGTTTATAACAGAAACGTGCACTGAAAAAACATAAAATCGTATTCTTTTAAAAATCCTTACTTAATATATGAAATACCATATTTTTTTACGCACGTAGTTTGCGTTATTAGAGCAGTTTTTTCAGCATCGCAAGGCGCTGCGCTGTAGTCAGACCGTGGCTGGTTGACGACTAATCAGTAAAGGTTCACATTACGTTGATGTGATGCTTTTGCTTCGGAAATTTATTTGGTCTTTGCTTCCAAAGAATTTTTTTTACAAGAGCAAAAATTAAAAAAAAGGTTTCTTTATAATTTTAGTATTTTCCTACTACTAGTTTGTCGCCAAATCTGCGAAATGGCAAATATAAAACCAATAAGTACATACTCACCACCGTTTATTATTGTATTTTCAGTTCTGTTCCATTCCCAGGTTGTCTGTAAGAAATTGCCTAGTGCGATAAGACCTCCGATTGTTTACCTAGCATTAAGATATCTAGTTCATTAAGCTTCTTTGTAATTGTTTGGTATATTATTCTATTCTATAAGTATCTGAAAATCTACAATGTAATAGCCCTACAACAATCGAGATCAGCGGGATCAATCGATCGCACATAATATGATTCACTTCATTAATTCCAACTGAAGGGCTCTTTCAACGTGACCACAGTAACGTCATACTATGACGTCATGCTATGACGTCACACATATGCTGCCGTGCAGAGACTGGACCGCAGTAAAAGTAAAATGTAAGACGAAGAATACGGCGGTACGGCGAAGATTTGGAACTCCCTACCCGCTTCAGTGTTTCCCGAGAATTAATACAACTTGGGTGTCTTCAAGTCGTGGGTTAATAGGTATTTGCTAGGCCTGTGTGTAACAGCTTCGACCACGTCTTCACTTACCAACAGGTGAGACTGTATTCAAAAGCAGTCCTATTCTTTATATAAAAATAATATATACTTAATTTTGTGTAATTAAGGTTGAAAATAAAACTGTATAAATTATTTTCGGTTTATTCTCTGTACTGTCTGGGGGTGGATTTATTACAATGTTTTACGATACATCTCACTCTGCTAGAAGCTAGCAATACTTTTAAAAACTGGAAATGCTTTTAAAAGTATATTAATATAAAAAATATTATATAAAGATTTACCAAAAACGTTTACAAAAAGTAAATTCTAAGAATTAATATTTCAAAATTGTCTAAAAGTCGCTAAAGCGTGGGTAATCTGAGAATAGACTAATCTTGTTAATATTATAAACGTGAAAATTTGTAAGAATGGATGACTGTATGTTTGTTACTCTTTCACGGCTAAACTGGTAGACCGATTGAGCTGAAATTTGGTATACAGTTTAGACCCTAGAATAACAAATAGGGTATAGAAAAGCGGGTAAACCGCTGGGCGCAGCTAGTATTATATATAAGTTTTTAAGAATGGATGTCTGGATGTCAGGATGTCTGGAAATATGTTTGTTACTCTTTCACGGCTAAACGGGTGGTCCGATTGAGCTGAAATTTTGCATAGAGATAGCTTAGACCCTGGAATAACATATAGGCTAATTTACCTATGCCCAATTAATATAATTAACATGAGTTCAAATCGCGAAAAATTAAAGTGTTATATTATTACCTATACTGGTTTTTAACTTGCTTTATCTTTCGAATCCGCTGGCTATATTGTATTTTAAGACATTTTAGGGTTTCTGGCGGAAGGCCGCCATTTCCTTTCAACATTTTGATAAAAATAAGTTTCACGTGTTTCCCTTGACATTAAAATGTATGAAATTGCTGCAAGTTATGTAAACAATTTTAATTACTAGCGTTCCTTCGGTTTAAGTTGATAGAAACCACATGGAAATTATCTAATATGATGGTTGCACATCTATTATTCGCATCGATTTTTTTTTTTTTATAATAGGCCTGCCTTTGACCACAGTCTCACCTGTTGGTAAGTGAAGACGTGGTCGAAGCTGTTACACACAGGTCTTGCAAATACCTAATAACCCTCGACTTGAAGACACCCAAGTTGTAATTCTCGGGAAACACTGAAGCGGGTAGGGAGTTCCAAATCTTCGCCGTCCGGATTATGAAGGTCGAAGCAAATCGCTTCGTGCGGACAAACGGAATTTTACGATAGCGCCGAAAGAATTTTTGTATAGGAAATCTTCTTTTGATTCGTACGATTCGACTCCGGTAAGGGTCCGAGGTTTCATGACATTGAAATGTCATATAAAGTCATATAAAGAATTCAAAATTCGATTAGTTCGGAGGTGGGATGTCGTCAAACGCAGGCCTTTTTATTATGTTAACAAAAATGTTAAGTTACAATGCGGCCGTAGAGGGTAGCAGACTTAACCTAGAAGGCGGGATAAATCCCACCGAAGACGACTAAATTTAATTTTTGTTTAAAAGGCTGTCTGTTGTCAGCAAGAAATGAATACAATAATAAAACAACAGCGGGAGCAAATTTATCAAAATATTTACACTAAATATACCATGTGGAAAGTTCATTGACCTATATAGTGGTATGGCAAAACCTAGCTATTTATAGTCATTTTATAAGTGGGGAATCTGTTTTCTATAACAATTATTATTTGACCTATATTCATCATATGCGTATTTATCTAGTGGGTACCCTGCGATCTCGCCCGCGTAAGTCTCGATTATAAATATTAAATGATTCGGGTTAAAAAAAAGATAAGATAAGAATTAAGAAACTCTTTATTGATCCACATAAAGTAAAATTTTACAAATACAACAATTAAAACTAAATGTGTATCAATTACGGCGGTCTTATCGCTCAAAACGATCTCTTTCAGACAACCGTGCAGGGAGAGGAAACATAAAACACTGGAAGGACGGTGGTTTCAAAAACGTCAACACGGAACATAAATAAATTAAAATAATTTACATAAATACGTAAAAACATTACAAAGTAACTTCAGCAAATTTCACCTAAATCGGTTCAGTGGCTTAGAAGTGAAGAGGTAACAGACAAATAGATAGACACATATTCGCATAATTCGTATGGATGTGATTTAATTTTTCAGCGGGCAAAACTGTTGGACACAGCTTACCTATATTATTATAATTTTTATTTTACAAAATAAATGGGTGGCTATGAAACATAAATAACACAAAAATATCACTTTAATCAATTTTTAATTACTTTAAGTTTTTTGTTTCCGAAAATTTCATTATATTTAATTAGGTAGATACTTAAACGTACTAAACCTGTATTATTATATTTTTAACTTATAAAGTTATTATAAAACATATTTAATCGCTTAAAAAATATCGTAAGAATAGTATACTAGAAAATAAATTATGGTTTCCAAAAAATGAAATGGGCGCGATCCCGTCCCAAGTATTTCCTGCGATCGCCGCAAAATTACATCTTTCCATCTACCCCCATCATTCCCTCTTTTCCATCACATTCAAATACCGTTCCGGATAGAACCGCCTAAAGTTCCAGCCGAGGCTGCGTTAAGTCCCCGCCATCCTGTTCAAACTGGGGCTCGACGGTAGCGAGTCTCCCACTTTAGAGTCCTGACTTATGGATAAGTTTGTAGGGGACATTGGTATGGGTGTGGTGGTTGTTTTGATGTTTTCTCTATTCATAATTATTATTAAGCTTTGTAGCTTAAAATGCCTTTAAAAAGTTAAATAATGCCTTTTTAACTGGGCACTGTACCAAAGTTTAACTCTAAAAACATTTTATTATTTACTGTTAATAGTTATTATTACCAGGGTGCGAAGGCTAATAGGCAAAAGGC
Source organism: Hemithea aestivaria (assembly GCA_947507615.1). Lineage (NCBI taxonomy): Eukaryota > Metazoa > Arthropoda > Insecta > Lepidoptera > Geometridae > Hemithea > Hemithea aestivaria. The sequence goes on along the minus strand of OX382346.1, from coordinate 520,536 downwards.
ATTCAGGTTTTTATAGCGAACAGTTTTTATTCCCTCTTTTCCATCACATTCAAATACCGTTCCGGATAGAACCTCCTAAAGTTCCAGCCGAGGCTGCGTTGAGTCCCCGCCATCCTGTTCAAACTGGGACTCGACGGTAGCGACTCTCCCACTTTAGAGTCCTGACTGTCCTGACTTATGGATAAGTTTGTAGGGGACATTGACATGGGTGTGGTTGTCGTTTTGATGTCTTCTTCGAACTCTTTCAGTCGGCTGGCGCTGCAGAGTGGCGTTTCTACTTGTTCTACTGTGTTTAGGTGGTCTATGTCGATCTCGTAGGCTTCTTGTTCTTTGTTGTAGCTGTGGACAGTTTTTTTGGATCAAAGATGTATTTTATGTAGATAAAATAATAATCATAATTGGAGTTCAAACTCTTAACAGAAGATGTTTCTGATAGGATAATATAATTCTTAACTCGTAGTACTTCCAATCTTAATTTTAGGCAAAAGTTATTGGCGGGTTTTGAAAACTTAGTTCTCTTCTTTTTTTATTATGAGCCTGTGGTGTCCCACTGCAGGGCAAAGGCCTCCCTCCCTTCTTTCCACCTTTCTCTGTCTTGAGCTTTACCATTCCTCGAGGTATTTGTCTACTTTATTATATCTTAATATGTAGTAGGTTGAGACAAGTTGGTTGTCTGCAATATGATGGCCTGTATAACCTGTTAGAGTTTAGAGTTAGTGCCTGGTAGAGTTTATACCCCAATTATCATTATTTACTTATTTATTACTCAAAACATACGGATACGAATCTCCCCTCTATAAAAAAATCACCCCCATACTCACTTCAAGACGTTTTTGAACCGGTACCCCCAAATGATTTCCTTGGAGAGATACGAGGTCCTGCTCTGCGTCACTGTTCCCATGTTCTTTGATGATCCCGTCAGGGATACCACTATCTCGAACCTGGAAAAAAATAATATTAGTTACTACTTCCGTAGACGAACTAAAGGGACCGACATAGCCCTGCGGATTAGCAAGCTGAAGTGGCAATGGGCAGGCCACATAGCGCGAAGAGCAGATGGCCGATGGGGTAGAAAACTGCTTGAGTGGAGACCATGGACTAGCAAACGAAGCATAGGACGTCCATCCACAAGGTGGACAGATGACCTTATAAAGGTCGCCGGATGACGCTGGATGCAGGTCGCTTCCAACCGGTACATATGGAAGTCCAAAGGGGAGGCCTATGTTCAGCATTGGACGTCCTACCGTACGGCTGAGATGATTATGATGATGAGTTACTACTTTTTTACCACAACAGTTTTGATTATTACTGTGATAGAAAAGAGAAGGAAAGTACTGGATTCCCTTAGTTTTAACTGCTGGATGTACATCTGGAAGATTCTACCATAACTATAATCAATTCCATTCCGGAAAGTTAAGAATATAAGTCTAACAACGGCTATTCGGCAACAATATCACGCTCTGAGTTCTTTTAACTACAACAGTTAGTACCCATGTAGTTCTAGAAGATTCTATCATACCATATCCTAGGCAGAGAAGTCCAACAGCGGACTTAGCATCAATGATACGCAAGGAATTTCTTTTGCTTCTTCTCATAGTAAATCTAGAGGAATAAAATTTTTAGAATATTCTAACATACCTGTAATCCATCATATCCTGGGCAGAAAAGTCGAATAGCGGGCTTTCAGCATCAATGACATGGACAACTGTGATTGGCCAGAGGAGAAATGCCTTGGATTCCTTCAGCTTCAACTGCTGGATGTAATTCTTTACTAGTTCCCCTTCTAGTGTTCTGGAATCACAATACACTAGTGTTATAAAGGGAAGGAGTTTGAATATGTTTGCATTTACTAATCTTACTAATATTATAAACGTGAAAGTTTGTAAGAATGTCTGGATGTCAAAATGTCTGGATGTGTGTTTGTAACTCTTTCACGCCTAAACGGATGGACAGATTGAGCTAAAATTTGGTAAAGAGCCTATGTTTGTAAGAACGTATGGATGACTAAATGTATTACACTACTAGCTGCGCCCATCGGTTTTACCCGCTGTACTACAGCCTGTGTTATTCCAGGGTCTAAGCTCTAATATCGGGTAAATATCTAAACCAAATTTCAGCTCAATTGGTCCACCCGTTTAGGCGTAAAAGAGTAACAAACATACATCCAGACACCCATACATTATTCTTACAAACTTTTACGTTTATAATATTAGTAAGAAGTAAGATTTAGTTTTATCTTTCTTTAGGTAGGTACGTGAGTGACTACGGATTTGTTAGAGCTGAATAATCATGACATCATCATCATTCTTATGTCAATGGCGGAAACTCGAGCACGCTTCGTGCTTTCTTCCAAGCTACATTTGGAGTCAGGTTTTTTTATTACCGGGGTAGAAATCCTTTGCAGGAGGTCCTCCAAGTGGGTACCTACCCCAACAGTGCTAATTATTTTACCGCCTGAGCAGTAGTGTGCTAACATTACTGTGCACAGGTAGAGAAGGGCATAGTAGCTAGTGAAATTACTGGGCTAAAGAGTCTTAAAATCTTATGTCTGAGTCTTGAGTAAGAAGCGTAGGTGTAGTGCACCTAGAATTTCACATCATTGTGAAATCTTAGATAGCACTGCACTGATATTATGGGCAGCGTTAAATTTTTAGCATCAGGAGAGAGTCTTGCTCTTCTTCATACCTTTTTATGTAAAAAAAAATATCACATAGTTTCATCTTACACAGCATGGTTTCTTCTCTCATTCCATCATCAGTCACACCATATTATACCTGATAGGTTTGAGGATATAAGCCGAGATGCTGCTGCCGATGATGTGAAGATGGAGTAGATCCCACACCCTAAACTGAAGGCAGAGCTGGCCGTCTCGAAGGCAGACCTGGAAATAACCATCTTAAACCAACATCTGCATCAAACAAGGGTAGTTCACAATTTACCGGTTTTCTTTATACACCGATTACTCGAAGACGTCTGGATGGTTTTAAATTATTTTCTGTCCATTTAAATTTTCATGAAATCAACCGGTTTAATAAATTTTTTGAATCCACTTTTAATATAATTAATTATCAATTTCAAACATTGTTACATTTCAAAGATGAATTCTTGTCATAAAGCCGGTGTCACACAGAGGCCTCCCGGCTCCGCGCACAAAAGAGGGCGCGATCCGGCGCAGTGTTGTAGGTACAACACAAAAAATCGATCGCGATCCCGCTCTGTGTTACGCCGACTTTAGATACATATTTTTGCTGGAGCCTAGACGCTAATAAAGGTAAAGTAGTACTTTAACTTACGGTAGCTTTCTTGCTGAATCCAACTGATGATACATGTCGGTTGGGTCTGATCAGCTTCGTGAAGAGCAAACTGGATAATCCTCCCGACAGTGCAGTGCCAGCAACGATCTGATAATCATAAATAAATCACATTTTTTATGCAGTAAAGTAAGAAGACGAGCAAGGCGCTCTCCTGATGGTAAGACCCAACTAACATTTAGGTGATGAGAATTAGTGCTACAAAAGCTGTGTAAGAGAATTTAAAAATCTAAGGCGCTATTAAGGCGCTAAGAATAGGTGGTATAAGCCGCTATAACTACCTTTTAACTTTTAACCCTGATTTGGGCCCACGAATTTAGAACTTAAAGTTATTTAAGAGTTCTAGACGAGTAATATTTGGGTGATAGTAAGGAGTTAGAGTGGTGCTATTTGAGCTGTTGTTACCACTTTAAGTGTTTAATGAGTTATTGTCAGGTTACAATCGTAACCCTAGAGTGGTACACAAGTGGTATGAATTACTCTTGTAACTTTTTAGTTTGTGTATTAGTGCTTATTTGAAACAATTTATATCTTAGGAATATATCGCAGATATTAAGTGGCAGTTTATACAACATTTGGCGCCAACTGTTTGATTTATTTACATACTTTTTGTGATTTTGTTACCCCAACAGCATCTAAATATTGAGCAGAGTAACTATATATCATGTCCAGCACAACATTGAGTTTTTAAGTGTAAAGACGACAAATAAAAATTAATTGATAAGTCAATGTATTTTTGATTCGTTGTTTGATTATAATCATTAAATCTCACTGCGGTGATAAGTTTTTTGTAAAAACATATACTAGTTTTCATCTCAATTTTAATGCGCCTCTGAAATAAACTACTTTTGATGATATTCTGTAGAAAATAAATATATAGTCTCAGATACTTTTTTTTCAATTATGAAAAATAATAGTTTCTAATAGTGTATATAGGGTTTTAAAAGAAAAGTAAAAAAAAATTGTTTTGAAAAGTAAAGTAATAATGTTTAAAACAAGGTTTCATCCAATTTTTTTTTATAGGTTATCTTTATTTTAATGGAGTCAATTTGCAATCACTTATGGTTTCTGTTAACTCTGTTATGCAAGTCAAAGTTTTTAAAGAATGATAATTAGCACTCCTCAGCCACTTTTAGTTCTACAATAGGGTTTTAAAACAGAAAAAATATGTTAAGTTTGCATAAAAGTCTAATTTGGAGCCATTCGCTGAATATTTCTAGGGTTCCGCTGTTATTGTTTGAAAACCCATTTTTGATAATAATTATGTATATTATATAGCATTTAGTCTGTATTTATAATAAAGTCAAAGTCCTTTTTTATGTTTCCATGGGTGCCTGATCGATAAAAATAATATTTCCGTCAATATTATGAAATTTAGAGGAGTGGGTGAGATATTAGATGTACCTATTTAAGGGATTTTAATTCTGTAACTCCACTTAAAGTGATATATAATAGTTATAAAGTTTGCAAATAGTGCTTGCCGCAGTATATACTATAAATAAGAACCACTGTATGACCTTTTGTTGACCGATTAACCGCAATATATAACCTTAAGTGTTATTAAGGTGGAATCAAACTCTTACAGCATTAATTATAAGCTAATTTATAATAAAAATACTTCACTAAAACGAAAAACATTCTTAATACCTCTAAGAGCTCCATTGAACTTATTAGGTTGTAAACAGCATTTAACTAACTCTGTTCTAGAACCAAAAGTGTTAGTGAATAACTGACAAAAACTTTTAGTGGTATACTCTTCCTTAAGCTATAACATTAACCCTTACAGTGTTACAAGATACGTAGGCTAACTCTGTTTAAGAACATCAAGTGTCAGTTAACACCTGACAAAAACATTTAGTGTTTTACTCTTCCTTAAGTTATAAGAGTACCACTAAAAGTGTTACAAGACATTAAACTAACTCTGTTCAATGACATCAGTCGTTAGTAAGTGGTAGTAGACACCTTAAAACTTCTTTTAGTGTTTTAGACTTTTTAAAGCTATAAAAAGTAGTGATATAATGGTCTCGACTAACTCCATATTATCACCTTAAGGTTTTTATTTTTTTTTTAATACCATTACTTCTCTCGAAGGTTTAATTATTTGTCCTTAACACCTCAATAACGCTTAATTCTCTTACCGGAGCTCTTATATAACATTTGTGTAACTATAAGCTTTAAAAAAGGTTGCCGTTAGCACTAAAATGTTTGTTGGGGAGATAACGCTGCCCATAATAAATTAGTATACAGTTTTTCAGACCCAGAATTTCACAAAGATGTAAAATTCTGGGTGCACTAAACTAATTCTTCAAAATGTATTACCTCAAATACCATAATGATGATGGCTTCTGGACATTCTTCGTTAGGGAATCTTACACCATATCCTATGGTCATCTGTAAATAAAAGAAATTTTTCATTATAGGTTAGCATTTTTTCACGATCTCACGTGGTGTTAAGCGACGATTCGGCCGTAGATGTTAGCAGACTAAACCTAGAAGGCGGGATGAATCCCTCCTTGGCTTCACTGAACATCATGCCGGAACACGGTTATAACCGAAGCCTTTCTCCAGCCTATTATGGCGAGTGTCAAAACCACATTTTTTTTTATTACATAGTATAAAACAAAGTCGCATCTCGTCTGTATGTCTGTCTGTCTGCCCTATAACTAAACAACGAAACGGACGGTGTTAAAACTACGCAACGGATTTTGATGCGGTTTCTTTTAATAGATAGTGATTCAAGAAGAAGGGTTATATACATATATGATATAATGATTGCAACATAGTAGAGCAACACTGATAATATTCTGTTAGGCGCTACGAAGTGCACCCGGGTCCGCTAATAACTAATTAAAACCTTACTACTGTGTTTCTACACTACTCCTCCTTAGTCGTTCACTCTTGACAGAGTGGTCGTGGTTGTTGATCCTGCATTTTCATTATTGGCTAAAACAGCCCTCGCGATGCGCCTCCACTTGTCACGGTCTCCAGCGTCTCGGGAACTCTGCACTACGAAGGTTTGTGTCGCAGCTTTGATGAGGTCTGTCCAACGCGTAGCTGATCGATCGCGTGACCGCTTGCCCTCTTCATTTCCCTGGACAACGAGTCTCTCCATGGAGTGTTCGTTTCGAACAACGTGCCCGATATATTTAAGGATTTGTGTTTGCACAGTTGACGATAGTCTCTGTTTGATTTTAAGCTCCTCCAGGATTGAGACATTGATTTTACGCTACTTACCTGTGTTTCCACTGACATCATGAGCAGTCCAGCGAAGGATGACGTCCCGGTCACACAATGCTCCTTCCCGTCTCCTATATCATCAGCGTAGGAAGTAGCCACGGCGTACCAGATGGCTGCGAATATCAGCCAGAAGACAAAGTGGGCTACCACCATCAACAGGATCAAGAAACGCCATTTGCTGTTTATCTGGAAAGTATTAGATTTTATTATACATAATATACTATAGCTAAATGTGGTAAACATAGATCAGAAGAATACTAAGTGGTAAACAATCAGACGATCGGCCTGATGGTGAGCGGTTTTCTTTTTTGTTTGTTCAAAATTTCATCATTCTCCACGATGATAAGTATGTCAGATTTTCTGTTTTACGAGTACGATATGGTGGATATGTAGGAGGTAGTCGTTAGGTCATGTTTTAGGACTTGCAGTAATCCTGGTGACCTGAAACTGTAATATATTAATAGGTTGGTCACATAACAAGGGTAGGGTAATCGTTCGAAAAATAAACCCCCATTAAAAATTATTCACTACCTACTTTTTTGAAGAACAGCTTGCACGACCCAAAAGAATAAAAAGATACAAACCACAGTGTTAACCAAATCCCTCATATATTTGATGCTCTTAGCAGGAATGTTGTTCCTGATTGGTACATTCTCTTCTCCATCCTTCAGGACTACGCGACGGGAGCGGGTTGGACGCCCGTGACGACGTCTGGAATATAGTTTTCTTTTAACAATAGTCCCGCAACTTAAGTCCAGCTACTCTTGGTCTAATGGATATCTCAAACCCTGGAATAATACTTAACATACTCTTCACCAGGTAAAACCAGTTTATTCCATTTTAGAATCAGAAAAAATGCGTTAGGTACACATCGTCTCCTTATACCCACCAATACCTGGGGGTGTTCCTGCGGGACGCCATGATCCCGGGGTTGTCGGCACAAGTGCCACAACCAAGTACTAAGGACTCATCCAGTGCAAATAGCTCAGACCCTAGAATAACACGTGGGCTACTTTTCAGCGGGCAAGCCACTGGAAGTAGCTAGTCATCTATATGTACGACTATACTATACTTGAATGAAATGAAATGAAATGAAATGAAATGAAATGAAATTTATTTATTTGTTCGAGTATTGTAAAAAGATGATAAACAATAATATGTTGTCTCAAATACCCTACCGGATTACCGGTGTACAAATATTTAGATATGAAATATAAAATTGTGGACAACTTACATGATTCTTAAATTAATATTAGTAATATTAGGCACACACACACATTAGTAAAACCTATATAATTAATAACATTAGATTGACTACACATAAATAAAATGAAATAAAAAGAATGTCCAAAGAAAAAAGCTAATAAACAATGTCATGACTTTCGTGTGTTGCTAGGATAAAAAGAAAAATAATGATAAATAATGAAATGTCCAATTATAATTATAGATTAAAATGTCAAAATGATTATTATATTTTAAAATTATTATTTTCACTCAAGAAGTCATTAACAGTGTAATAGCATTTATCTATTAAAAATTTATATAACATTGATCTAAATTTATAACGAGTTAGTACTTTATATTCTTCTGGCAGCTTATTATATATGCGAATGGCCATACAATAGACATTTTTGCTATGTATTTGGATACGTTGTGGAGGTACAGGTATTTGGTTAGGTTTGCGACGTGGCCTAGCTGCTGCATCTACTGAACTAAACAAATTACGGTGTTCATGGACAAACACACTTATTTCATATATATACATACAGGGAAGCGGTAAGATATTTAGTTTTTTAAATAACGGCCTACAAGAGTCCATACTGCCGGCACTGCATAAAGATCTCAAACACTTTTTTTGCGTTCTAAATGCTTTGATTACTTCCGTAGAATTTCCCCATATGATCAGACCATAACGTAACAGTGACGACACGTATGCGTGATAAGCGCTTAGAGCTGCCTGAGTTGAGGCTACTCGTCCCAGCCTGTTTAGGACGTATACGTAGCGCTCCAGTTTTGAGCACAGTTTATAAATGTGTTCTTTCCAATTACAATATTTGTCTATTATTAGCCCCAGGAATATTGTGGATTCAACCTCTTCAACGTGATTATTGCTATTTCTTACATGTAATTGCAGGGGATTGCTATTATGAGTCTGAAATTGAATTAATTTAGTTTTATCGACATTAATACTGAGTTTGTTAGTGTTTAGCCAAGCTATCGTTGAATTTAGTGCATTGTTTATGTCCGCTTCAAATGTATTTCGATCATGCCCCTTTATAATAAGGGTCGTGTCGTCTGCATATAAAATACATTTATGTTTAGTGGTATCAGGGAGGTCATTAATGTATAAAAGGAACAGCAGGGGCCCTAGAATACTACCCTGAGGTACTCCTCGTCTATTTATAATAAAGGGTGACCGGGAAAAAACTCTGTTGTGGCCGCTGAAATTGCATATTTCAACACATTGCGTTCTGTCATTAAGATAGCTTTCAAGCCAACTCAATGCAACTCCTCTTATTCCATACCTCTCTAACTTATAGAGTAGAATTTTATGATTTACATAGTCAAATGCCTTAGACATATCAAGAAAGATTGAAACAACGGGGGTTTTATTGTTTAAACAATCAGTTATTGTTTTCATAAGTGAAAAACATGCTAGTGACGTGGACATGTTTTTCCTGAAGCCAAATTGTTCATTTTTCAATATGTTATTTAGAGAGAGGAAGCTGTAGATTTTCGTATGCATGACCTTTTCAAAAATTTTAGAGAAAATGGGTATAAGCGTAATGGGGCGATAATTATTCATTTCAGTCATCGATCCTTTTTTGTGCAAGGGTTTCACTATTGATTGCTTTAGTCGTGCTGGGAAGATACCTTGTGCTAGTGACAGGTTTATAATATATGAGAGAGGATGGGACAATATTTTTGAACACAATTTAATGATTTTGGTTTGTAGATCATCAAAACCTGTGGAATTCGAATTGTTGAGGGATAAAATTATTTTGTATATGTCATTATTATTTGTAGGAGTCAAGAAAATTGTTTTATTATTATTGGGGATGTCAAGGGGGTATTTAAAATTACTGTCATAAGAATCTGTAGTATTATTAATGTCATTATTAAGATTAATGAAGAAATTATTAAATAAGTTTGCAATTTGGATGGGGTCAGTGTATGTAACATCATTTACTAGAATAGAGTCAATTTGTGAGGATAGTTTAGCTTCACCAACATTGTTTTTGATAATCGTCCAAGATGCTTTACATTTATTTTTTGCGTTCATAATAGACTTATAAGGAATTCAATGTTTTACTCAGTTTTTTTACGTTCTATTTTACTATCTTATCCAAATTCAAGAAATTCTTATCGTTTCGTTGACATGATTCAGTTTCAAGATATCAATTTCCTCAATTTTTCATGAAGCATGAAGGATGTTTTTATAAACGACTTTAAAAGGGAAGATCTATGGTCGAATTAACATTGCTTTTATGCAAGCAGATGACCGAGACGATGCTCGTTCGATGTTAAGATAACGTCTTTCCATTATGGTTGCAGTGTTACCTAGTATTTCAGAAGTCCTACGCAACACTACTCTGTGCAGATCATTCTGAGATGCATTTTAAGTCTTCTTAGCCCAGTAATTTCTTTGATCACCTTACCCTTTAATCCGAAGAGAATTGCGGCAATATATTGAGCTAGGTTGTAGTTTCACCGCGGATACACTTACTTTGCAGGAGGTCGACTAAGTGAGTATCCCCATAGTTCCAGCTATTCTACCGCCTGAGCAGTGATGTGCAAGCATTACTGAGCTTCGACAAGAGAGTAAGAAACCACTGTAGCTACTGAAATTACTGGGCTGAAGAATTAACAGCTTCTGTCTGTTGTTTAAGAAGCTGTGATGTATTGCACTTAGAATTTTACATCCTACATATCATGATGAGAAACTCAATGTTAATGTTAACTTACTTGTGCCGTGACCCCTTTCTTTTCCTCCTACTATACGGCGTTCCATAAGCATGGGCAGACGGCCCCGTCGTCAGTGTATCATCAAAATCAATCATCTCGATCCTATCAAATTCTATATTATTATCATTATTCTCACTGATCATCACCATTGTTGAAAGATCAGACACCTTCGTATCTGACTTAGGACTTTCCTGATCAACATCTATGGTCATCCTGAGACCTCCTACCATTTCATCTTCACTGGAATACTGAGAAGCATCCGTAGTACCATCTGTTGAATAAATGACATTGTCGGCCATTGCTGGGAAGGAAATTTCCTTTCCTTCTACGTAAGTCTGACTGATTCTGTAGTGTTTCTTCAGTTCTTCGTTGGTGTAGACATCAGTGTCAACGATTCTGGGTATTTCGATGTAGCTTCCTGAGTCGTTACCGATGGCTTCAGAGTAGCTGAGTGATCTTTCTAGTGCTCGGCTTCGACTGCCGCGTCTGCTCTCCGATTCGTATTGGTTATTCATTGTGGAGGTTCAATGGTTTTTGATTACTTTTGATTTCTCTTGAGTCTATATCTTGAATTAATTCTTGAAATACTACCTCTCTATATTGCTGCTTTAATTATAATCTTATTTTGTATTCATCTTTTTATAATGTTTTTCTGTTGTTGCCCGTGATTTTGTTCCTGATCGATTGCATTCTATGATACAATTAGTTGAAATCGATATTATTTGATATTTTATAGTTTAATCTCAATAATTCAGGCTCAATTTGCTCAATATCTGTGCCTTTTGTTTATTATGTTTTTTTCTTTCTTCCACGTTTCCTTTGGCATCGTCTTTGTTAATATTTTAAGTAAATATTTGTAATTGTCCTTGTATCACTCCCTTTATTCAATCACATTTTCTTCTCTTCAAGATCAGTCATCGCATCTTTATAAAATTATATTGTTTTATTAATGTACAACTTACAGCTTTCTTGCTTCTCAAATATCAACACAGCAGTGCAGTCACACTAAATTTCAAGCATTGTTTTCTTCTTTGGACAAAAATACTTTAATATTACTATCTTCTTCGTCACCCTCTGGAATATCTTCAACTGTGCGTTTTATGGGTAAATTTATACACTTTTTTGAACTTAGTTTTTCTTTTTGAACTAAACATTTAATATATGTATATAAGTCCCTATTGTTATCACACGTCTTGCAAGTACACAAGTGTAGCCGACAGTCCGTTATCTCACTGATAAGGCACACCTTCAAAGATAGATAAAATAAATATATGGCATGTATTGTTTTGATTGACTTTTGTGCTAGAATCGGTGCGTTGACTTTTGAAGTATGTTTTTGTAATTGTTATTGCAAATTTATGGAGCTTTGCTATGATTATTTCAAAAATAGTCCAAATACCATTTTGCACGTTAATCCCTGAAATTTAAACTTAAATATAAGGTTTTTTATGCTGGTGGTATGCTTCGGCCGTGGCTAGTTACCACCCACTGGACAAAACGGTGTCGTCAAGCGTTTCTCACGACCGTGTTCCGGTATGATGTTCAGTGAAGCCAGGGAGGGATTTATTCCGCCTTCTTAGTTAAGTCTGCTACCATCTACGGGCGTATCGTTATTTATCACCAGAGATCATTTTTAAAGGCTATCCTATAATGAATAAAAAAATTGTACCTATTTTATACGCAGATTAATGATAATAAGAAAAAGACAAATTTATGTTGTTATACTTTAATAAAAAAAGAAGATACGTAAAATAAGGAAGCGGACGAAACGACAAGGATAAATTGGGAAGGTAATTGAATAAGGAATTTTAACTGTAGACATTAAATATATTCCTAATGCTGAGATTTTCAAATGCTGAGATTTCCAAGGGTTTATCCCTTAGTAGCCTTTTTCCTGAATGACGAAGACCTGCCGACTTGGAACGAGGAGATCTTTTCGCTGAAGCTGGTTGGAGTACTCGGCGGCTCGGGGTGTTCTTGTGGAGTCCTGGAAATAACAATTATACACTCTAAAAATGTTTTTTTTTTTATATCTTGCGATCAGCTTTGTTGGCTATAAGCATATATGTGGTGGCAATTATTGTCGAGTAGGTTGCTATATAGATACAGCCCTTTCACATGTGTAGTCAGTCTGCTGACTATCCTGATCGAAGACATCTCGCTTCGTTTTAAGACGGCGAATTATTTCTGGCATTGTAAGTTGGCCTGCAAGTTCATTTGGGAGTTTTGTAGTCTTGATTTGTATTTTTTGCAATTTGAGGCAATTTCTTGTGCAATCATTGGCATAAAAATTAAAAATGTTTTACAACGAGTCTTACAAGTGGAAATGTAGTTGCAGGAATAATATATGTAGCCACCATAAAGTAAAAATAATCTCTTACGGATCTTTAAGAAGATAGAAAAGGAAAGAAGAAAGAATCAATATGCTGTGGCTACTATAAATCTAGAACTAGCTGCGCCCTAAGCTATCTCTATTCTTAATGTCAGCTCAATCGGTCCATCCGTTTGGGCGTGTAAGAGTAACCAACATAATATACATTCTTAGAAACTTTCACGTTTTTAATTTTGATAGGATTTATTTCATTACCTCTTTTCTAGTCTAAATATATATGGAAAGCGTGACTGACTGACTGATCCATCAACGCACAACCCAAACCACTGAACGGATTTGGTTGAAATTGGGAATACAGATAGGTTTTATGACGTGACCTCCGCTAAGAAGGGAACAACGCCGCGAGCATAAGCCAGTCAGTTATAAAGATGTAACATGATATTTTATAAGTAGGTTAGGTTTACTTACTGTTCATATTCTTCAGCGCTACAAAAAGGGGTATCCACAGGTTCGGTTAGGTCCAGCTTTTTGTGTTGTATGGCGTATTTTCGTTTGTGTGGGTCGTACCTGAAAAAATATTATCATTATTACAAAAATCCATCCATACATATAATAAGAATGGAAATTTCTCCCCATTCATTGTGATCCTTTACTAAGGTGAACTGTGAAAATACGCATATGAACAAAACGACGCGAAAAAGTCGCTTGCGCGATCTAGATCGTAAAACATTTTGTCAATTTTTCCTAGGGAAACGTAAAATAAAATAATAAAATAAATAATAATCATTTATATCGGACACATCGCCCCTAATTTACATCAAAATTTCGAAGTAAAAGTAATAGAATATAAAGTAAATTCAATTCAAAAAAATCAAAAAGCAAAAAGTGCGACAAACTAAAAATACGCCATCTATCGATGTGGCCATAAACGAAAATTTACCAGAGTAGTTTTATTAGGCTTAATTTGTAAAAAGGTTATTACTTATGTGTGATAAAACGGCACAACCGAATTGTATGCAGTTTTCGCTAAAACGTTGCAAATTTCTCTAATTTGTAAATAGTATTGGTTTTATTTAAATCGGTTTTTAATTATATCTATCTAAAGATTTACTTATCTTCTTTTATTATATAAAATCGTTCGTACACTTTCGTGCTATCAACGCACAGCCCAAACGGCTGGACGGATTGAGCTGAAATTTGGACAGCGTATTCTTTGAAAAACTTCATCGTGCAATAAGAAGCGATTTTTCTAAATTCCCTCGGGAACAGGAATTATTCCCGAAAAACGTTTGTATGCAAATCCGTAACCGCTGAACCGATTGAGCTGAAATTTTGTAAAACTATTGTTAGGATTGTGATTAGAAACATGAAATAGTTTTTTTGCCAGAAATTTACTTTTAAGGGGGGGTAAAGGGGGGTCGAAGTTTGTATGGAAAATTTAGAACCGCTGACCCTATTGAGCTGAAATTTGGTACACAGGTAGATTGAGTCCTAAAAAAAGATATTGGATACTTTTTATCCCAGAAATCAACCTTAAAAGGGGGAAAGGGGGGTTGCAAGTTTGTGAAAGAAATCGTTAACCGCTTCATTGTTTTAGCTGAAATTTGGACAGCGTGTTATTTAGGTAACGTAAGCGACCTATAAAAAGGGATTTTTGTAAAATTCTCCCGGGAACGGGAATTATTCCCGAAAAACGTTTGTATGGAAATCCGTAACCGCTGAACCGATTGAGCTGAAATTTAGTAAAACGATTGTTTGGATTGTATTTAGGAACATTGAATAGTTTTTATCTCAGAAATTTACTTTTAAGGGGGGGGGGTAAAGGGGGGTCAACGTTTGAATGGAAAATTTAGAACCGCTGACCCTATTGAGCTGAAATATGGTACAGAGGTAGATTGAGTCAAAATAAATGATATGATTTTGTATTCCAGAAATCAACCCTGAAGAGGGAAGAGGGGGGTTAGAAGTTTGAGTAGGAAATCAGTAACTTCAGTATCAGTATCTTTTAACGCTGAAATTTGAACAGCGTGTTTTTTATGTAACGTAGATGACCGGTAAAAAGGGATTTTGCAAAATTTCCACGGGAACGGGAATTATTTCTAAAAGACGTTTGTAAGCAAATCTTTAACCGCTGAACCGATTGAGTTGAAACTTTGTAAAACGATTGCTTGGATTGTGTTTAGGAATATTGTTTTTTTTTTTTGACGAAAATTAACTTTTAAGGGGGGGTAAAGGGAGGTCGAAGTTTGTATGGAAAATTTAGAACCGCTGACCCTATTGAGCTGAAATTTGGTACAGTGGTAGATTGAATCCAAATAAATGATATGGAATACTTTTTATCCCAGAAATCAACCTTGAAGGGGGAAGAGAGGGGTAGTAGTTTGAGTAGGAAATCAGTAATCGGCCATCTTTTAAAGCTGAAATTTGAACAGCGTATTTTTTATGTAACGTAGATGACCGATATAAAGGGATTTTGCAAAATTTCCGCGGGAACAGGAATTATTCCTAAAAAACTGTTGTATGCAAATCCTTAACCGCTGAACCGATTGAGCTGAAATTTTGTAAAACGATTGTTGGGATTGTTTTGAGGAACATTAAATAGTTTTTATGACAAAATTTAACTTCTAAGAGGGGGTAAGGGGGGTACAAAATTTGTATGGGAAATTTAGAACCGCTGGCCCTATTGAGCTGAAATTTGGTAGAGAGGTAGACTGAGTTCTACAAAATGATATGGGATAATTTTTATCCCAGATATCAACCTCAAAGGCGGGATAAAGGGGGGATGCAAGTTTGGGTAAGAAATCGTTAACCGCTTCTTTGTTTAAGCTGAAATTTGGACAACGTATTCTTTAGGTAACGTAAGCAACCGATATGAAGGTATTTTGCGAAATTCCCCCGGGAACGAGAATTATTCCCGAAAAACTTTTGTATGCAAATCCGTAACCGCTAAACCAATTCAGGTGAAATTTTGTGGAATCATGGTTTGAGTTTTGTTTAGGAACACTGAATATTATTTTAGACAGAAATTTACTTTAAGAGGGAGGGGTGCGGGGGAGTAAGGGGGGTAGAAGTTTGAGTAGGAAATCAGTAACCAGTTATATTTTACGCTAAAATTTAGACAGCGTGTTCTTTATGTGACTTTCACGACCCGTAAGAGGGGAGGGGATTTTGCGAAATTCTTACGGGAACGGGAATTATTATTCCTAAAAAACTTTTGTATACAAATCCACAATAAGATTATTGGGGATGTGTTGAGGAATAATAAAAAGTTTTATGTCAAAAATTACCTTCGAATTGAAGCGTTAGGGGGTCAAAGTTTGTATAGGAAATAGGACCCTGTTGAGTTAAAATTTGATACAAAGGTAGACTGAGACTTAAAAAAAATATGGGATACTTTTTATCCCAGAAATCAACCTTTGAGGGGAGGAAAGAGGGGGTGCAGTTTGTGTAGGATATCGGTAACCACTTCTTCGTTTAAGCTAAAATTTGGACAACGTATTTTTTATGTAACGTAGGCGACCGATAAGAAGAGATTTTGCGAACTCACCAGTACTCAGAATTTTGGTTCTGTTAATGAATAGTTTGTTATGTCAGAAATTAACTTTTAAGGAGACTCAGTATTGATCCTTCCCCCACCTTCAGGGTCAGAGTTTTAATGGAAATTCAGGAACCACGGAATTGATTTGAGTCGCGGGAAGGATGGTGTGAGAAATTAGTAACCTATAATTATAATTTAGCTTAGAAAAATTATAATAGAGATAAGTTAAAGAGTTACCGGGAAAGGACCACAAATAGTATTAATTCCTGAGGAGAGGCGTGAAAATTTGTGATGGAAATCAATAACCGCTAAACTTAAATAGTGTGATCTCTGAGAAAGGACATAGCATTGGTTCCTACGGTAGCGAACAAAACTGCATAGAAATATCCAGCCCGATATTCTTCGCTATCCACAGCGAGAGCAAATATTATAGCCATGCCTTATTTTACGCTTACAAAGTCGCGGGGATGGAAATACAATCATAGTCAAAATAGCAGCACCGAATTCGCTTTATTAATTGACTCTCACGCGCAACGAAGTGCGCGCGGGTCAGCTAGTACATAATATTATCTATGTTGTAGAGTTAGTTTCCCTTTATGTTTCTATTAGAAGAAACTCTATAAGTCACACAAGTTTTGTTTTAACTTAGTTTGCCATAGATACCCCCTTTAAAAAGGCCCGGGCTTATTCCGTGTTAAAGAGCGATAAAGTCCATAAAATTATCTTTTTATTAGAGTAGAGGTACAATAGAATACTCTTTATTTATTACCACAAATAAAATACAAAAATACACAAGCAGGGAAATGGAAAACAAAAAAAATAATTTTATAAATAAAATTAAAAAATAGTAGCAGTTATATTATCTATTTTTTAATGCATTAATTATATTTATTAGGTAGCTTACCTAACAACAGGTGGGAACCGATGTCCCCAAACGACCTCTTTGGGCAAGTAGGAGGTCTGGCTCTGTGTGAAAGTGCCCATCGATGCTGAAGCGCCTTTCAAGCTTACTGTGATCTCATAGCTGGAAACAAAACAATAAATACTTTACAAATTAATACGAATTTTAAAAAAGTATCAATCTTCAGCCGTAAGACAAAACAAATAAATACTTTTGATTTGATTTGATTTGACGTAACTATTCAACTTTGATTACAAAGTATTACTAATTAAAATTTTCGCCGGAACGCCTATTTTGGAAGACTCGTAAAATCGTGAGACGAGTCCCACGAGACTATCCTACAAGATACCAGGACCACCAGGTT
This sequence comes from Hemithea aestivaria, assembly GCA_947507615.1. NCBI lineage: Eukaryota > Metazoa > Arthropoda > Insecta > Lepidoptera > Geometridae > Hemithea > Hemithea aestivaria. Next base: position 502,887 of record OX382346.1, on the reverse strand, counting down.
TTCATCCCGCCTTGATGGTTTATATTGAGCTCACTTGCTGTTAGAGATATGTTCAGGTCCGTATTTATAGAGCGGGCTGGTGTGGTCTATGACGTGGACGAGTGTGAGCGGCCACAGCAGGAACTGCCGGTGTTGGAGGGACAATGTATCCCGCCTTGTAGGTTTATATTGAGCTCACTTGCTGTTAGAGATATGTTCAGGTCCGTATTTATAGAGCGGGCTGGTGTGGTCTATGACGTGGACGAGTGTGAGCGGCCACAGCAGGAACTGCCGGTGTTGGAGGGACAATGTATCCCGCCTTGTAGGTTTATATTGAGCTCACTTGCTGTTAGAGATATGTTCAGGTCCGTATTTATAGAGCGGGCTGGTGTGGTCTATGACGTGGACGAGTGTGAGCGGCCACAGCAGGAACTGCCGGTGTTGGAGGGACAATGTTTGTGCGTAGTAGCGGATCATCTCCCCTTCTTTGGTCCTGGAAGATGAGATCAGTATATTAAAATATATTACAAAAAAAACGACTACTAATTTATTTCAAAAAAATGTATGGCTTTGTACGGCGTTTTCCCATTATAAAACTGAAATTATTGCTCCCAAAATTATTGAAATTAGTACCACCTACTTGTTCTTTTTAAATACGGAAATAGGTAATTCGGGAACGCCCAAAGAGGTTTGGATTAACTGTGTGAAAAAGGATATGCGTGCCAGGGGAGTCGATAAAGGTAAAAAGAGTAGAATGGAGAAGGAAGACGTGTTGTGCCACTACATAATGTGGGTTTAGGATAGGAAGATGATGACGAAGAAGTAAGAAGACGTCCTCCTGATGGTAAGAGATAACGCTGCCCACTTAAATTATTAGTACGGAAAAAAAATTATAGTAGAAGAGAGAGAGACTAACCTATGTGTATGCACAAAATGCGCCGAGAACTCAGAGCCTATGATGTGGTCATAATTGAGGTCCCAAGCACGCATCATCAGGCACAGGCGACCGTCTCTCATACTGATCTGGAAATGGAGGCAAACAGACCATAATTAAACTTATTTTTATGCAAAGAAGAAAAAAGACAAGCAAGACGCTCTCCTGTTGGTATAATGCTGCCCATAATCAGTGCAGTGCTTCTTACTCAAGAGTCAGAAGATGTTAAGACTCTTCAGGCCAGTAATTTCACTAGCTACAGTGCCCTTCTACCGAAGCACAGTAATGTTTGCACATCATTGCACAAGTAAAATAACTGGCACTGTTGGGATACCCACTTAGTCAACCTCTTGCAAAGGAAGTCTATCCTCGGTAAAAACATCATTCAGGTAATTTAATAATGCCTAAGACATGCCTAAGATAAGGATGCTTAGCAGACAGTAATAAACACCTCTACAGAAGAACATCCATAAGGAAACGACCCTCAGCGATGAGGATAACGACCAAGGAGAAGAAACTTTTAGAACTTACCACAGCCTTCTTGCTGAAGCCGACTCCGTCTCGACTGAGCTTCTCCGGTCGCGTCAGCTTGGCGTACACCACGCATGTCAGCACTCCTGACAAACCAGTACCCAGGATCAGCTGAAAAATGAAGAAATGTCACCGTTTTAGGCAAGAGTTAAACTTTCAATTAAATTTCCTTGCTTTTTTTGTTTTTAGGGTTTTGTAATCAACAAAGAGCCCATATACCTATAATATATAATACATATAATCACGCCTGGTTCCCGTTGGGGTAGGCAGAGACTATTTCGCTCCATATACACCTATAATATTATAGTTTCGCTTTGTCTGTCCATTGGTATATCTATCTGTCTATATTTTTTCAATAAATTATCTAGTAAATAGATTATCTTTTACCTGCATTATAAAGAGGAATATTGATTCAGGGCATTCTTCGTCGATGGCGCGATCTCCAAAACCAATGGTTGTCTGAAATTAGTAGAAAATGTTGAAATTAGTACCCAAACAGAGCCAGATTATTCTACCGCCTGAGCAGTGATGTGCAAACATTACTGTGATTCGATAGGAGGGCTCTATTGCTAGTGAAATGAATGCCGAAGACTGAAGAGTCTTAACATATCAGACTTTTGAGTAAGAGAGCACCTATAATTTTACATCATTATGTTTTATATCCTGGTCACTGAAATTATCATAATCATATTATGGACAGCAGCGTTATCTTTTACCACCAGGAAGCGTCATGCTGGGTTTTTTTTACTGCGATTCATTTTTAAAAATCTGGAGTTTTATCGAGAAACATTTTCAAAAAGTAAATATACTATTTTTTCTAAATATTAACATATCTTGCAAGCGAGGAGTCGCAGATAAAGTAAGTTAAACCCGTGGTTAAACTTACTTCCTGCAATACTTAAGGAAATTCCCTCAGTAATTACCAATTAGAATGCACTTATCCAATAAGCTTTATCCAGGATTCAGCCAAGTGGCTCGTCGATGGGAATTGAGGTAATCAAGGACATTATTGCTTCCTTTTAACGCATTTAACGAACTATAACACAAGTGAAATGTATATTTTCGTGTATACATATATTATCTAATATATAAAATTCTCGTGTCACAGTTTTCGTTGCCATACTCCTCCGAAACGGCTTGACCGATTTTGATGAAATTTTTTGTGCTTATCCGGTATCTATGAGAATCGACCAACATCTATTTTTCATCCCCCTAAATGTTAGGGGTAGTCTACCCCTAAATTTTTATTTTTATTTTTTAGACAAAATTTTTAATTTCTATTTTTTTATGATACAACATACAAAAATACATACAATCCTCAATTTTCACTCTTCTACGATCAACCCTTATTTTATAATGGCCATTTTAGTAATTTAATCATTTTTCCTTTCCGGTCGAAAACTGATCAATCGTCATTTAATTAGTTATCCCCGCCAGATGTCTACAGGTGTCACTTCTGACCCAGTAAACAGCACGGAGTAGGGATGAGAACGAAGCCGGTCTCCTTTCTTTCTCACTCCCTACACAGTTGTCGGCCATCATTATTGTTTATGCATCAAGTGTAGTAGTAACGTTGACAATTATTATTTTGCTATCTCAGTGTATCTCTCATATTAACTTTTAATCATTCCTATTTTATCAATAATAATTAAATTATCAATTTTGAGTGTATTTTGCACGATTAGTTAATCAAGTGATTTTATAACCTCAAAAGTACTCAACACGTGACACGAGCTTCCAATAACAACGGATTTTGTGTTGTAAGTATACTTTTTTTTATTTATATCGAAAATGTTGTTGATCTTATAAAAATGTAATTTTAATTTAATTTTATTTAAAAAATGTAATTGAACAATTAAGATTTTCATAGTTTCCAAAAAATCAATCTTTATGAATCTTTATTTTGAAATGTCAATGGAAATATTGGTTGTATGAAAAAATTATAAGAGAATGTTTTCATAAAATTTAATTTTTTACTTTTGTTTGAAAATTTTTTCCATAAAATAATGCTCATTTCACGCATATACCACATTCTTACATACATACAATATACACATTCTAACATACATACATACATCCATTAAGTAAGCTATTTTTTGTCTACACTAGAAATTACTAGGAAATTATTTATATGGCAAAACAACGTTTGCCGGGTAAGCTAGTGTACATATATTTTAGTAAAAAATGCTTTTTAGTATTAAGTAGGTCTTAGTGATATGCTTAATCTTACTAATATTATAAACGTTTAACATATAAACGTTTGTATGAATGTAGAGATAGCTTAGACCTTTTTTTTTTTTGACCAAGGAAAAATGCGTTACGCATCATCACCCCACGCCGGGGGGCGCAGGGCGGTATGTGGGACTCCCCCGCCAGAGATGGGCGCGGCGGGGATACCCACTAAAAAACCTGGGGGTGTCCTGCGGGACGCCATAATGCCGGGGCAACGGGTACGCCGAAGCATTCATCCGCGGCCCCGACGGAAATATCTTAGACCCTGGAATAACACATAGGCTATAACAGGACAGCGGGTAAAACCGCTGAGCGCAGCTAGTTAATATTATAAACGTGAAAATTTGTATAAATGTATGGATGTCTAGACGTCTGGATGTATGTTTGTTACTAATTTAAGCCTAAACGGGTGGACCGATTGAGCTGAAATTTGGTGTAGCTTAGACCCTGGAATAACACATAGGCATACAACGGGTAAAACCGCTGGGTGGAGCTAGTTTAAACATAAATAAAAGAAGACGAGCAAGACGCTCTCCTGATGGTAAGAGATAACGCTGCCCATAATTAGGCCCAAAGCTCCAACGCTTCTTACTCAAAAGTCATAAAATGTGAAGCTTATTCAGCTCAGTAATTTCACACAGTGCCCTCCTACCGAAGCACAGTAATGTTTGCACGTCACTGCTCAGGCGGTGGAAAAACTGGCACTGTTGGGGTACGAAGTCGACCTCCAGCAAAGGCAGTATACCCCGGTAAACTATAGGGGTTCCTTGTTAAATACAGATCCCTAAAATCGTGTGCGTGCCAAGTCATCATCATTCCACTTGATTCATGATCATTTTGATTTGAAGATCATGAATAGCATCGCTTATCCAATAAAGATGTAATTTGTCTTTTTGCTACGAGTTCGCCTATTTACGGTGCCACCCACAAACTTTGTGAACAACTATTTCCGCGTACAGAATCAAACGTTCAGAATTAAGGCGCTTTGAGAAGGAAATTTACATCATTGTGAAATAGGTAGCCCTGCACTGATTATGGGCAGCGTTAGCTGTTACCACCAGCAGAGCGTCTTGCTCGTCTTCTTACTTCGTTGCATAAAAAAGTTCGCCAGCGGTCATAGGTTCATGAAAACTACCTACCGACTCTTGAAAGTATGTAAGATTGTATAGATGTACCTATGTTTGTTGCTCCTTCACGTCTTAGGTGGACCGATTGAGCTGAAATTTGGTTTAGAGATAGCTTATGGATTATAGGACACAGTACAGCGGGTAAAACCGCTAGGCACAGCTAGTAAGAATACTTAAATATCCAATAAAATGTTACCTGAGCTTCAACACTGGCCAAGAAGATGGTCAAGAAGTCATGGCCACCAGTGACGCAGGACCTCTTGGGCGGGTCGGGTTCGAAGTCGTAGTGAGCCAGTGCTGTGATGTACCAGAACACGGCGAACACGAGCCAGATGGCGAAGTGAACTACTATTGTGCCGGTTACTATCCAACGCCAGCGGAGGTTTATCTGGAAAAAAAAACAAGTGATATTAAAAAAAAACTTTTATCCATCTAGCACCAAAGTACTCGTCAAGACGAATCAAATGAGCCCAAACTCGATGGGTTTGCGTGGTTTAATTACGGAGTTCCTACCTTGCAGCACACTCATCAGATCAGTTCCATATATTAATAATATAAAGTTTATTATTGGGGAAAAACATAAATTAAAATACCTTAAAAACTAACCTATCGTCTAAAACTTAAAAATACTCAGAAAACATATTATCTAAATCTAAATTATAAAAACTAAACTAAATCTAAACTAAATCTAAAAAGGGCCCCCGCGGCATCGTGCCCAAAATGCTGGCAGCATTACCTCTCTGGATAGCAATACTGAATTAATAATAATAATAATAATAATAATAATAATAATATTGAATTGTTATCCGATTTATACACGCATGCAAAACTTCAGCTTAATCAGAAACCGGGAAGTGAATCAAATTTAACTTGCAAGATTTGATTACAGACATACCGACAACGGTCACGGTGTAGGTAAATAAATGCTTGTAAAATTAGGAAAGTCGATAATGTCACAAAATGTAATTAGTCCGTAATTTAAATGACGGAAATATTCAAAATACTTCTTTTTTGGTGTGAACAAACAAAATAAAGCAATTATAAGTTAATGGGTAGGTATGCGCTATGTCACTATTCGGTACAAATTTTAATTGCTCAGAGTTTGACCTGTGAAATTACGACTGTTAGTCTAAAGTTTCAAGTTGAATTCACAATAAAAATTAGAATTTTGATGTTAAACTGATTTTTGAAGTTTTTGAGAAAGTGTGGTTTAAGAGTTATGAAACTCAAACTCCGCTCGATCGATTTCAATATTGATTAAATGTGTTCCCATTGCAAAAAAAAATCTAATCGGTGCAAACGTCTCCCTATCGGATCAATTCCAACGATTTGTGGAGTCTTATTTTGAGGTCCGTTAAAAAGTGTGTCTAATAAAAACATCCGTTTTGGTTCAGTAGAGTGACAGTGGTACAATTACGCGTGTCATGTTACGTCTGATTAGGCCTCCAGACGATGCGTAATAACTTTTACAACTTCCTCTTTTGCTAAAATTGTCCTTTTGTTGACACATTCTTTGTTTTCGTTCGTCTACTGCTGGACATAGATCTACCGTATGTCACGCCACTCAACTTAGTCCTCCGTCTTCCTTCGCTAACCTCTACCGGCAATCATGTCGATATAATATTGCCCATGGGCGCCCTACACTACAGTTCAATCATTTCTGTCTAATCGGCTTAACCGTTTAGGTGAAACGAGGCTCATCATCATCATCATCCTACGATGGATGTCCTACGACTGATCTCAGCCGTAGGACATCCACTGCTGAACAAAGGCCTTCCCTTTGGACCTCCATACATACCGGTTGGAAGCGACCTGCACCCAGCGTCTTCCAGCGACCTATATAAAGTCGTCTGTCCACCTCCAACAAGACTTATAAAAGAAATATTATAAATGCGAATGTTTGTAAGAATGTGTGATGTGTGTTTATTACTCTTTCACGCTTAAGCGGATGGACCGGTAGAGCTGAAATTTGATGTAGAGATAGTATACAATAAGTAAAGCGGATAAAACCACTGGGCGCAGCTAGAATATCCATACTCTCACATTTTATTGACATTAGTATATGAAATATAATACTTACCAAAGTATGAAAAGTATCGTTGAGCATCCGAATCTTCTCGAAAGGCACATTAGATATAAGCGCCACATTCTCTATGCCTCGCTTGGAGACCAATCTCTTAGGGAAGTCGCCGTAGCCCGCCCGAGAACGATTTAGGGGCTTTTTGATGTGATTTCTGAAAATGGTGCGATGTTCAAAAATCAAAAAGTTTCGTTAAAATGAGGCTACAATATAAATTGGGGTTCTTACTCAAACAGAACAGGTTACCCTACTTACACTGTCAGAAATCACAATTTTATAGGTTGTGTGGCCAACCTTTTTGTTACAGTTTCAGGTCGCCGAGATTACTACAGGGCCTGCAACATGACCTAACAACTGTCTCTAACAACTGTCTCCTACATCTTATAGGAAACAGCCGTGACCCACAGTTTTACGTGCCTTCCGAAACACGGTAGCGTCCAGGCGAAAAGTTTTTGCCACACTGAGATTGGAAACCAGGGCCTCCTGATCATAAGTCAGAGGTACGACCGTTGGGCCACGGACGCTCCCATATTACACACACGAGTGAATGTGTGTTTCTTCTTCACGCTTAAACGGGTGGACCGATTGAGCTAAAATCTGGTATAAAGACAGCTTAGACCCTGAAATAGCACATAGTAATATGGTAAAACCGCTGGGCGCAGCTAGTATGTATATTATATAGTTTCTATTCTTTGGTTATGGTTACTGATTAGTGGCTTTCAAAGAAATTCCAAGATGTGAGTCATCCTCATCAGCTCATTAAGCTGGCTCGAACGTTTGGCCTCATTAGTAAGCTGCTAATCCACGCTAATCTTCTTCAGAGATCAGTTTTGGTAAACAAACGTCTAATGTCTAAAAATATACACACTAAATGAGACCAAATCTTTTGCAAAAAAAAAACTTGCTAATACATATTATTAATTATTGCAAATGATTTGTGTGTATGTTAGCTCTACCTTTTTTTATACTTAAACAGCTTGACCAATTCCGAAATAAAGTATATTAGGAGTAGAATAGAGCTACAAGGTATAGGAGAACATAATACAAAATTTCAAGTAGCTAATATCCACACAAACTTTTGCGTTCTACTTATTATAATTTGAAAACATTTCATAATTCTAAATTAACAAAGCAATATTTTAAAAAAAACATGAGAAATTATGGCATTAGGTTGGGTACACAACCGATAAATTGAGATTTGACTCTGACAATGTATGTAGGGTAACCTGTTCTGTTGCAGTATAAACAATTATCAATTATTATTATTGAGGTATAAATTAATACTTACACGAAATTAGAAGTAGATTTTTTCTCCCAATGCGGTACATGAACAGTTTTCCCTTTCTTATGTTCAAATTCATTATTAACATTAAAATCATATCTTATAACCACATCATCATGTCTCCTTACATTCAAACTGCTGTTACTTTGAGTTATAATAATTTTAGGCAATTGTTGGGAAAGTTTCCTTAATCTTTCAGATTTTGCCTCAGAAATTACAGAATTTGTACTGTCTTTTAATTTTTTCTCGTTTTCAATGGCGTATACCATCTTGGGTTCTTCTATTTCTTCTATGCTTTCGTAATCGACATCTGTTGAATCTCTTTCGTGATTTTTGTTTGGTATTTCTGCTATTTGATTTTCTTTTTTTCTGTTGTGATGTTCATTTATTTCTTCTCCACGATTTGCGATAAATTTGTCTTCTTTTTTGAAATTTTCTTGTGATTTTGTTCGTAAGTTACGATTTTCAATTATTTTTTCTTTCATATTCAGTTTTTCGCTTGGATTTTCTGAGTTCTGATTCTCATTTGTTATTTCTATTATTTGATTGTCTTCTTTCTCAGTAATTTCAATGTTCTCGTATTTCAAATAATTAATGCATTCATCATAAAGTTCGTTCAATTTATTGAATTCAGCGTCTTTTGGTAGTAATTCAATTTCTTCTTGTTCGCGCACTTTCATTTTTGGTTTATTTACTGTTGCATATAAGTCCATGTTTTAATTATTGTTTTGAGTTTTTGAAGCACATTTTGTATTAACGTATTTTAATTAATTATCAAGTTTTTAGAAGAAATTATCTTTTTCTTCAATGTCACATGACACTAAGAGTATTCAAATATTGTCATTTTTAATCACTGTAATCTAATTATAAACTGATAACGTACAATTTCTTAACACCTTTCGCATAAAGTGACATAATTTATGACTCTTCCTATTCAGCGTAAAACATTTTTTAAAGGTTTTTGTTCTTGAAGAAAAAGAAGATAAATTTATAGAGACATGCCTAACGGAATTATCAAGAAATTTTGGTAAAATAAATCAATCGCAGTTTAATAAATGATACTTATTAGACTGCTCGATTTTTACTACAAAAAAAATGTTTAAAATACCTCTAAGTACCTATAAGTGAATTTCGAAATTGTTTTTAACTTACTTCAAAAAAGAGAGTCAATTTTCAAGTTTTAATTTACAGATTTGGAAAATATTTTTTGGTTAAAGAGAATACTTCCCAGTTTATTTATATCAAAATCGATGAACCGATTTTGAAGTAGGTTTTTAAGTAGAAATTTATTTATAAAAAATGATAATTAGTTATCTATTATTTTTAATATATAAACAAACTAATATAAAAAAACAACACTTTTTGTTAACTACGACGTCTGAGAAATAAAACCAAGCCCAGCAATGGACAGAAATGAACTGAACTAGTTGCTAAGGCAATTTAGACAAACGTGGTTTGCCGTTTGGGGAATTGAGGAAATTAAACCGAATTTAGTACTTTAAGAGAATCGAAGATTAAAAGTTTAACTAATCTTAATTTCTGACAAGTAAAAGAAAAAGGTTTCAAAAGAGAAAAGTGACTTATATATTATATCATGAGTCCAAATATATCAGTTTGTCCATTCCCATCCTATTTTTTGTCCAAAGACAGAATGACGTCACCGATTAATAACCACTGAAAAAGGGTTTCTTTTCCGATATCGGTTAAAAATCACAAAAGAACATTGATTTCACGTCAAGTTTAGTCAAGCTTAATTATTAACAAAAATAATAATTATTAACATAAGCTTAATTATTTACATAAGCTTTACTATTTTTAGAGATTATTTGTAATTGATATCTTAATTTTTTTAACTTCCTATGTCATCTTTTACTTTTGTCAAAATCAAAAATTACACATAGCACTTATTTCCACAACCACATAAAAAATTACTAATTAAAGGTAACTAATGAATGCCATAATGAACGTCTCAAGTGAGATGTGGTACAATAATAGCAATCGTTATCACTTGACAGTGTTATCTCTTATCTAGAGTAATTGCAGGAGATCGCGGCCTTCGCCGGGTGATTCTTTACTATTAGTCAATTTTAACTATCTCAGGATAGATTTCCTTTGCAACAGGTCAAATAGGTAGCGTCCGTGGCCCAGCGGTCGTTGGTCCGGGTTGTACGCCTGTTCAAATCTCAGTGTGGCAAAGATTTTCGCCTGGACGCTACCGTGTTTCGGAAGGCACGTAAAACTGTGGGTCCCGGCTGTTTCCTATAAGATATGTAGGAGGCAGTCGTTAGGTCATGTTGCAGGCTCTGTAGTAATCTCGGCGACCTGAAACTGCAACATATACGTTGGCCACACAACCTATAAATTGTGATTTGACTCTGACAGTGTAAGAAGGGTAACCTGTTCTGTTGGAGTATAAACCCCAATTGTTAGGTGAACCCAACAGTGTACGTTATTCTACCGCCTGAGTAATGTGCAAGAACGCTCAAGATTTCAAAATGATGTAAAATTCTAGGTGCACTTCACCTATGCTTCTAATTCAAGAGTCATAAAATGACAAGAAGATTTGTGATGCTCTTTAGCCCAGTAATAGGGCAGTTGACTTAATATTTATTTTTGTCTATAATGCAGATTCTTAAAAAAATTGCGACATGTATTTTTTTATTTGCAAATCTGATAGAAAACGTCAGAGGTACAACGCACTAAAGTTGCTTGGTTGAAGCCATGACGTCACTCGACCCAGTACAAAATGTACCAACCTATGACATAGCGCGTCTTCGCCCAAAACCTCAGAAGCATTATAATTATATATCAGCCATTATTTATTGTATTCGTAAACAAAAAAAAATACGTATCAACTATTTTTTTATTATTTAAATTACGGACTAATTTAAAAAATTGACTTTGTCAACTACCCTATTTCACTAGTTACAGTGTCCTCCTACCGAGGAAACAAAGTATAATGTTCGCACATCCCTGCTCAGGCGGTAGAATAATTGGCACTGTTGGGGTACTCACCTAGTCGACCTCCTACAGAAACCAAAACCAAAATTATTTTATATTAAATTATTATATAGTACCTAATTATAATAACCTTAAATACAGATCTATTTTTACAAGCTTTTAATTACTTTCACCTGTCTGTCTGTAATCAAATCTTGCAAGTTTAATTCGACCCACTTCCCGGTTTCCGGTTTGAGTTGAAATTTTGCATGCCTGTATAAATCTGATGGTAATGCAATATTATTATGACACTGATCTGACGATGGAGCTGGAAGGGAGCGATAGGAACTCCGTAATCAAACGACCCAGCCCCATCGAGTTTGGGCTCATTTATTTGATTCGTCTTGACGAGTAATTTATGATGCTAGATGGTAATAATAATAATAAAAGCTTGTTTTTAAAAAGTCTTTTTAAAATTTTACTTGTATATATTTATTGTCAATGTTATTCTTCATGTATTACTTGTAGCAAACAAAATTCTTTCTTTTTTTTAAATCAAAAGAATGCCCCACACTGTTAACTACGCATTCACAACTGAATCATTAACTATGTACAGTATGTATTATTCAACACATAAGCTGTATTTACCTAATAGATTACCTTTTACATACGCGTCATGTCATTTACGCGGTGTCAAGTGTTTTGGCGTTGTTTGCTTTGGTATTTCACTTCTGCTATAATGCGTATTTTTTGCATGAAAATTAAGATTTACCTTAGAATAAAATTAAAATAAGAGACTTTTAAAAAACTTTTCCATCACCATCTAGCACCAAAGTACTCGTCAAGACGAATCATACGAGCCCAAACACGATGAGGTTGCGTTGTTTAATTATGGAGTTCCTATCCACCTTTCAGCTCCATTTATCAGATCAGCTCGATGTCATAATAATATTGATTTACACATGCATGCAGAATTTCAGCTCAATCGGAAACATGGAAGTGGATCGAATTAAACTTACAAGATTTAATTACAGACAGACAGACAGGTGAAAGTAAATAAAAGCTTAAGTCTATCACACTGGTCACACACTAGAGTTAATAACAAGCTGAAAACTTAAACCTCACGATCTTCGGTGGGAGGGACTCCCATGCAGGGTGACGATGCGTAACTCATTTATCTTAGTTAAAAAAGGTCTAAACCACCTGTGTACCAAATTTCAGCCAAATCGGTCTAGCCAACGACTTAAAGCTACCAGATTGTTAGTATTTAGTACCTATCTACTATTAAAATAATATAATTATATGAGATCAGTCTAGCTTTTATTGTTACTGTTAACATGATAATAAAAGTAATAAATAATAAGTAAAGTAATAAGTAAAGTATATTAAGTATACAACATAGGTAGGTATATAATTAGTTTATTTAAAAAAAATAACATAAGTAAGAAAAAAAACCATTTGCGTTGTATTTACTTTTATTTTTCCATATTATTGTTGTTAGATAGAATACATATATGTATATTCTTTCAATTTTTCTAATATTTTCATAATATATTATATCTAATTATATATATTTAGGCATGTATAAGTATACCTACTGTAACATTTTTTTTTACTTAAAGGCAGTGCTCCCTTTGCGCTAATCTTCGCGCGAAGTGTTAAATTGTCAAACCATGTAGCGGTAGATTGCTTTATGCGATAAGACCGGAGCTTGTTTACAGTAGTTAGTTTAATTGTAATTTTTTTTAACGACTTTTCGCACGAATATTTAAGCAAAGTATGGCTTGCCTATAACACAAAATATTATATAAATTTATCTTATTATAATTTTAAATTTATATGTATAATATCTTAAAAACTAATCAGGTAGCAATGTGACTTTTAAATCTAAACTAAAGGATTTCAAAAATAAAATAAAACAAAAGTAAAATTAACCATTTATTCAAAGAAAAACAAAAAGTCAAAAAAGTTACAAAAATAATTTACAACAGATGATAAAGCATTATAAAATTATATCAACGACATTTCTCGACGAAATTTTGTACCTTAGTAGTTTTATTAATAATAATAGGTACCATTTAGTATAAATATTCTCCTATTTCTATTTAAATAGTATTTAGAATAAAAAAATATAAACATAAATATTAAATATAATACTTATTCTATTTTAATTTTTTAATACCAATGTAAATAAAAGAAAGAAAAGTCAAATATGTATAATAATAATATAATAACAAAAAATAACAATATTTTAATATAAAATATAAATAAAACCTTAAAAGCAGTAAGTTTTTAAATATTATAATCACAGTACATAATATTATATAACAGATTATTAAATAAATCATAAACAATATTTTAAGGAACTATTTTATAATATATTATTATAGTTTTTTTTTTATATTAGAAAACTTTTCTAAATATTTTTATTTGTTTCTATTAATTTGTTTTATCTTCATTATATTAATATTTATATACATTTTATACAATATGAGCATAAAACTCAATAGTTTTTCTATTTAATAATTATTAAAAGATTGAAATCTTTTAAATATTAATAGTTTTAATAGGTTTTAATAGCATCTAGTTTGGCTTTATTATACAATAATAATTATTTTGACTTATTTTCTATATAACAGCCTATTTTGTTTAATATATGAAATTATTTAAACTTTGGAGACATCCTTAGGATTTTCCGAGCCATTCCTGAAAACATAAACAATAAATTAATTTGCTAAATAATAATTATTTGTGAAGGAAAATCATTACAGTGTCATCCTATTCCAAGAATTCATAATGAACAAAATAATATGATTCATAATAATAATATTATTATTGGATTATGATATTATTATAAAATAATAATTTATGAATCATTATTTGGAATATTATGTATAAAACGAAATACTGTCCAATAAATATTTAAAAATATATTAATTGGCGTTATCATTATTTATAATGATTATTATGAATACATGAATTTACAAAAAAATATAATAATAAATATAAATAAACATTTTACAACCTCTAAGTAGAGATAAATTAATTTATGACAAAATACTTTTAGCCTTAAAAAAATACTACTGTAATAATAATAATAAAAAAAAATACTTTTTGAGTTAAGCTAGTATTATATTAGGTGTGCGATATTCCAGTTAGTAGAAAAGCCTATTATAATAATAATTATTTTATTATATTAATCTTAAAATATATTAATATATATTCGTACCATAACCCAGGATAAATAAATGTCGGTTTACACGTCAGTGGTGTACCTGGAAGAATGTGGGTCGTGTATAGCGAGTATTAGCACAATAAATTGTTATTTTTTATATGAATAGGGTTGACAAACACCCATTAATTAGTTACGGGAGAAAATAATATGTAAATAGTTTTTTTTAATGAATAGGGATGTTGACAAACACTATTTGTTAGTTATTGTGAGAAAATTATTAAAAAAGCTTAGGCTGTCTGTCCATTGATGCGGAGTAAACTAGGATTAAAGGTGACGCCACACATAAGCGGAAAAGCGCTCGCGGTTCGGGACGGAATATTTGTAATGTTCTAGTTTGTACGTAACCTGTCATATATAAAGCGAACGCGGGTAGGAACAAAATGAAGATCGCGACCGCTTTACCGCTCGGTCCCGCCTCTGTCTGGCGTCAGCTTGAGAATATTTTTTTAGTAGGTTAAGCTGATGGCACACAGACGCGGGTTCACGTGGATTGTCGCGAATTCGTTTTGTTCTAATGATGAATTCACACTATGCGCCGAATGACTCGCCGTTTCGTTCGGCGGTACAGTTTTGTCTATACATGAATGCCGACAAATATACCGGAGTCATTCGACCATAAACAAGTTGTTCGTGCATAGACAAAACTGAACCGCCGAACGACTCGGCGAGTCATGCGGCGCATAGTGTGGATGCACCATAAAGCTGACTTTATGTCTGACAGGGTGCGCACGAATTTGAATATTCGAAATTCGAACAACAAAAAGTCCGTTACGCTTTCCGCGCGATTCCGTGTCTGTGTATCGTTAGCTTTAAGTCAACTGTCATCCCATACATTCACAAAAGTACAATGTATGGGATGACAGTTTGACTTGACAGCAAGATAGAGTGCTTTTCACGAAAGGACTCCTTTTTGCGGGGCGCCATTATCGCACATTTTACCTTACAATAATTTCTCATATTTAATTTCTTAAATAAATTGGTATTTATTTTATCTAACAAATAAAAAAAATGGGTATGAAGTCCAGTTATAATCGATAAAATTAAATTTAGTTCTGCTAAATCCCGCGGAACCTCTTTCGTGAAAAGGACTCTAAGTCTAAGTATCTGTACTTGGCTGGCATGTTAAGCCTCTATGTTAAGCAATATATAAATAAAATAAATATATGTAAATAAATGTAATAATATTACCTGTCTCTTGGCACGATGACGTCTTCATCAGACTCGAAGTCATACATGTTGTCTGTCGCGTAACTCCTGTTGGCTAAACCTCCCATGTCCACTGGAAAAATAATTAAGAATAAGAATATATTTATTTGTCCATAAAACACATGATTACATTTTAAAAAGTATCTAGTGGTCCCCACACTAGGGCAAGTCTGTCTCGTGGGGGCCTCACAACACTGTTAACAAGGATGTGAATTACAAACTGTTTCAACTTAAACGATATCATATTAATATGTTTGATAACTTGACAGTAGAAAAAATGGAAGAAGTTAATATTGCTTAATAAAATAAATTATAACATATAGATAGATACATTGAAAAAGTGTGAAAGTAAATTAATAGATAGGTGTACCAACATGAAGAAAGGTTATAAGAATTTATACTAATATCCTTAATTATAATATAAGGTTAATATTATTTTACCTATTTAATTTTTCTGAAGTTTTGTATTCTACTTTTTATGTAGTTTTTTTTGCCACATATAATGTACAATCCAAATCAATCCTCAGTCATAAGGGGGCGTCCATAAATTACGTGAGGTGTTTTTTTTAATTTTCTGTCCCTCCCTCCCCCCCTGGTGAGATGTTGTGAGATTTTATTCAACCCCCTCCCCCCATCCCCCAATCTCACGTGAGATTTTTCAAAATGTGGGTTTCTTACGTAAACACGTTGGATTGTTATTGTAAAAAGAAAAAAAAAATTGCTTCGTGCTTTTATTTACGACTAGTTAAGACCATAAATGGACCAAAATAATATAATTTTTTTTTTGTTTCAATCAGAAAAAAAATTGCGTGATATTTGCCGAGACCCCCCCCCCTCTCTCTCCAACGTAAGATTAGATGAGATTTGAATCGACCCCCTCCCCCCCTTAAACACCTCACGTAATTTATGGACGCCCCCTAACCTTATCAGACTTGGTAATCACTCTGAGGCTCAAGATACAAGCCTTAATTGAGCTTAGTTTGAGTCTCACGGAAAATAATTAAATTGGTTAGCTTTAAGGATAGAAGGAGTTATACTTACCTATATGATAAGAAAAATTGTATTGTTCTTTTCTGGCAATAAATTTCTTATTCTTATAACTAACTAGCTGTGCCCAGCGGTTTTACCCGCAGTACTTATGTAGCCTATGTGTTAGTCCATAGTCTAAGCTATCTCTATATAAAATTTCAGCTCAATCGGTATAAATATACATATAATTAATAGTGGAAAATCTTAATAATTTGAGTTGTGTATGCTTGTACAAATACACCTACTTCTTTATCTCTAATAGTAAAGTTATCTCCAGGCTATTTATTGTATCACTTAGCCAATTTATTGTAGAGGTAATGTAATGTAAAGGTATACCTCTAGTGGAGTCATCCTCAGGCCACTTGTATTATCTCTCAGCCAGTTTATTGTAAGTACACGAATACGCTACATTGCCTCTAGTAGAGTCGTCTATAGGCCACTTATACTATCTCTCAGCCAGTTTATTGTAAGTACGAATATGCTACATTACCTCTAGTGGGGTCGTGCTCAGGCCACTTGTATTATCACTCAGCCAGATTGTAGTAAATATTGATATTATATTTATTGATTTTATTATTGATTGTAGTGTGTGTGTTGTTGTTGTAAATATTGTTGGTATGAAGTATGAATAATCTCTCAGCCAGTTCATTGTAAGTATGAATAAGCCACTTTACCGCTAGTGGAGTAATCCTTAGGCCACTTATATTATCTCTCAGCCAGTTTATAGTAAGTATGGATAAGGCACATTACCTCTAGTGTCGTCCTCAGGCCACTTGTATTCGCTCTCGGCGTAGAGCGGCGGGAGCGTCTGGTGCGGGGTGGGGTACAGGTCTAAGGTTCGCTTCTCGTTGTGGATGCTGTCTGTGTCTGAATAGGCCTTCATCCTGGAATACATAGAAAATATAACGTTAATCTTCAAATTTAGCTTTTTTATGTGATGAAGTAGAAGACGAGCAAGACGCTCTCCTGATGTTAAGAGATAACGCTGCCCATAATCAGTACAGTGCTACTTAGGATTTCACAATGATGTGAAATTCAAGGAGCACTGCACCAACGCTTCTTACTCAAGAGTCATAAGATGTTAAGACTTTTTAGCCCAGTAACTGTAACTAAAACGTCCTAAAATATTTATTTAAAAATTTAAATAAAAGGACGGTTTTTTACAGTAGAATTAATCTTTTTGTCTAATGGTAAGAAATAATTCCTACTTATACTAGAGAATTAAATACATATAAGAGGTCAGATAAGTAGATACGTAAAGAAACTGGACCTCGCACGACCCCCGGCGCGTATGTGGGACTGCCCCGCCGAAGATGAGGCCGGGAATACCCAGTAAACAACCTGAAGGTATTCCTGTGGGACGCCATAATGCCATCTCGAAGGTCTATTCGTGCAGCCACGAGTAACTCCGCACTTTTCGTCTAAACCCTAGTTATGGGGGCTTTTTTATTTTTATACAATACAAAGTAAGAAGACGAGCAAGACGCTCTCCTGAAGGCCTATTGGCTATCGCCAAACGACGTGTAAAACACTAGAATCCATACACAAAATTGCGTACATTACATGCTTAAACCTTGATAAGGATCAATATGAGTAAAGTAACAAAAGCAGCAATGTACATTGAAGTTGCCATCAATCGTAGTGGGTGAGAATTAGCCAATAAGCCCTCAGATGGTAAGAGATAACGCTACCCATAATTATTAGTACTATGCAGTATTTTACAAAGGTAAAAAATTCTGGGTGCACTGCACCAACGCTTCTTACTCAAGAGTCATAAGATGTTAAGACTCTTTAGCCCAGTAATTTCACTAGCTACAGTCCTCCTACCTGTGCACAGTAACGTTTGCAGTACACTGCTCAGGCGGTAGAACAACTAGCACTGTTGGGGTACCCACCTAGTCGACCTCCTGCAAAGGAAGTCTACCCCCGGTTAAAGCCCGGCCCCCCGGGCTGGAGAAGAGCGTAGGATATAAGGATATTACCTGGTGTAACCCTCGAAGCAGCTGTACCTCCACAGCACGGCGGCCACCATCACCATCGCGATGATGACTCCACCAGCGATCACCAACCAAGCTGTCATCGCTGCGCTGTTAGGCTGAGCGAACTCCTGGAAATAGAAGCAGATGATGAGACTCCAGAGTCAAGTGACACTCCAGGCTTGGACCATAACCTGAGACAGCGTTTGGCCAACGTAATTTTGGCCTTACAGAAATGTAATGTAGAATAGAATAGAAAACTCTTTATTAAACACGAGTAGGTACAATAGAAAATAAAATAAAAAAATACACATTAGAGAAAGTGTTATAATTGGCGGTCTTATCGCTAATAGCGATCTCTTCCAGAATACCAAGCAGTGAAAGGAAAAAAAGGAAAGAGAGATGTAGCTTTTTAAGCACAAATGTATTCTGTGTCTTATAAATAAACGGCAACCTCACGGCCACGCATTTGCCAATAACTTCTAAACTAGACTATCTACTTAGCCCGTATCCACCCATTGCAGGGTATTATAATAGGCCTCTTCATGATCACACCACACTACGCCGCTACTTCGCGAGTCTCAGAGAACTGGATCCCTCCGACATTCTTAACACTATCTTCGAAAATAACATGGGACAGTGACCCAAACTGAGTGTTGGGCTCGGACAAAAGAAGATGTTACTCCTGTCTATCCTGCGCTGTAATTTATGTTATACCCAAGATTTTTGGAGAGCTTTTTGATCCTTCAGTCCTAGAAATTGATTACCAAGACAAATTTCTATTCCCTAGTTTAAAAAGAAGACAACTTACAGAAAGTTCCAACTTGTCCATAACCGAAACAAACGGCTCCTCCCTGCTGTACTGGAGCCACATGGACATCAGATCCTCTGCATCCAGCCTAGGGTCACCTTCCTCTTCGTACTCCAAGGGTACGCCGAAGGTCACAGCCACGCACTGCTCGAAGTTAGGCCAGGAGATCGGGCAGAGGCGCACGCCGGTTATCTGGGTCACTTCGGATCTGGAAGGTGATGATATGTCATGAACAAGTGAACTTGAGACAGTGCCAGTTATTCTAACGTCTGAGCAGTGATGTGCAAAACAGATATCTATATGTCGTTAAGGATAATGTTTGAGGAAGGATAAAGAAATAACTCTTGTTATACAATAATAGGTACAAGTGTATGTTTGTGACTTCGCTCCGAAGAAATCCTTTTTAGGTCTAACATCAAGACGAGCTAGACGCTTTCCTGATGTTAAGAGATAATTGGGGTTTATGCTCCAACAGAACAGGTTACCCTACTTGCACTGTCAGAGTCAAATCACTATTTATAGGTCGTGTGGCCAACCTACATAATATGTATATGTTGCAGTTTCAGATCGCCGAGAATACTACAGGGCCTGTAACATAACCTAACGTCTGCCTCCTTCATATCTTATAGGAAACAGCCGGAACCCACAGTTTTACGTGCCTTCCGAAACACGGTGAAAATCTATGCCACACTGAGATTTGAAACTAGGACCACCGGTTTACAAGCCGAACCAACTACCACTGGGCCACGGACGCTACAAAGTGCACTGAAAATAATGTTGGCATACCTCTGCATAGATTCAGTTATCAAAGTAACATTTAGTAAATAAAAAATATATATTTCAGAACATTTCACACAGCGCCACCTAACCCCAAGCTAAGCAACTTAATGCTTGTCTTATGGTGGTTAGGATAACGGATTTAATACTTATATATACTTTCTTCTTTGTAAATACATACTTAAATAGATACAGAAACAAAGAAATACAAAGTTAATATAAATGTCAAAAGCAATCCAACACTATCGCACTTGGCTTCATTCCAATTTTATATTTTTCTGCATTCCTTCGCCGAATTCCTATTTAGTTACAAAATGAACAAAACCGTGTCAGCGGTCATTGTGACCGTGTTCAGTGATGCTAGAGAGGGATTTATCCCGCCTTCTAGGTTCAGTCTGCTTGCTACCATCTACGGAAGCATCGTCGCTTAACATCTCGGGAGATCGTGGTCAAAGGCTAACCTATAAAGAATTAAAAAAAAAATGTAATTTCTCTTTCGATAATTTATTATCATCATCATCATCATCTCAGCCATAGGACGTCCACTACTGAACATAGGCCTCCCCTTTGGACTTCCATATGTATGTACCGGTTGGAAGCGACCTGCATCCAGCGTCTTCCGGCGACCTTTATAAGGTCGTCTGTCCTCGATAATTTATATTATATGAAAAAAAAATTAATATATATTATAGGGATGTATTCAAGGTCAATTTTTTAAAAATATAATTAGTCCGTAATTTTAATAATAAAAAAATATATGATACGTTTCTTTTCTTCTAAAGAAAATTTAATTGGCTGAGATATAATGCGTAACCGCCAATTGTAACACTTAGTTTTATATTATAGTTGTAAGTTGTTTTTGTACATTTTTGTGTTTCAATAAAGGATTATCTATCTATCTATCTATCTAAGATTCTGTGTTGGGGCGCGTGACGTCACACAACTTAACTAAAATGTACTAGATTTAGTGGTGTGACGTCACGATCAAGCAACTTTAGTGCGTTGTATCTCTCACGTTTTATATCAGATTTACAAATAAAAAAATACGTGTCCAATATTTTACAATAATCTACAATATGGATGGAATTTTTTAGTCAACATCCCTATTTGTTACATTATACTTACACGTCGCGATTCTGCTCGCTCTGTGTGAACCCGCCTATTGGTAATCAATCATTTTTTGCATATTACTGTTTTTGGTTTACCTTATGGAAAACACGTCTTAAATTTTCATAAATCTTACACACGTAAGCATTATGAATAATTTCCAAAGTAGAAACCCCAAAGGAAAAATGCGAAGAACTATTTGCTATAAAAAAGCTACGCAGGTTTGAGAGAGACCATTCATAGAGTAGCTATCAGCAGAGACAACCAACCAATCATGCAGTTAACTAAATTGTTCTTGTTCGTGTGTGTGGTTATCGCCATGATATTGGGAGTACAGGCTGGTACCAAACTGCCAAAAGGCTCTGGGAAGAAACTCGGGATAGTTGTAAGTAATAATAATTATAAATAATAAATATTTCAGGACATTTCACACAGCGCCACCTGACCCCAAGTTAAGCAACTTAATGCTTGTGTTATGGTGGTTAGGATAACGGATATAATACTTATATACTTTTCTTTTGTAAATACATACTTATAATAGACTAGCTTATGCTCGCGGCTTTGCCAGCATGACAAAATCCTTTCTTAGCGGAGGTCTACGTCATAAAACCTATCTGTGTTCCAAATTTCAACTCAATCCATTCAGTGGTTTAGGCTGTGCGTTGATAGATCAGTCAGTCACTCTTTCCTTTTATATATTTAAGATACAGAAAGCCACCCCAGACCAGAAACAAATATCTGTGGATTACATAAAACATTTGTCCCATGCGGGAATCGAACCCGCAACCTTCTGCGTTGCAGGCGGATATTAATTAGCCCACCGCGCCATGTTTCTGGTCTGGGTGGTTTTCAATATCTATAATAAGTATATATTTACAAAAGAAATTAAGGAATTTTCAAAAGGTGGAAGTGTGTGTGGCATAATAATATAAACCTACAAAGATATCTCTTCTCATAGATCGAAACTTGATTTTTAGTACTTAGTTCGATGAACAACTAAGCTCGAGCATAGGCATATGCTGAAAATCAGCGCTGCGCATCTTGTCAGGATAAGCTGAGCATAATAATATGCCTTTTGCCTAAATTTATAGATAACTAGGGTTTAATTTGTAATCGGCAAACGTAGTGTAGGGCGTCATTGGGCGAGATGGGGCGATAATATCGGGAATGCCGCTCCCAGCGGAGCTGGTAGAGGAGAAAGATGGAGGACCGAGTTGAGTGGAGCCTGCGGGGAGGCCAATGTCCAGCAGTGAACGAACGTGGGATAATGATGAAATTTGTAATTTGAAATTGTATTATTTTTTTACAATAAAACTATTTTTTTAACCCCCGACGCAAAAACGACGGGGTGTTATAAGTTTGGTGTGTGTGTGTGTGTCTGTCTGTGGCATAGTAGGTCCCAAACGGATGAACGGATTTTGATTTAGTTTTTTTTTTGTTTGAAACTGGAGTTAGTCGAGAGTGTTTTTAGCCATGTTTGGTGGGAATCGGTCCAAGATGGCCGCCACCACAAAATGGTGAATTACGTATTGCGTTGGGGTTTTTTTTTTAATTTTAATTTAATTCACTTGTTTATTTACAGAATGGTGTTCTGGCCGTTGGAACGGGACCAGGAGTGTGGTCACACCGCGGTTAGTTTATTGTACGAGTAAATGTGTCATCATCATCATCATCCACAGCCTTCTATATCCCACTGCTGGGCATAGGCCTCCTTCATATTATGCCATTTAACCCTGTCTTAAGTCTTGTGTCAATCTCGTCCATGTGCGACCCGCTACTTTGACTATATCGTCTACCCATCTAGCTGCTGGACGACCGACATTCCGTTTGCCTATCCTTGGCCACCATTCAGTCAGCGTCTTGCTCCATCTGTCGTCACCGCGCCTAGCCACGTGTCCTGCCCAACTCCATTTGAGTCCCATAACTCTCGATGCCGGATCAACAAATGTGTCATCTTTTGTAAATTATTATAATAACTTTTTACCTCTTACGTAGTTGATTATAATTTTACGCGCCAAATAAATATTTAGAAGCAAAATATTTTTTATTTTACTACCGAACTTCTAGGCAAACGGCACTGCGCGTGCGCCACCAATATCTGGTGAGTATACCAACAGCTCGTACGAAGCGATTCGCTTCGTCTTTCATTATGCGAACGGCGAAGTTAAGGAACTCACTACCACTCTCAGTGTTTCCCGAATACTATAACGTGGGTTAGTTCAAATCAAGAGTGAATAGGTTCTTACTGAACATAAGCGTGCTACAACTTCGACTGCATCGTCACTTGCCAACAGGTGAGATTGCGG
The DNA here is from genome assembly GCA_947507615.1 of Hemithea aestivaria. Lineage (NCBI taxonomy): Eukaryota > Metazoa > Arthropoda > Insecta > Lepidoptera > Geometridae > Hemithea > Hemithea aestivaria. The sequence goes on along the minus strand of OX382346.1, from coordinate 479,335 downwards.
TCAAACGTTTATTTAGTATGCTATAAAAAAAATATTGCTGGACCCCGCCCCGTTAGGATTCAAGAAAATAAGTACTTAGTTCTCTACCTGACTCTAATTTCACATTTACGTAGGACGTAGGTATTTGATGAGATTGTTCTAATTCTCAAATAGGCGTAGAATAATATAGCTCGCTGTAAGTGACTAGTTCTTGCACTAAGAAAATATACATACATAGTTTTATCTTAAGTTTTTCTGTATTTTTATATTGTAGTGTTCCAATAAAATTATTAACCTATCTTCCTTTTTAAGTGTGTTTTAAAAAGCTTTTTAACTTTATAGGTTTTTTTTTATACAACGAAGTAAGAAGACGAGCAAGACGCTCTCCTGATGGTAAGAGAACTCTGCCCATAATCAGTACAGTGCTACCCAGTGCACTGCGCCAACGCTTCTTACTTGAGTCATAAGATGTTAAGACTCTTCAGCCCAGTAATTTCACTAGCTACAGTGCCCTCCTACCGAAGCACAGCAATGTTTGCACATCACTGCTCAGGCGGTAGAATAACTGGCACTGTTGGGGTACCCACCTAGTCGACCTCCTGCAAAGGAAGTCTACCCCCGGTAAAAGAACAAGAAAGAATACAAAGTATACAGAAATAGGAAAACGAGCAAGACGCTCTCCTGTTGGTAAGAGATAACGCTGCCCATAATCAGTGCTACCTAGGATTTCACAATAATGTTAAATCCTAGGTGGCTAACGTTCTTACTTAATAAAAAAATAATTTTTATTAGGAACAATAAAACAAGTTTACAGAGTAGGTACATAGAAGCATCATCGATTAGATTTTATCATCGATTCTTAAAAGAACACAAAACACCCAAAAAACTGTGTCTTAAAAGAACTTAAGAGTCATCTGGGGGCACGGCAGTGCCCCCGCCAAGTCGAGCAAAAAAAGCGGCACGGCCGTACCATCCTTTTCTGGAAGCAGTTCAGACCATTTTCGACCCCCTATAACTTCGTTGTGGAAAAAACTAGAAGCTTCAATTTTTAACAACCGAGTATGCATTGTATAAACACGAATTATTCCAAATTTCATTCAATTTGAACTAGTCGTTTAAAAATTATAACTAGTCAAAGTTTTGTAATTTTGTCACTCACTCACTCACTCACTCACTGACCGATCATCAAAAGTCTAAGGCACTTCTAGCAAACATAGAAGGTTCAAACTTGGTAGATACTTAGAGTTTATTGTATAAACCATAGGAAAACTAAAAAAACATGCAATTTCGGTCTAGTTTTCGAGATACATAAACTGCATAAATAACTTTGTAATCCTGTATTAATGTATAGGATTACAAAGTTACATTTGCAGTCGACGGTAAAAATTGCATATATCCCAATAATAATGCCATAATAATATATATGCCGTAATAATGCCAGAGCCAGAGAGGGATTATCCCGCCTTCTAGGTTTAGTCTGCTCCCATCTACGGGCGTCGTCACTTAAGATCAGGCGATATCGTGGACAAAGGCTAACCTATAACGAATAAAAAAAAACAAAAAGTAGTGAGATGCCACCAAAAACATAACTTGTAAAAAATACCAAGTCTCGCAACTGCAGTTCTTCTACCGTAAAATGTTGTGAGATCCATGTACTACCAAGTCGGTGAAATCTTTTGTGTTTTAAATTAATAGATTGACTTGGCAATCGCACTATTATGTCGGTATATTACTTGAGAGATACATTGTTGTGTTTTCATGCGATGGCCAAGTCGATCTATTGATTTAAAACACAAAAGATTTCACCGACTTGGTAGTACATGGATCTCACAACTTTTTACGGTAGAAGAACTGCAGTTGCGAGACTTGGTATTTTTTACAAGTTATGTTTTTGGTGGCATAAGAATATTTATTTAAGTACATAATATATTTATTTGTCAAGCAAGTGGTTTCAACTCGCAATGCGGAGGGCCGCAATGCGGTCCGCGAAATTTGCTGCTTTGCTGTATTTGTTATCAAGATACGGATCTGCATGCTTTCCACGATCATTGCAAAACGAATTAGGTACTTGTTAATTTTAGTATTTCCTTATTTTTAGTATTTATATGTATAACAAGTGAATTAAAATAAAAACGAACTTTAAATTATACAAGTATGAAACACATAATTAAATCCATTATTTGAAAACCGAACACCCCCCTCCCTACTCTTAAAATTCCCCGTCCCTTCCCTTTCTCCCTTTCTTTTTCCCTTATTTTTCCTTTTCTTTTTCTCCCTTTAAATTTTGAATGAGTTCACTTGGGAAGTGGGTACCTATTACGTACTTGAAATAAAGAAGAATTTTTACGAGTGGCTCCTGAACCTATTTGGAAAATTCTTCTTCTGTTTTTGAGGGTCAAATAAATTTACCAATAATTTAGTTCTATTTTGAGACCGCCCGTTCGAAAAGCAGGAAGCGATGTAAATACTCATAAAATTGACTTTTTTCTATTATGTACTTGCAAAGTTTATCTTGGTTACATAATTTAATATTGTCCAATTAGCCCAGTCAATGAGTGCCCAAAAAGGGTATGTGGATCGAAAACTCGAAAGCAGAAAAACTAACTTAGGGACTTTGTTTGGACTAGTTAGGAGATAAACATACTAAAAGTCCCCACCCCTCCGAGGTGAGCCCGAGGGGGGGGAGGCCGAAGAAGGACCTATTTTTAGGTTTTTTGCTTATATGTCAAAAACTGTGCATTGTACGATATTTTGTTGTACTACATTATTAAACCTCATAAAATTTTCTACAACTAAGGCCTTCACACTTTTCATCTATCTCCAATCGTTGGCTAGCTATGAGCTTCCAAACATGGTCTATTTTGAAGACGCTTAAATTAGTTTTCCATACAAAGTCGGTAAAAAATTCTTACAAATAAAATTTGACCAACTTCTGGTTGTCGTATCATAATGAAACTTTGCAAATGTCTAGAAATCTGATGACAGTTTAATAATCTGATACCACTGAGCTGATTTGATGATGGAGCCAGGAGATGTCTAATGAAACTCTTCAATGGTTATTAGTAAACCCGTCGAGTTTGGGCACATTACATTCGAATCGATGAGACTTTTTCATAACACTTGCTGTCGAGGGTCTGATAATGGACCAGGAAGTGCCTACGTTTCATCGATTCGAATGTAATGTGCCCAAACTCGTCGGTTTTACTAATAGTCATTGAAGAGTTTCAGTAGACACCTCCTGGCTCCATCATCAGATCAGCTCAGTGGTACCAGATTATAAAAATGTCATCATATTTCCAGATATTTGCAAAGTTTCATTATGATACGACAACTAGAAGTTGGTCAAATTTTATTTGTAAGATTTTTTTACCGACTTTGTATGGAAAACTAATTTAAGCGTCTTCCAAATAGACCATGTTTGGAAGCTCATAACTGGACAACGATTGGAGATAGATGAAAAGTGTCAAGGCCGAAATTGTAGAAAATTTTATAAGGTTTAATAATGTAGTACAACAAAATATCGTACAATGCACAGTTTTTGACATATAAGCAAAAAACCTAAAAATGGGACCTTCTTCGGCCTCCCCCCCCTCGAGCTCACCTCGGAGGGGTGGGGACTTTTAGTATGTTTATCTCCTAACTAGTCCAAACAAAGTTACGAAGTTAGTTTTTCTGCTTCCGACTTTTCGATCCACATTTCTTCTTTTACTGGACTAAATAGTTTATTCATTGTATTTAATTTTGTATTGTGTACTAGCATTACTCTTTACTCTTTACATGTTTTTATGCTCATATTTAGTAATTTTGTAACCCATAATAATGTTTAAACTAAATAATTATACTTAACTCCATCATTATTGCCATGTCCATCAACTCCACTCATGTTACCTACATCATATCAAACTGACTTTGTTCATCACTCCCGAGTCCCGAGGCTCAAGAGACAAGCCTAGAGCTTAGTTTGGGTCTCAACGGCAAATTGTTTAGCATTTTAATTATATTCTAACTGTTTATAAGCACTATTGTAAAACCTGTAAAATACTTATGGCAATAAACAAATCTTATGTCTTATGTCTTATGTTCATACTAATCGGAAAACAGAAATTTACATATTTGTTAACATGTATTGCATTTAGGATACACATTTTATAATGTGTGTAGGGTTTGTCACTTCGCATTTTAAAAAAGTTTTTAATAATAATTATACCCAATCGTTGCTTCGGGGGTAATAAAAGATTCTAACGAACTATAAAACTGACCTTTTTTCGGTAAAAGCCACATATTATGCATTTTTAAAAGTATGTCACAAAGCGTCGCAATGTCTAGTACAAAGGTATAAATAAAGCCTTGTTCACACGAGCGTTTGTTAGTCGTCACAACAAAGGAACCCTTGTGGCCCGCTTGAGAAGGGCAAAGGTTGTGCTTAGTATTTCAACTTATTTGGTGAGAACTATGTTTTTTTTTGTTTGATTGACTTTAAATAAGACTTTTCAATTCAAATCAAATTGCATTTCTTTAATTATAATATAGTATAGGTACTACTGGAGACTATAGAATAAATGCTTTTTACAAGCTTTATATTACTTTCACCTGTCTGTTGTCTGTCTGTCTGTCTGTCTGTCTGTCTGTCTGTCTGTAATCAAATCTTGCAAGTTTGATTTGACCCACTTCCCGGTTTCCAATTGAGCTGAAAATTTGCATGCGTGTGTAAATCGGATGACAATGCAATATTATTTTGACATGGAGCTGATCTGATGATGGAGCTGGAAGGTGGCTATAGGAACTCTGTCATTAAACAACGCAACCCCATCGAGTTTGGGCTCATTTGATTCGTCTTGACGAGTACTTTATGATGCAAGATAATAATAATAATTAAAGCTTGTTTTTAAAAAGTATTTTTAAAATTTCACTTGTTTTTATATAAAGACCTCGCGTGATGTTTAAACGACGATGCGGTCGTAGACTAGACAGTAACAGACTACTAGAAGGCGGAATAAATCCCTGGCTTCACTGAACATCTTGCCGGATCTCAGGCATTTTGTTATTAGGCTTTAATTAGGTGTAAGGTAGTGTAAACCAACCATTACGTAAAATAACATAGAAAAATATGTATTGATTCATCAAAATAAATTCTAACTATTGTAAGCATTTCTAGGGAAAATTGCAACAAAAATATATACGAAGCAATTTATTGAGAAATTATAACAATAAACTATGCCATCGTGATACGAGAATTAATACCTTTACTTATTATTAAGGTTTGTGAGTGTGTTTGTAACTACTTCACGCCTAAACGGGTGGACCGATTGAGCTGAGATTTGGTAAAGGGATAGCTTAGGAATAGCACATAGGGCCGCGGATGAGTGCTTCGGCATACCCGCTGCCCCGGCATTATGGCGTCCCGCAGGAACACCCCCAAGTTTTTAGTGGGTATCCCCGCCGCGCCCATCTTCGGCGTGGTGATGATGCGTAACGCATTTTTCCTGGGATAATAAAAGGAATAACACATAGGCTATAGTACAGCGGGTAAAACCGCTGGGTGCAGCTAGTTTATGTGTATAATAATTATTATAACAAGGATACGGTAATTTAACCATCTAAATAAACTTTTACGCGATTTTACCGGGGGTAGACTTCCTTTGCAGGAGGTCGTCTAGGTGGGTACCCCAACAGTGCCAGTTATTCTACCGCCTGAGCAGTGTACTGCAAACATTACTGTGCTCCGGTAGGAGGGCACTGTAGCTAGTGAAATTACTGGGCTAAAGAGTCTTAACATCTTATGACTCTTGAGTAAGAAGCGTTGGTGCAGTGATCCTAGAATTTCACATCATTGTGAAATCCTAAATAGCACTGTACTGATTATGGGCAGCGTTATCTCTTAACATCAGGAGAGCGTCTTGCTCGTCTTCTACTTCATCACATAAAAAAAAACTAGAGTGCTTTTCATGAAAGGAGTCCTTTAGCGGGGGCGCCACAATCGCGCTTTTATAAAGTTAAAATTTTTATAGAAAAATCCTAATAATTGTTAATTTCATATTCATAGGTATTTCCCCTTCGCTTATTGAAATCAAGCTTGAATTTGTTTTTTTAATGTATTATTTTTTGAGGCGCCGGGATATGACAAATCAAATTCCATTTAAAATTATCGACAAGTAAGTGTAGAACAAAAGATATGTGTATAATATCTATAAATTTAATTTTATAGCCACCTCATATCTTATCGAAGATAAAGAATTGATATCTTTTTATTGTAAGAACAAAGGATTTAAAGTAGAACTATGATACCAATAAATGAATAATATTATCAATGTGATATTCTTTATATATTTTGTTAATTTAGTAAACCATAAATTTTGCTAATTTAAAAAAAATCTACTAAAAACTTGCTTTCAAAATCGTGGACGAGAAAGTAAAGTTTCATAACCTGAAAACCGCTCAACCGTTTTTGATTTTAATTTGATGCAATGAAAAACTTCTGGGTTTAAACTGTATTAGTTTGTTAAATAATTCATTTTTGTATGTATTTGTTGTAATAAATGACCTACAAAAGTTTTATTTTCGTTATTTATCCAAACTAACAATAGCTTTGAGTTCCTTAGATTGGCGTGAGATGGCGCTGTGTGTAATTTTGTCCAATATTTATTATGTAGGTATCTATAGGTATTATGTTTTTTCTATAACTGTAAAATATACTATGTTTTGATAACTGTAGAGTTATCTATATAAAACAATAATGCTATAAAACTACCAATTTAAGATAACATACAAAAACACACAAGCATACACTAATATACTTTATTTGACTCACCTAAATTACAGACAATATCCCCTAACATATCATATACTATCATATTACGCTTATGAGACGGATTCCAAATATATTTAACTATATTTGATTATCGCTAAAATTCAGGTTAAATTTTTAATACATTAAAATCTCCATAATTTGATATATGAATAATGTTTTATATGTTCTTATCTATATGTTCTGCAGTCTTATATTAAAAACGCGATATGTTTAAGCATTGATATATCAAAAGCAATCTATCATACTAGTTTTTCTTCAGCGAATTTGATAGGTTTATTCAAAATTTCCTTCGTTTCGTCGATTTTAATCGCGTTATTATTATAATTATCTTTTTTAACTTCTGATATATCCTTCTCTTTATCTTTAACGTCATTGTTGTTCACAGAGTTCTCTTGTAAAGGTAGATTCAAATCTGATTTCTTAGTAGCTACCTTAACTGACTTACTCGCCTTCTCGCATTCATTAGTCACATTCAGTTGAGGATAATGATGCAATATAGCTGTAGTATTAAAAGTAATTTTACCATATTTAACTATTTCCGTTTTCTTATCTCTACTAGAACTTGGCACGTCTAGATCCCCAACATCTATTTTATCTAAATCTACGTCATCGATGACATCTTTGGCGTCTCCTATCATACCTAATGCTATACGTTTGCTCTTCCTCATGTTTTCCATGTAGAGGTTGTACGAGTTCATGTCTGTGGTGTTGTTTTTCTTGAGAGGAAGAGAGTTTGGCAATTTAAGTTGGGGTCTATCAGGCGAATATCAGAAGTGTTTGTTGTTGGCGAGGTCATGTTTAGCCGCGGCCTTATTGCCAGCGGCGTTTGTTAGCTATGTCTGTGACTGCACTATGGAGATACTCGTGGTCTCAGTCACGATCGTAGGTGCAGGGAACTCGTCATTAGTAGAATCGTAGATGGGAAACTCGCAGCAAAGGACCAGCTTCAAAAACTTCGGCACCTCAACGTATATAGCCGGTGGTATCGGTATGAGCGGTGATGTGGACAACTTGTAATACAAATAATCAGGGTTATCTCTGTATTTTTCGTCGGCGGATCTTTCCAGCAAAGGTATACCAGATAAGAATAATATAATCGCGGTCGTAAACAGCGGCGATAGTATCGCAATCCATTCTACACCTTCGATTATGTTGAGCGATATTATGAACAATCCCCACCAAAGTACAATTTCGCCGAAATAGTTCGGGTGACGAGACAGGCCCCAGAGTCCGTCGTTGCACCATTTCCCTTGGTTAGCTGGTTCCTGTCTGAACGCGAATTTTTGGAGATCAGCGTAGGTTTCGATCAGCAGTCCTATGACAAAAATGCCAGCTCCAGCCGAGTCCAAAGTGGTCATGGTTTTTGGTGACTTAGGGTACGAATGATGCGGTGAATTTATTATAATGACAGGCAGACTGACGATGTAGACCCAAAACGCTTGGAACGTGTAAAATACAGCGAATCTCAGCGTGTTGCTCTTTCTATCTTCGAACTGTTTATCACGGCCGATGTGGTAGATCCTGTAGATCAGATACCCGGACAGTCTCAGCCCCCAGACGCAGACAAAAGCGGTGACCATCAGCTGTCGGCTGTCATAGCTCTTAAGCGTGTTCCCGCCTTGCCCTAAGAAGAACGTCAGCAAAGCTATGATGATGAAGTTAGCTCCTCCAGTGAAATCGGTGACTCTGTCGCTCTGTGATAAAGAAGCGATGGTGAAGAAGAGGATTTGCATGGCGACAGTGACCATCGCACTGACGGCGAAGTTGTTCCTATCTATTAGAGGCTCCATTTTATGTTTTGACACAGTTTCTATCAACGCGAGATCGATTGGGCTCCGCATTGACGCATCTTTTCACAACACTCAACTAAACTACATTATTGGCTACATTTCGGTGTCGTTTGGCCATTTTTGTTTTGCACGCGTGTTTGTGTGTGATTTTGTTTGTTATTTTGTTTTATTTCGGTATTTGTGCGTGCGGCCGTAGGCTCGCGGCGGCGGCAAGCTTTTACTGAAAATAGTTTTGACGTTTTCACTGCGCATGCGCGATGGGGAAACAGAATACAAGGTTTAGACGATTGTTTGCTTTAATTTTATCTACTAAGATCTCTGTTTATATACATATTTAGCATTTTATTACTATTGCTGTGAATAAATTATTGAGGTTTAATAATGTGTATTATAGAAACAATTGTCTTTTCAGATAATTAATCAGAATAATACGAAATCCTTTTTTTACGTGACGGTCTTTTGGCCCTTCTTAATCCAAACCGAAAGAGAGATGATAAAATACTTCATTTTTAATAATAACTAAACAAATGGCAAATTTTGGAATAGTATTTGTAGAAGTAACTTTTTGAAAATATTACAGAGAGGGTAAAGCTGTAGTTAATATTAGTTTTTTGATTATTTTGAAAAGTATTTTATGTTTAACACTTAGAAACACATTATTATGATTTATAATATGAACCGATAATCTTCTAAGCCTATGAAGCTGTGTTACTGAAAATAGCTGTGTACATTTCTTGGGAAGAGATCCCGCGCATGCGCAGATGGTTGGCGTAATGTGACGGTGTGACGTCACACGTCACCTGCTATCGATTGTGACGCTGACGCTACACGTGGCGTAACATTGTTTTTTGTTTTTGTTAATTTTAAAGTAATGCGGTTAATTGAATACATTATGGATTAGATTTATTAAAAACTAGTTGCGCCCAGCGGTTTTACCCGCTAAGCCCGCTAGTACGTAGTAATAGTATCTATTCTTTGCCGCTAGGGTCTAAGCTATCTCTATATCAAATTTCAGCTCAATCGGTCCACCTGTTTAGGCGTGAAAGAGTAACAAAGATTAAAGATACATCCAGACATCCATACATTCTTACAAACTTTCATGTAATATATTAGTAAGATACAACATTCTATCAATAAAATGATTTGATTTGAATATTCTGTGAATTTTATTTTTAGGAAATTTGAACTTATTTATCTACATGGAATAGAATAACTATTGCAAAATGCAAAACGACAACAAACAATATACCTATATATTGGTAGTCTTTATTTCAGTCATATACATATTTCAAAATATTGTGCGGTTAGATTAATTTTGTTTGAATACAAATTTTTATTTACTTTCACCTGTCTGTTGTCTGTCTGTCTGCCTGTCTGCCTGTCTGTAATCAAATCCTGGAAGTTTAATTTGATCCACTTCCCGATTTCTGATTGAGCTGAAATTTGGCATGCATGTCATCCGCCTTATAATCGGATGACAATGCAATATTATTATGACATGGAGCTGATCTGATGATGGAGCTGGAAGGTGGCCATAGGAACTCCGTAATTAAACGACGCAACCCCAAACTCAATGTGATTCGGCTTATAATATGATTCGTCTTGACGAGTACTTTGGTGCTGGATATTTGGTGCTGGTAATAATAATAAAATCTTGATATAATTTTTTTTTATTTTACTTGTTTGTATTGTAAACAGAAATAGCAGATGCAATGCATGGTAGGTATTATATAAAACGGGACTAGGTCGCGACGACGCAAATACACCTAACTGACTACAGAATGCGCTACGTACGTACCTACGTATGTGTACTATGTACCTACCTATATATACAACTAGCAGCGCCCAGCGGTTTTGCTCGCTGTAATATAGCCTATATGTTATTCCAGGGTCTAAGCTATCTCCGTACCAAATTTCAGCTCAATTGGTTCACCCGTTTAGGCGTGAAAGAGTAACAAACAAATATTTTGTGTGATCCACAGACATTGGTTTCTGGCCAATATCTATAATACTTAAGTAGGTATGTATTAAAAAAAAGTATATAAGTATTATATCCGTTATCCTAACCACCATAACACAAGCATTAAGTTGCTTAGCTTGGGGTTAAGTGGCGCTGTGTGAAATGTCCTGAAATATTTATTATTATTATTTTATTTACTAATATAGCTAGTGAAATTACTGGGCTAAAGAGTCTTAACATCTTATGACTCTTGAGTAAGAAGCGTTGGTGCAATGCACCTAGAATTGCGCATAATTGTGAAATTCTGGGTAGCACTGTTCTGATTATGGGCAGCCGTTATCTCTTAACATCAGGAGAGCGTCTTGCTCGTCTACTTACTTCTCCACATAATATTATAAACGTGAAAGTTTGTAAGAATGTATGTATTATGGATGTTTGTTTTATTACTATTTCACGCCTAAACGGGTGGACCGATTGAACTGAAATTTGGTATAGAGAATAGAGATAGCTTACACCCTGGAACAATATATAATTATCATGGATTTCCGCAAAGTAACGCCTAATTCCATTAATTACGTAATATTCTGTACTAGATTTTTTTATTCGTTATAGTTTAGACTATGACCACGATCACGCATGATGTTAATTATAAGTGATGATGCAGCCGCAGATGGAAGCAGAATAAACCTAGAAGGCGGGATAAATCCCTGAATTTGGCAATGCACATGTAGTGCACATGTGTACAAAAAAGACTATCGAAAAACTGGGAAACCCAATTTTGTGAGCGACATAACAATTTTATGTAAGTAGATCATTCAGTCATAACAAGAAATATTTGTGCAGGGAATACCCAGAAAACAGAATTGAATGAAAGAAATTGTTATTGAACTAGGAGGAAGCTAGATAAGGATGAAAGATACTCGTAATAATAAAGACCTTGTTTATACAAAAAGAAAATAACTTAACCTTTACAATTTGTCAACGTTTTTATTACAAAAATTATTGTGAATAGGTACCTTTCTAGGCATCTTACGTGATCCATCGTCGACCGCATTTTCACTTCCCATCAGGTGGGATGTGGTCAAACGTAGGCCTATCTCGTATTAAAAAAAAAAAACCTGTTTGTTGCCTGTTCTCAAGATTTTTTACGAAAGTCTGAAAGCAAATCAAATCAAAATGCATACCTACTATTTATTCAAATGGGCTTCCATGGAGCACTTTTGAAAATCAAAATTAATTTAATCAAATAAGCTGTAGTGAAGCTCCTTTATTTACAAATCAAAACTAAGTAATGCATTAAAAATCAGTCAAGTACGAGTCCGACTCGAGCACCGAGGGTTCCGTACAAACCCGTAGGTATATTATGATTTCCTTGTAAGTAGTTGCGATTTTGAAAATATGCGGCTAAAATTGCTGTTTTTTTTTATTGCGTTGACATAGAGGTTTGATTTTGTTACAGGTTAAAGGTATTATAGAACTGAGTATTTGATATAAATTTCAATTTAATACCTCTACGCGTTCATGAGGAAAGGGATTTAAGTAAATATAAAATGATTAAAAATATATATTATTATTATGTTGTAACAAAAAATTTACAGTTTTCGCAATTTTTCCTATGCTCTAAGACGTTGCTGCGTACCAAATTTAAAGATTCTGAGTTTACGGGAAGTACCCTGTAGGTTTTAATTCCTTTGGGAATGTCGAAAATTTGCTGAAATTTACGGCATATTCGACTATATCTTTTGATTGCGTCTTTTTAGAAGGTTGATTTTTTCACAATTCTGAGACCGTAGATCTAAGTATTTCCTATAAATTTCAGCTTGATACCACCACGCATTCCTGAAAAAAAGGGCTTTGACAGACAGCCAGACAGACGGACGGACGGACAACAAAGTGATCCTATAAGGGTTCCGTTTTTTCCTTTGGAGGTACGGAACCCAAATTTTTTTTTTTATGTGGAAAAGTAAGAAGACGAGCAAGACGCTCTCCTGATGTTAAGAGATAAAGCTGCCCATAATCAGTACAGTGCTACCCCGAATAAAAGCTCGAGTAATTTTACATTATTGTCTTGGGTGGCACTGCACTGGTTATGGGCAGTGTTATCTCTAAGATCAGGAAAGTCTTCTTACTTCTTAACATAAAAAAATGGGTGTTTCCTATAAGATACGTAAGAGGTAGTCGCTTAGTCATGTTGGAGGTCTTTTATTCTTGGCGACTTGAGACTTGAGGGTCTATTATATATCCCAGCCGATGACCATAATTAAGTTATGTGCGATTTTCCACTCGCTTTACTGGTGGTAGGCTTCGGCCGTGGGTAGTTAAATACTATCCACTGGACAAAACCGTGTCGCCAAGCGGTCATTGTGACCGTGTTCCGGCATGATGTTCAGTGACGCCAGGGATTTATCCCGCCTTCTAGGTTTATAATAATAATAAAAATAATTGGGGTTTATACTCCAACAGAACAGGTTACCCTACTTACACTGTCAGAGTCAAATCACAATTTATAGGTTGTGTGGCCAACCTATATGTTGCAGTTTCAGGTCGCCAAGATTCCTACAAGGCCTGCAACATGACCTAACGACTGCCTCCTACATATCTTATAGGAAACAGCCGGGACCCACAGTTTTACGTTTATTGTTATCGCTTAAAATCAGGACGTGGTCAAAGACCTATAGGTAATCTAAAAATAATATGTTTTGAATTTGTTTTAATAAGGAAAAGTTCTCAGGATAATATTAGTAATGTTGTTTGTTACTAATATAATCTAATCAGTACATTATGTATTACGGAAAATAATATAGATACTCGTATGACGTCATCGACTGCCAGAGATAAGGATTTGATGGAAATAAAATTAGTCTAGACAAAATAGCGATCCACCTTGCATATTTACAAGCTTCTATTTACTTTCACTTGTCTGTTGTCTGTCTGTCTGTCTGTCTGTAATCAAATCTTGCAAATTAAAATTGACCCACTTCTCGGTGTCCGATTGACCTGAAATTTTGCATGCATGCATAAATCGGATGACAATGCAATATTATTATAACATGGAGCTGAACTGATGATGGAACTGGAAGGTGGCCATAGGAACTCTGTAATTAAATGACGTAACCCCATCGAGTTTGGGCTCATTTGATTCGTCTTGATGAGTACTTTATGGTAATAATAATAAAAGCTTGTTTTTACCAGGGGTAGACTTCCTTTGCAGGAGGTCGTCTAGGTCCGACCCCAACAGTGCCAGATATTCTACCGCCTGAGCAGTGATGTGCAAACATTACTGTGCTCCGGTAGGAGGGCACTGTAGCTAGTGTAATTACTGGGCTAAAGAGTCTTAACATCTTATGACTCTTGAGTAAGAAGCGTTGGTGCAGTGCTCCTAGATTTTCACATAATTGTGAAATCCTAGGTAACACTGTACTGATTATGGGCAGCCGTTATCTCTTAACATCAGGAGAGCGTCTTGCTCGTCTTCTACTTCATCACATAAAAAAAAAAAAAAAAAAAGTTTTTTTAAATTTCACTTGTTATAGGGATAAACTCGGTTATAGGGACCCCACGAGACAGGCTTCACCTAGTGTGGGGTCCATTAGAAATGCTTGTGTACTTTGTATTCTCAAGGAAAATAAATATATTTGTATTTGTTGTTGTCTTTGGAAATTCACCTTGGAAAACAAAAGAAATTAAAAAAAAAACTTGATTATACACGCATGCAAAATTTCGACTCAATCGGAAACCGGGAAGTGGATCAAATTAAACTCGCAATATTCGATTACAGACAACGGACAGTTGAAATTAAAAAAAAAAATAATTGTGCGTGTACTAGTTTACACACGTAAGAAGTGAAACATCTTTAATTAAATTAAATTTAAATTTTAAATTTATAAATTTTTTAAATTCATGTTCATTGGAGAAAGTGAAAGTACTCTTCGTCTGAACCAACCGTGGTAGGGGCAAGAAACAAAAGATGGCGCGTAACTGAAAAATGTGACGCGTAACCGTGACGCGTAACCGTAATTTTTTCCAACGCCGATAAAGAAGTTTCACTTCAAAAAGCTTGTAAAAATTAGAATATGGATTTTTAGATATTTCAAAACTAAAATTTAATTGATTACAAATTGAGTAATTAATGAAATCATTTCGCCATAATATTTCGGCAACTGATAAATAATACCTGCGTAACACACGTACCGATAATGAGGTAAAATTTGGAGATTTCAGTTATTATTATAATTATTTATTATACATAATCATTAAAGGTGAAATTTTGTTTGTGCATGTGTATATTAGTTAACCTTATGTTCATTAAAATGTATTTTTTATCAACTCAATTACAGGCCAATATTATAAAGCTGATGTCACAAACACGCGGGATCGCGCGGTAAAGCGGTCGCGATCTTTGTTTTATTACAAGCTTTATATTACTTTCACCTGTCTGTTGTCTGTCTGTCTGTCTGTAATCAAATCTTGCAAGTTTAATTTGACCCACTTCCCGGTTTCCAATTGAGCTGAAAATTTTCACGCGTGTGTAAATCGGATGACAATGCAATATTTTTATAACGTCGAGCTGATCTGATGATGGAGCTGGAAGGTGGCCATAGGAACTCTGTCATAAAACAACGCAACCCCATCGTGTTTGGGCTCATTTGATTCGTCTTGACGAGTACTTTATGATGCAAGATTAATAATAATAATTAAAGCTTGTTTTTAAAAAGTATTTTTAAAATTTCACTTGTTCCTGAACGCGTCCGCTTTATATGTATGTCACCCTGCGTACGAATTTCGAATTCGAACACTACAAATATTCGATCTCGCACCCAAATAAGCAACACATTATTTAATTAATTCATCAAAAGCACTTTTATCATCTCATGACACACCACACCACAATCTGTAAAAATGTCGTTAGACACCCACGGTAGTGTGGCTCCAACTTTAGTAGTATTGACTTAGTTTAAAACAAGGCGTTTCAAATGAATCCCTTGTTTAAACATTACAATAACATTAACAAGTGCTATTATTATATTAATTGCGTATGACATCATACATAACATAAATAACTTAGTCACAACGAGGTCAAGTGAATCAACTTACTGAAAACTTATTTTAAATCGCTAGCATAACAAGTGAAATTCAATACTGCGCTTTTTAGGTATCTATTGATCGCAAAATTTTAACTATCTTTTTGCAAAGAAGTTAGAAGACAAGCAAGACGCTCTTCTGATGGTAAGAACGCTGCCCATAATCAGTACAGTCCCAAATCTCACTTAGGATTTCACAATGATGTGAAATAATAGGCGCAACGCTTCTTACTGAGTTATAACACTCTTCAGGCCAGTAATGTAACTAGCTACAGTGCCCTCCTACCTGTGCACAGTAATGTTTGCACATCACTGCTCAGGCGGTAGAATAACTGGCATTGTTGGGGTACCCACCTAGTCGAGCGAAGGAAGTCTACTCCCGGTAAAGTACTGGATGCAAGGCTCTGCCGATTCCCAGACCTCCGTCACAAAGACGATGCGGGAGTGCCGCCGGGTTGTTTTAGTGGGTATACCGTGCAGTCGATCTGCACAGGGAGTCCCACATAACCCTCCCACAAGGCATTTTTTCCCGGCGAAAGCAAAAAAAAAACTCTCCCTCTATGTCGCCGGCGTAGCGAATATCGCTTAGAGAAAAGGTTTCATCTCTCGCATAAAGTAAGCGTATAGCGTCCGTGGCCAAGTGGTATTACGTCCTGATTGTAATCCGGAGGCCCTTTGTTCAAATCTCAGTGTGGCAAACACTTTTCGCCTGGACGCTACCGTGTTTCGGAAGGCACGTAAAACTGTGGGTCCCGGCTGTTTCCTATAAGATATGTAGGAGGCAGTCGATAGATCATGTTGTAGACCCTGTAGGAATCTCGGCGAGCTGATATTGCAACATATAGGTTGGCCACACAACCTATAAATTGTGATTTGACTCCTGGTGACCACTGGTTCAGGCTCTGTGTAGGAAGGGTAACCTGTTCTGTTGGAGTATAATCCCCAATTATTACATAATATTATTAAAGTACTTACGTAGCATTAACTCCAGGGTCAATATCATTGGCCAAGATATACTCAGCAGCCATATTAGCCAGGAGTGCCCGGAACTGCTCCTTGATCTGCGTGAACTGGAGCACTGATGACGCCAGGTGGAGAGTGATGGTGGAGTGAGGATGGGTGACCACTTGTTCAGGCTCTGGTATCTCTTCGGCCATGTTGGTTAGGGATGCTGGAAGGTAAAATGATGTTTTAACAACCTTAATTGAGAACCTTGGTTACCTTCTAGAGCCAAAGTGCTCGTCAAGATGGATCAAACGAGTCAAAACTCGATAGTTCTACCACCGAGTTCTTATTTTCCTATAGCCACCCATAATAATTAAGCCATGTCACAATAATTTTGCATTGCCATCAGATTTACACATACATACGTACATGCAAAATTTCAGGAATTGGATAATTTTAACTCACAAGATTTGGTTACAGAAATGGAAATCAGCTTATTTATCCCCGAAACCTGACACTTTACGAGTTGGGTGTCAGAATATTTAGGTGCCTACAGATTATGATATTAGTCAATTTTATAGGGTACGTTGATGGCCGCGATTTTGAAAATATAAATGTCAAAATGGTGGACCAATAGATATGCCAGAAATCTTCGAACCCCTTTAAGTCTAATAAAAAACAAGGTCTTTATAATTTGGTCACTATAAAGAGTCAACCAGTTTTGTTGGAGTATAATCCCTCCTAATATTAATTAAAATACCTATAGTACTTTACTTACCGATCATTTTAGCACTAATACTGAATCCTCTAAAGAACATCATGCCGAGTTTGGCCTCGAACCTCATGAAGACACGGTCGACGTCCGTGAAGCGGTACCTCCTCTCCTCGGTCAGTCGGTACGTGAAGAGGAGGCCGTCGTGGCCGGACTCGTCTACACCACCTTTGGGAACAAAGAAACAGATAAATGATAAGCAGAAAAAAATAGTTATTGGTTAGCCTTTGACCACGATCTCGCGAGATGTGAATCGATGATGCGTCCGTAAATGGTAGCAGTTATTCTTATGAGTTTCTTTCTCGTTCTTCTAGAGTTGCTTTGCGAACGAGCGGTAGAGTATTAAAATAGAAAAAATGTAAAAGACGAGCAAAAGTGCTCCAATTAAGCCTATTCGAATAAACGAATTTTGAGCTGAGTTTGAATTTGAGGCTCAACCTAGAATGCGAGATAACTCCTTCCCTGGCTTCACTGAATATTATTCCAACATTATTCCGGAACACTATTCCGGTCTGTCTTGGAAGGAATGAAATCTGGACCGAGACATGTGACCTTTGCCCTGCAGTGGGATCCAGTAGACTCCAAATAACAACTAGTGGACGCGCAAAAATTATAATCAGTGTTCCCAACTATAATAATTATGTATGTGCATACCTATAAATTCATTCATTCACTTGTTATACAATGGAGCACCATTGTATAAAAATGAATTTTGAGCTGGAAATTAAAACAAAAAGAAAGAAAGTCTTACCAGGTTTAATCAGCAAGTAGTCTCCCAAGGCACCATTGACAGCAAACTCGGTAATGTTCAGCTCAATGCCCTCTCCTTCACCAGAAATGATCCAGTCAACAATATTGTTGGTCGGGTAAGGGTTGGGATAATTCGGAGAAGTTATTATTGTAGGTTCATCCACTTTCAACGTAATATGTATGGGTGATGAATTCTTTTCCACGAAATTATCGGAATGTACGTCCAAATCATCACTGTGTAAGATCGAAAATTGGGACACAAGGTCTTCTAATTGAGAACTGTCTAATTCATCCACTAAAGCAGTCTTGAAGTCTTTTTGTTCAGTTCTGTTTTCGTCATTTTGTTCTTTGTCTTGATCGTCAAGTATGGCGTCATCACCGAATATGATCTTGTCTCCGAAAGTTTCGACGTCTTCCGGAGCGTCGTCCGGATTCGGTTCGTTGATCTCGTCATTAGTTAAGTCTATTTGTTTGTTGGCGTCGTCTTCGTTGTTAATATTTTCTAGAAGTTTGTCGAAGTCTACAGGAACTTCGTCGTTTGTTTCAAAATCATCCCATGCTACCAAGTCGTCGAATTCTTCTTCCATTTTCTCCAATTTTTCATCGTTATCGTCTTTCAGTTTGTCTAACATGTCGAAAAGTTTCTCGAAATCTGCGTTAAGGTCGTCTTCACCAACTTCTTGGAAATCATCTTCGTTGGCCTCAACGTCGTTTACGTCTTCTAAAGCAGCGTCACTACCATCCGCTTCTTCGATAATTTTGTTTAATTTCTCTATTTCGTCTTTAAAATCGTCTTCATTTAAAATATCGTCAGCCGGTTCAACATTTACATTTTCATTGGCTGTTTCATCATTAATTTGATCTTTATTTTCATCCAGATTGTCATCATTCTCAGCTGCCTTAAGTTTGTCCAAAGTTTCAAAAAGTTTATCTAAATCAGCGTTCAAATCCTCGTATGCTTTATCCACTGTATCTTCCTCAGTCTCTGCCGGGCCCTTTACATCTTCCTGTTTTATCTCAGCTGATTTTGGTGCATCATTGTCATCAGCACCTTCTTCTTCCAAAATCTGTTTCGTCTCTCCATTAATCTCTACATTTTCTCCGTTGCCTTCTTGATCGAACTCCAAATTTTCCTCTTTGCCTTCACCATCGAATCCAGAGTCATTTGATTTTGGTGCTTCGTCATTTTCATCAAATTTATCGGCACCTTTTTCTTCTAAGATCTGTTGTGTCTCTTCTTTAATTTCTACATTTTCATCGTTACCTACACTATCGAATACAGAATCATTTGATTTGGGTGCATCATCATTTTCATCAAATTTATCAGCACCTTCTTCTTCCAAAATCTGTTTCGTCTCTTCTTTGATTTCCAAATTTTCGTCATTGCCTTCATCATTAAGTCCAGAATCGTTTAATGCTGCTTTATCATTTTCTTCAAATTCCTTGTCTCGCGCATCCATAATCTCTTGTGTTAATTTTACTATATCTTCATCTACAATATCATCCTGCAAATTGTAATCTACATTGTCATTTGGTAACGGTGCAATGTTATCGTCACCCCACAATATCGCATAATTATCATTTTCATCATGTTCTGGTCTGTTATCTTCTGGAGCTACTTGACCATCTTCAAGGTTATCATCACCTAGTTTTTCCAGATCGTTAACTGCTTCTAAATTTTCATTTCCATCATTGTCTCTATTGTCTTCAAACTGGTAATCCTCTATACTGTCAACAGTGTCCTTAACCTCTTCTCCTTTCCTAAACTCCTGTATTTCTTCTTCTACTTTCAAGTCATTCTCGATGTCAGTCTTTTCGTTGTTTATATCGTAGTCTTTTATTAATTTGTCGAGGTCTTCTAATGAACCGTAGTAATCGTAGTCCAACTCTGTAACAAAAGTAAAAAAAAATCGTGCGTGTACTAGTTTACACACGTAAGAAGTGAAACTTCTTTAATTAAATTAAATTTAAATTTTAAATTTATAAATTTTTTAAATTCATGTTCATTGGAGAAAGTGAAAGTACTCTTCGTCTGAACCTACCGTGGTAGGGGCAAGAAACAAAAGATGGCGCGTAACTGAAAAATGTGACGCGTAACCGTGACGCGTAACCGCGTAAATTTTTTCCAACGCCGATAAAGAAGTTTCACTTCAAAAATAAATTATAATAGTACAGCAATCTACCTATACCTACCTATTATATATTTCATAATAGTTGCAGCTCGGACGAAGCGATTTGCTTCATCTTTCATTATGAGAACGGCGAACGGCTATGGAACTCGCTACCGTCCTCAGTGTCTCCCTTTTTTTTATATAACGAAGTAAGAAGACTAGCAAGACGCTCTCCTGATGGTAAGAGATAACGCTGCCCATAATTAGTACAGTGCTACGCAGTATTTTACAAAGGAAAAATTCTGGGTGCACTGCGCCAACGCTTCTTACTTGAGAGTCATAAAATGTTAAGACTCTTCAGCCCAGTAATTTCACAAGCTACAGTGCCCTCCAACCTGTGCACAGTAATGTTTGCACATCACTGCTCAGGCGGTAGAATAACTGGCACTGTTGGGGTACCCACCTAGTCGACCTCCTGCAAAGGAATAGTCTACCCCCGGTGAACTCCCGGCTATGCTATATCGTAGGTTTGTTCAAATCAAGAGTGAATAGGTTCTTACTGAACAAGCGTGCTACAACTTCGACTGCATCGTCACTTACCAACAGGTGAGATTGCGGTCAAACGCTTGTTTAGTCTGCTATAAAAAAAAAGTTAGAACCCTTATATAGACAGAAGCATAATATCATTATGATTTTTACGAATTTTATAAGCGAGTTAAATAAGTTAGTTAGTTTAATTTTATGACGTCACAATATTATTAAATCGCCTACGTCACTTCTAATATTTACACTGCACCAATATGTTTACAAAATGTACCTATTTATACACTATCGACTCTAACGAACAGAAGGCCGAGAAAACTCGGCTTCGAAATAATCTTGTAACGGACAGACAACAAACAGTTGTAAACTGTCTACCAAGGACGTAAACAACTTTTATATAGATGTTTACAAAGAAATAGGTGACTCAGTTTGGTAGAAATTTTAATAGTAGAATTTTGCACTGCGTCTGTGGCAGTGTACTATTGCCTGAAATAAATGATTTATTATTATTATTATTATTTGGTAGGTACACATTTTAATGGTAGGATTTGGTAGACATTTTTACAGGTAGAATTTGGTAAACATTTTAATGGGAGAAATTTCAGAGGTAGAAAATTGGTAGAAATTTTAATGGTAGAAATTTCAGAGGTAGAAAATTGGTACATATTATTTTAATGGTAGGATTTGGGAGAAATTCTAATGGTAAAAATTGTTAGAAATATGAATGGTAGAAATTGGAATGATAGAAAATTAGATTAATTAAACTGTTCCATTTGCTCATTTATTGCCTCTAAGGAACAAAGTTCTCCAGGTCAGCTAGTAAGGGATAAAAGTATCTACCCTATGTGTTCTTCCAGGTTTTCAGTTATCTACATTTCGAGTTTCATCGCAATTTGCAATCTGCTCAGCGGTTTTTGCGTGAAAATACACACTCCGTAAAAAATTTCACCTTTTAGTTCTTAAATAATTTTTTTGTGGCACCTACCCCACAGAATAATTAATTAAGAACTGTTTCTATTGCTAAAAACACAAGAACGGCTGAGCTCATTTTGGTTTTAAATTTTTTTTAGCATTCCAGGGAGGGATTGAAGGGTGAGAAATTACCTAAGACCTAAGTATAGAAATCGTAAATATTAGCGATTCGCCGATTAGTACAAAACTATAGATAAGAGAATTAAAAAATGCACGTTATCACCCATATCACGAAAACTACTAAACCGATTTTGATGATTGCGCTGTACTTTAAGTAAGCACTAAATGTAATCCAATAAAACATTAATGGAAAAAATCTGACCAGTAATTTCGAAGACATTTAAGAAAAAACTTAAACCTTTAAAATTTCGTATAGAGAAGCATGCCATTATCTCGCCTCCGACGGTTTTAGCGATAAGACCGCCAATCGTGACTTGTAAACATTGTAAATATTTTAAGTTTTAATTATTATTTGGAATGTGACTTTTCTGTGCCTAGAAATCCATTAGGTACTCGTATACAATTCCAATTTATTATGCGCATCACAATTTATTATTAAATCTATGTGCGCATATTATTATCAGCTGATATCTATATACCTACCTATTACCTAAATTTTATGTAGTCTACAAAAATCTAAAACCTAAGTATTTACCTAAAGCTTGGTCACCAAGTGCGGCGGAAACGAACAAAAAGGCACAAATCCAAAAAATCTTCATGTTTGTTCACTCGCTATCATTTCACACACGAATTTATTTATTTTTATTTTGTTTTATTTATATGCGCGCGCGACGGATTGTGCTCGATTTAATACTGAAATACTTGCGCCGTGATAGGGATGAGCGTTGATGGAGTGACTCAATCTTATGACTCAATCATTCCTTAATAACTCAGGAATTGATGTGTAGATGGCGCTCAGTACGTCTTATCTAAAAATATAAAAGGAAAGAGTGACTGACTTATTGATCTATCAACGCACAGCTCAAGCTGCTGAACGAATTCGCTCGAAATTTGGAATAAAGATAGGTTTTATGATGTAGACGTCCGCTAAGAAAGGATTTTGCCACGCGGGCAAAGCCGCGAGCTTAAGCCAGTATTTAAATATAACGGTAGGTTCTATTTGAGTGATTTAAATTTAACAACAAGAAGGAAAAGAACGGTAAAAAGAAAATAAAAAACCGGTCAAGTACGAGTAGGACTCGAGCACCGAGGGTTCCGTACAAACCTACGGGTTTGTACGGATCCCTAAGGAAAAGTGGGTATAATATATTATATACTGTAGGTTTTGATTCCCTTGCGAGTACTTTCGAGTTTGAAAATATGCGGTTAAAATTGCTGTTTCTTTTGATTGCATTGACATAGATGTTTGATTTTTTTACAACTTAAAGTTATTATAAAGCTGAGTATTTGATATGAATTTCAATTTAATACCTGTACGCGTTCTTGAGGAAAAAGGTAGTAAATACAAAATTATTAAAAATATTTTTTTTATATGATGTAACTAAAAATGTACAGTTTTCGCAATTTTTCCTGTGCCTATGATTTAAGACGTTGCTGCGTACCAAATTTCAAGATTCTGAGTTAACGGCAAGTACCCTGTAGGTTTTGATTCCCTTGAGAGTAGTCGCGAGTTTAAAAATACGGCTAAAATGGCTGTTTCTTTTAATGCGTTAAGATAGAGGTCTGATTTTATTACAGTTTAAAGGTATTATAGACCTTAGTATTCGATATGAATTTCAGTTTAATATCTGCACGCGTTCATGAGAAATGAGGTAGTAAGTATGAAATTTTTAAAAATATTTTTTTGTATGATGTAACAAAAAAATTACAGATTTCGCAATTTTTCCTTTATTTGTGCTCTAAGGAATAGCTTTTTACCAAATTTCAAGATTCTAAGTTCACGAGAAGTACCCTGTAGGTTTTGATTTTTTGAGCGTAGTTGCGAGTTTAAAATTGCGACTAAAATTGCTGTTTCTTTTGAATGCGTTGACATAGGGGTTTGATTTTATCGCAGTTTAAAGGTATCATAGACTTAAGTATTTGATATGAATTTCAATGTAATGCGTCTACGCGTTCATGAGAAAAGGGGTAGTAGGTATAAAAATATTCAAAATATTATTTTCATTTGATGCAAATAAAAATTTATGGTTTTCGCAATTTTTCCTTTATTTGTGCTCTAAGGAGTTGCTTCGTGCCAAATTTCAAGATTCTGAGTTCACGAGAAGTACCCCGTAGGTTTTGATTTATTTGGGAATGTCGAAATTTGCTGAAATTTGCGACATATTCGACTATATCTTTTGATTGCGTTGGTCTAGAAGTTTGAAATTTTCACAGCTCCAAGAAGCATATGGACCTTAGTATTTTCTGTAAATTTCAGCTTGCTACCTCCACGCGTTCCTGAGAAAAAGGGTCTTGACAGACAGACAGACAGACAGACAGACAGACAGACAGACAGACAGACAGACAGACGGACGGACAACAAAGTGATCCTATAAGGGTTCCGTTTTTTCCTTTTGAGGTACGGAACCCTAAAAAACACAAAAAGGATAAAAACTATAGTTTGTATTTACAATGTATACCTATTTATTATCATGTCAACCTATTTTTTACATAATATTATACCCGTCTCTGATAAAGTCAATAACTCTCATCAAAATAACAATATTAAGGGGACTTATATAATGTAAATAATATTATTTTAAAATTTCATTTCATTCTACCTTAAAGTGCAATATCTTTTATGTGTGGCACCAACCTATACTTTCCTATTTTATTTTATTTATTTTCAAAATCCACAGCCCTTAATTAACAAAGTTGGTCAATGGTTACTTAAAACTTAAAATTACGGCCAAAAACAGATTTTCATTTTTTAAACAATTTAAAACTTAACTAGGACAGTCTTATCAAATTAGAATAAAATTACAAAGTAGGTAAACTTATATAAGTTATACAAGCTTAAGCATAAACGAAATCTAATGAGGCTTGTTTAAGATTCTAAGAACTTCACTTTTAAATTTAAGTTTACTGTGCTGAAACATATCTAAATCACCAAATATTTTGTTAAAGGTTCGATGAAGTCTAGTAATCGGTACATTTTGCGCATAGTTAGTGCTAAACACTGTTTGAGCGAATAAATTTGTATGTCTTCTGACCTTTGGACAACAAAAACGTTATATTTTGTGCATCATCTCAGTGCAATCAATATATCCATTACAGATGCCGTGCATATACGTAATGTCAGCCAAAATTTGTCATTTTTCAAGGGTATCTAACCTGTAAAATGTGCAGGACTCGGTATAATCTTTGAAAGTTTTGTAGCAGCGGAAGTTTAGATGCTTAATGAATTATGTACCAATCGTCAATTTTTTTTTTGGCTCAGTAAGAATATACGTTTAACAAATTATTTATTATTATGCCAAATATTATTGCACCTGACAAAATAACATTAGTATATTCAATATCATATTTTTTGTCAAATTTGAATAATATGCTAAAAAGCTTTGCGGAACATTTTCGGTCGAATAAGGAAAAAAAATAGTTCTAGTTACCAACCAAAGTAATTTATTAACTCAAATATTTTCTAACCACTTAATTATTATTCTAATTGAAAATTTAAATTAAACCACAAAACGTGTTATTGTATTCTGTTCTAAATAAGGAAACCGCTAAATTCTAACAATTATTGATCACCATTATTTTTGTATTTCAATCCAATTAGCAGCTTAGGACCATTTTTAACTGACTTCAGAAAAGGAGGTTATTAATTTGATAGGTATGTAATGTTGTTAGAATTGCGAGCGCGAATTTTACAAAAATGATCCTTCCAAACAAATCAGGTATCTTCGCATTTCTCTAAAATCTGATTTTACCAATTTTGTTTTTTTGCGTCCTCAGGAAGGTATTGGATTGAAATTTGGCAAACACACAGTTTTTATGACGTAGAAAAGATTTCTTCACGAGGGGAAACTGAAGAGCACGATTGAGTTGTTTCATAAACGTGTATAATATGAGACAGCTAAGGAGGACACGTTCTTTTTACCTTCATTCCTATGCTTCGTGAAATTTTAAACACTCCATTTTATCCTTGATCGAGTCTTGATTCGTTCTTATCGTGTCTCATCTCTAAACTCAAGACAGACGCTAAAGTTCGACATAAATATTAATGTAGACGGCTAAGAATAGAACTACACATCTCGCTATACTAGCACAAAGACACTAGCGCCACTGTCAATATATTTTTTACATTTTGGTCAGAAATTTGATAGTGTTATCGCTTATTCTGTATCATATTTCTATGAACTACTTATTTTTTTATAAACTAGCTTACGCACGTGTCTTCACTCGTAAAGAAATCCTTAGCAGATGTTACGTCATAAAACCTATAAGTTCAGCAGTTTGAACAGAAGACCTATTGGCTATCGCCCACCGCCCACCGCCCACCCACATGTAAAAACTAGAATCGCTAGTAAAACACTAGTGTAGTAGTAATCTTGGCGATCTAAACTGGAACATATATGTAGGTTGGCCACTGGCCACACAACCTATAAATTGTGATTTGACTCTGACAGTGCAAGTAGGGTAATAAGTACTGTGGAGTATAAACCCCAATAATAATTATTATTAATATTACTATCGCGAGGCCAAGGGAACGGTCCCAGTGAGCTATTGGGGAAGAAGGGCCATGTGGATAATAGCGCAACGAATGCAATAGCATAGTACTTCGTACATCTTGAATACTTACCTACCTAACCTGGATAACACTGCGAATTTAAGGGCAGGCAATATCGATGGCATCCACGCCTTTCTCCAGTCCCCATAACCTGGGTCTAGCACGAACTGACCCTCTTAAGGCGCGCGGAAACACCGCGGTGATCGCCTCCTCACCCTCCTTTTCAAACTCCTTTTCACCCTACCGCGAACCGCGGCGGGGTCTTCCTGTCAGTGAGGACTGAGGACCAAACGCCGCGCTATCGACGGACCAGTGTTACGGCGTATCCACTGCCCCGGCATTATGGCGTCCCCTAGGTTGTTTAGTGGGTTTTTTTTTGTTCTCGCCGGGAAAAATTGCATTACGCATACCCTCCATACGGGGGTATGGGAGGGTTATGTGGGACTCCCCGTGCAGAGCGACTGCACGGTTTACCCACTAAAACAACCCGGCGGCACTCCCGACTCCCGCATCGTCTTCGTGACGGAGGACTGGGAATCGGCAGAGCCTTAGCATCCAGTCCTTGTTTAGTGGGTATCTCAACCAGACACATCTTCGGCGGGGGTGTCCCACATTCCTGCGCTGTGACGATGCGTAACGCATTTTTCCTGGATTCCTGGGTCTAAAACAAGGTGTTATCGCTAACATCTGTCGAGGGTCAGACTAGTCTCGTTGGTCAGCTCGTAAAAAATATAATAATAACGACATCTATAACAAAACTAAGAACTACTCACCTATATACTAGTATAAAATAATTTTATACATGTTTTTTTGTCATTTTCTAATATTTATTCACCCACCACGTTTGGTTCTCAGAACTTATTATAAAAGTGAGAGCGTCATAGAAGTTCAAGATCTTTTCGCAAGATGGCGCTATTTTAAAAATTTTATTGTTATGATTCTTCCAATGAGTTTGTAAACTCATTGGTTTCTTCTATAATAATAATTTATCATTAAATAACATTTATTTTTCTTTAGAAAACATTAGCTGACATTTTTATCACTTATTCCTGTGAATGTTCCCTTCAAAAATGGCGGCCATGATAAAAGATTAACCTTTAACTGAGGACACGGCCCTGTAATCAAGGTGAGTCCTTCACAAAGCCCACAGCAAGGGCAGCCTTCAAGTTGATCTTACCGTTACCCCAGTACAAGGTTTGCATCGTGACTGTGACGTCATGTGTGACGTCGACGCGATGTTATGTTATATACATCATAGATAATTATTTAATTTATAATATGTACCTACCTACCTATTATATTAAAAAACTCAAAATTCATTAATTTAAAAAGGCTACAAAATCTCATACTTAGGGCACTTTTGCAAGTCAATTTTATTATTGTTTAGTTAGGTATATTGTAAGACCACATCTCGTTGGAAAATCGTCATAAAAAAGAACGAGCAAGAATCTGAAAAATAATAATACTAAATTAAGTACATACCAACTACAAAAATATTATAATTTTTGTCATACTTTGTAATAAAATATTATTACTTATTATAATAGTAGAGTGATTTTTACGAAAGAGGTCACGCGGAATTTAGCGGAACTAAATTTAATCGATTATTACTGTACATTATCTCCTAAATATTTTTTATTTGATAGATAAAGTAAAATTAAATTATGAAATTACCTTTATAAAACAAATTGACTAGACGGACGAGGCATCGGCATGAATACATACATTTTCCTCGCAACAAATAATAAATAAACTAGAAGTCGTACCTTAATAGTTACCATGATTTTCACTAGATGGCGCTATTCTAAATTAAAAAATATCGAAGTGTTGCATGTCTAATAAAAATGTTAATTTAAATAAAATCGATAATTCACGTTTACTAAAATCACATTTAATAAACGAAATATAAAAAATACTCTTACAAATATTTATAGATTACATTTTTTGTATTTTACATCCATAATAAAAATTATTAATAAGCATTTATTAGCAATAATTTTATTTTTATAAAATTTATTTATATAGAAATTGTTTATTTAACTTATTGGTAACATTATATAGCAATAATATTTGCAAAAAAGCAACCTTGCTTGCGTCCTCCAACGAAGGTCATTTCGAAAACTGATATTTTCGCGAGTAATTCTCGTAAAATCTGCAAAATGACGTATGTTAACCTTGCGACGCTGAAAATTGTCAAAAATCCGTGGCCTTTATAAAGGACACGGCCTCGTTATCAAGGTGAGTCCTTGTCAAAGGCCATCGCAAGGGCAACCTTGGCGATGGCCTCACTTCGCGACAAGGTTTGCGATCTTCCGCGTAATTGTGACGTCACGTGACGTCAGAATGCTGCGTCAGAAGATATTAATTATTGTACATTTATTTATAGTTATGTAGATCAGTCATTCAGGTCTTAAGCTACGTTCACACACGCGGTAAAGTGGTATAGATTTTTCTGGGATAGATTTTTTTTGTCACTTATTTTGGTTTTGTAATGTATATTATGTGTAGTCAGTTGCCTGGAAGAGATAGCTAGTGACGTTCCGTTAGTGGAACGCCACAAATGTATGGGTGTACCTATGTATGTTTGTTACTCTTTCACGCCTAAACAGGTGGACCGATTGAGCTGAAATTTGGTATAGAGATGCCTTAAACTCTGTATTAACACATAGGGTCTAGGGTACAGCGGGTAAAACCACTGGGCGCAGCTAGTCACATATAAAGCGGTTGCGGTCAGTTACAACCCGCTTTTCTACACCTTCCCGCGCCTGTGTAACGTCGGCTCAACAATTAACCCCAATAGATAGGGTAAATGAGAAAATAAAAAGGCTAAATAAAGAATAATAATATAAATTTAATAACTTGTAACAAATTGTAATTATTATAAATTTCGATTATAATATTACTTATCGAATCGAATAATTATAATTACAAGCTTTATATTACTTTCACCTGTCTGTTGTCTGTCTGTCTGTCTGTCTGTCTGTCTGTCTGTAATCAAATCTTGCAAGTTCGATTTGACCCACTTCCCGGTTTCCAATTGAGCTGAAAATTTGCATGCGTGTGTAAATCGGATGACAATGCAATATTATTATGGCATGGAGCTGATCTGATGATGGAGCTGGAAGGTGGCTATAGGAACTCTGTCATTAAACAACGCAACCCCATCGAGTTTGGGCTCATTTGATTCGTCTTGACGAGTACTATATGATGCAAGATGGTAATGATAATTAAAGCTTGTTTTTAAAAAGTATTTTTAAAATTTCACTTGTTTTATAAATAACTATGTCCAAAAAAATTTAATGTCATCTAAGTTTACAAATTTTTTACAAAGTGAAACATTTTATTTCTTTCAAATTCAAAAATATTGGTCAGTTATAAATTGAAGTAAAAAAAAAACTAATATTACTTATCATAGAGAAATAAATAAAATTCACAAATAAACTTAAACAAAGAAGCTTAACAAATAAATTTAATTTATAATGAACTGGTAACTACTGTTCTTTTACAACTAATAAATAAACAAAATAATAATAATAAGGCTACACTATTGGCCCGAGATACCTAAAGGTTGACAAACAAGTAATAATAATAATATATTAAATTCAACAGGTCTTTAAATAATAATAATATGATACATTAATTACTATGTCACTATTTATTATTTTCATGTGTGTAGGTACCTAATATTTTTATTAAATTCAAACAATATGATTGGTCAATTTTAGTTCGCTCTTCAACTTCCCTAAAAAAACGAACAATATTATTATTAAGCATGAAAACAATCTTAAAATGTAGATTAAATTAGCTAATTAACTAAAAGGCAGTGACAATTGGAATAGGTTTATATTAAAATTTTCATAAAATTAAAACTAGAACAGCACCAAAACTATAATGATAACATCAAAAATCAAAACTATTCAAATAAAAAAACTAACCATAATAATTCTTATAAAACACGCTGATTAATAAACTAGATGGCGGTAACAAAAATATTTATTCTAACCTTACAACAATTATTCCTTCATAAATAAAATTATCAGCAGCCCCTCTAGCCAAGCACTAGTCACTTATGACTAACTCTAAAAAAATTACCCGGACTAGGAAAGTTTTTTTTTTTATGTGATGAAGTAGAAGACGAGCAAGACGCTCCCCTGGTGTTAAGAGATAACGCTGCCCATAATCAATACAGTGCTACTTAGGATTACACAATGATGTGAAATTCAAGGACCACTGCACCAACGCTTCTTACTCACGCATGAGATGTTAAGACTCTTCAGCCCAGTAATTTCACTAGCTACAGTGCCCTCCTACCGGAGCACAGTAATGTGTGTGTGATTTATCCCCCTCGTAGGTTTAGTTTGCTGCCATCTTCGACCGCGTCGTCGCTTAACATCCCGCGAGATCATGGTTTAAGGCTAGTCTATAATGATGAAAAAAAAACTTGAGCTAGGAATGACTATTGTAGGGTGATCATCACAAAAAGTTGACATTTAGCATTCCCGAATGATTGTGAACTTTGTAATAAGAATGTAAAAACAAGTTCTGGCGCATCGCCGGCCGCGCCTGCGGCACATTTTAGTACATTTCGTCTATATTCAATCATTTTATCTTAAAGCACCTTATCTATTTATAACATCTCATCTAATTAAATACCTTCTCTCGTTCCTCTCTTTTAAAACACTTATTTCAAAACACCTACCTTCAAAAACACCTCTTCTCCTATAAAACACTTATATTACTAATATTATAAACGTGAGAGTTTGTAAGAATGTATGTATGTTACTCTTTCACGCCTAAATGGGTGGACCGATTGAGCTGAAATTTGGTACAGAGATAGCTTAGACCTTCGAATAACACATAGGCTACAGTATAGCGTGAAAAACCGCTAGACGCAGCTAGTGTTCTATATCTCTCCTCTAAAACACTCCCTTCAAAAACACCTCTTCTCTTATAAAGAAAAGCCGTGAGTTTATAAAGTGTTCCTACTCGTATTATTATTTGTAAGTACCACTAGGATTTAAATGTACACTAGTGTTTGTATTTATTTGTTTGGAATTTATTAATAAAGACGACTTTTGAAAATGAAAACAAATCTTCTCTTATAAAACTCTTATTTTATAACATTTCTCCTCTAAAACACCTCCTTCCTAAACCCGAAGCCGTACTGGTTGCATTTGACCTTCAGTATTCTGGCCAGCTGAGGAGGTCCACAGTAGAACACTGTGACGGGACCCTTGTTCTGGTTCTGGAGTTGTGTGAACACTTTGTCCCAGTTGGGGCGGCCCGCGTTTGTGCGGGTCTTTAGACCTGTTATCAGGTCTCGTTTCTCCTGGAAAGTTGGAAAATTCAAAGGTTATTAAGTAATGAGAACATTGATCTCGATATCTAAACAGAGCAAATAAGATTGGTGTCATAAGGGAGTAGATAGGAAAAAGAGAGGTGGGAGGGTAAAGGATGTGGTGGTTGAAGTATTTTTTTTAACTGCAGGGCTTCCGTTAGGGAACCGAATCGAAGACCGAATTGTCAAAAATGTATGAAATAACGTATTACGTCGTAGCGATTTAATAATTCGTCATACATTTCATACATTTTTGACAATTCGATATTCGGTTCGGTTCCCTGACGGATAAGTGAATATAATATAATATCCCTGCTGAAAATTATTTATATTTGTACACCATCAGTGCTCTGGTAGATTATTTGATTCATTTATTTATATTCCAACTGTTTGTATACAATACTCTTACAATTAAACACATTTGACTTGATTTGAAGAAGAAGTATCATCATTTCAAATTTCTTTTAATGGTGGGAGGATTAATACAACGAGATCTCGTGGGCAAGTTACTAAGAACTCGTAGAAGGCATAATATTTGTGTTGTAGTACTGTCCATCTTTGATGAAGATGGTAATGAGGAAAAAGAGAAATTAAAATTTCCTTCGGCCCCACTGAGACAAGACGAGATATGGAGTCAAGAGCTCGGGGATAATTTAAATTCCCATTATCCTCAGTGGTGAGGATGGTAATGGGGATGTTCTAATTTCACCTTTTCATGCAACATATCCAAAGCCAGCTGCAAGCCCACAGCGTTCATATCGTTCCTCTGCAGTGCACTAGTGATATACATGTGCATCTCCAGGAAGCGGCCCGCGTTGGGCGCCAGTTCCGCTTGCTCCATCTCCAGAGAGAGACGAACTATACGCATTTATACGAGAGCGAAAGAAACAGCACTATAATAGCAGCTACTGTGTCGGCCGTCGTCGTGTGCACATGTATCTAACCTCTGATTGATATTTTTGTGATCTACCCTCAATTTTTATGTCATGCTATGGTATTTATAAATGTTTTTTGTACCTTTTCATGTAACATATCCAAAGCCAACTGCAAGCCCACAGCCTTCATATCGTTCCTCTGCAGTGCACTAGTGATATACATGTGCATCTCCAGGAAGCGGTCCGCGTTGGGCGCCAGTTCCGCTTGCTCCATCTCCAGTTGCGAGAGAAGGGACACAAACCATTCGAAGGAACGCTGCTCGCGGTTTATCCAGAAGAAATCCACCTGGAAGATAAATAACACTTTTAAGGTGGTACATGATGATGTAGGACGATGCTTCGTATGACCTCCACCTAAGATTAACTGCCCAATCCTAGGTGCCACTTCGGGGTATTTAAGATAAAATAAGAAAGAAGATACCAACCCGATATTCTGTTTTCTGTGTCAGACCAGAGGGTCTATAGGCTATCGCCCAACTACATGTAAAACACTAGAATACGTAGACAAAATTGCGTACATTACTTGCTTGAGCTTTGCGAGAGCTTACAGCAGTTCCTTGTGCTATGTGCGTTAGAAGAAAAATAATGAAAGTGGAAGATTACCTTCTTCAAGTTCATAGTCAGACCAGGTGTGGCTCTAGTTGGGGCAGCAGTTCCTTACACGCTAGTGTCAAATAGAGAAAGAAAGAAGATAGTTACCTTCTTCAAGTTCATATTAAGCGTAGGCAGCGTATCAGTCCAGGTGTGTCCGCACTGCGGGCAGCAGTTCCTGGCGCGCCAGTAGCGGTACATGATGGCTTGCAGGATGGACGCGAAGGGAGTGACGCCGATGCCCGCCGCCACCAGCGCCGCGTGCTCCGACTGGAAGATGTGGGACGAGGCTGCGCCGTACGGACCGTCTATGTAGATCTGGACGTGGAAATATTATGGTTTAGAACATAGATTTAGGAATTTGTCTAAGGAGTTAGACAATTTTGGAAACTCATGTTAATTTTATTAATCGGGACTTATCGCGTATATTTATGTTAGTCCGTGGTCACGAGAAAACAGTTTTCTCGTGACCACGGATCTTGCAACAGATCCGCAACATCGAGGTTGGTTTAATAATAATGTTTTTTGTAAAACTAACATAAATATAATTAAGCGATAAGTCCCGTTTATTAAATTAACATGAGTTCTGATCGCGGAAGTTTAAAGTGTTAGATTTTGAAAACTGTCGTGTGTGTAATCTTTGTAGCGACCAGGCCAGTGATCTTAAACCCCACTTGTAATCTGGAGGCCCTGGGTAGAAACCCAGGCCCCCAGAGTATGGGGATTTTACCGCCTGTACGCTATCGTGGATCCCAGCAGTGACTATAAGATATGTAGAAGGCAGTCGTTATAGACGCAGACCTGACAGTAATCTCGGCGACCTGAAACTACAACTTAGGTTGGCTACACAACCTATAGTTTAATGATTTGACGCTGCGCAAAACCAAAGAGCTGAAAGAGACGAGAAAATCTCTCACCTCCAAAGGTTTTCCAATAGGAATCTTGGATAGTTCTTCAGGGTTGAATCCTTCTACTCTGAAGTCAGGATCCTTGTCTTTCGGAGTCTCCGGGTCTTTGTCTGGTGATATGGACTTGGATAGACGTCTTCTTGCTACATAAAAATAAGTAAAATACATGAATAAATGAAATATAAAAAAACTTTAATATGTGTCGCCTGAAAGTAAGCAAAGGAGCAAGGAAGGAAAAAATCTTTTCTGGGCACGAAGCGCGTGCCTTGGTTCCACTTGGTTGACATCTTAATATTATGACTGAACCATTGTAGATGAAACTAACTACTATCACTGTGACGGAACTTGCATAGTGATAATAACTTCTTTGTAATTCCTCTTTCTCGCAGTTCCAACAATATTACATACATACATACTTAGCTAATTGATGACCTCTTTTTTAACCAGGCTAAAGGGCACCCAAGTGACCAAACATAAAGAAGTTACTTACCCAAAGTAATAATACTCTCATTGCTTCTCCTCCGATCCCAGTCTTCATAGCTGGGAGTCTTGAAGGCGATGATGTTGGGCTTGGTGCGCATGTACCTGAACCGGTGCTCCAGCTCGCGGTGGAGGGGCGAGTGCGGGGGGGCGGGGGAGGGGGGGAAGTGCTCCGATTCCGATCGGAAGTAGTCGCGGAGACTGCAATGGAAAACAAGTCAATTTTAAAAATACTTTTTGAAAACAAGCTTTTATTTGGACTATTGGGAGTTTTGTTTTACTGGTAAGTCTACTGGGACCAAAATTCCCAATGGTCTTATACTAGTAAGTCTATTGGGAAGGAAATTCCCAGTAGTCCGACTGGTAGGACTACGCGGTAAGACTACTGGGAATAAGCCTATTATTACCATCTAGCATCATAAAGTACTCGTCAAGACGAATCAAATAAGCGCAAACTCGATGGGTTTGCGTCGTTTAGTTACGGAGTTCCTATGGCCACCTTCCATCAGATCAGCTCAATGTCATAATAATATTGCATTGACATCCCAATTATATATACATGCACAATTCCGGCTCAAGCAGATACCGGGAAGTGAGTCAAATTAAATTTGCAAGAATTGATTACAGACAGACCGACAGACAGACAACGGACAAGTGAAAGTAAATAAAAGCTTGTAAAATAGGTGAAGATAATGCTTACATGGTCTTCTTAGCCTTGTTCTGAACGTCAGGCATGGATATAGACTTTTCTAGAAGTCTGTGTGGCGACAGTTCTTCTCGAATCTTCTTTATTGGAGTTGATGTTACTTCTGAAAATAATGAAAACTCAAAATGACACGTTGACTCCAATATGATGGTTTTAGGGCCGCATCGGGACAAAAATAACATTATTGGGTTTTAAACAGAACAGAAAAACAGATAAGGGTACCACCCTATTCACAGTGTCAGAGTTAAATCTCAATCAAAGGTTGTGTGACCAAACTATGTTGCAGTTTCAGGTCGCCCAGATTACTATGCGGCCTGCAACATGACCTGACGGCTGCCTCCTACATATTATAAGAAACAGCTAGGATCCACAGTTTTAGGTGCCTTTCGAAACAAGGTAGCTTGTAACGCATACTGAGATTTTAATTCAGAACCACCGGATTATAAGCCGGACGTACGATCACTGGGCCACAGACGCTACAAAGAAAGCTTTAGCGGAACATTGTTCCAGAACACGGTCATAATGACCACTTGACGAAAGGGTTTTGATTAGTGGGTGGTAACTAGCCACGGCCGAAGCCTACCACCAGTATACCTATCTACATTCACCCCCAAAAGTGACAAAAGTTCCCAGTCTAAAATGAGAATTGATTCCCATTCGCTACCCGGGGGTCAAAATGTGGGGGAAATATATTCGGCCGTTCAGGCACTAGTTGACAGTGAATTAAACAAGTGAAATTTAAAAAAAACTTTTTATAAACAAGCTTTTATTATTATTACCATCTAACATCATACAGTTCTCGTCAAGACGAATTAAATGAACCCAAACTCGATGGGGTTGCTTGTTTAATAACGGAGTTCATAGGAACTCCATAGGTGGCCATAGGGCCACCTTTCTGTTCCATCGTCAAATCAGCTCGATGTCATAAAATATTGCATTGTCATCCGATGTATACATTCAAAATTTCAGCTCAATCGGAAATCTGCAAGAGTATCAAATTAAACTTGCAAGATTTGATTTCAGACAGAAAGACAGACCGACAGACAGGCAGACAACAGACAGGTGAAAGTAAATGTAATAGGTGACAAACAAGCAGACGGCCTACCTGATGGTGAGTGGCTACCGTCGCCTAACCAGGGGTACCATTGAATTGGTACGTTGCCTACCTTGCTTGCTGCTTGTAAAAAAGAAGTTGTTCATACCCTCGATCGTGTCATCATCAAACTTCTTGTACTCGGAGGGTGTGAGTTCGAGGGAGACCTTTTTCTTCTTCTTGAGGGAGAGTCGCTTGGTCAAGCTCCTGATGCTGCTGGAACTCTTGTTGGAGCCGGTGCGGGTGAACTGGCTGTGGAAGGAAGGTTTCGTCATTTTTTTAAATTTAATTTTGATTTGCTTTTGCAATTCTTGCACATAATAAATAATGGCGGTTTTTTCTTAACACAATGAGTGGAATTCAGGTGGGGAAATTGGAGTAAGCCTTACTTTTGAAAAAAAACAAAAACTGACTTCCATCGGCTCAGCAACGTAAGATCCAGAGGTAAATATCTTAATAGCTATAGAAAGTACATATATTAAAACACCCTAAGTGCCTATAAAATTAGTGTTTCTCTGGATTCCATCATCATATACTGACTTTGCGAACATAACCACTAGTGAAGCGAGTGAAAACCCGAATAAAACTAATAAGTCATCGTTGCGAGGCCGGGATTTGAATTCTGTCATCCAGAATAACATATACACCACATAACCACCTTTACCTTGCACCTCGGTTGGAACTGAACATATAGGTCATATATCGCAAAACATCTCAGTTATAACAATAAAAGGTAAATCTCACTCGTTCCCATTGTTCGCAATGTTCCCATTATTCCCGTTGTCTTGAGTGTCCGGACCATGTAGGCGAGCGTGTTCCTCTTCAAACAAAGAATGCAGTCGGTTGGTCCACTCGCCCACGCCGCGAACGTGAAGCCAGATGTATCCTAGGGAACAAGATGACAAGAATAGAATACAAATAGAAATTCACCGGGGGTTGACTTCCTTTGCAGGAGGTCGACTAGGAACCCAAACAAGTGAAAGTAATTCTACCCCCTGAGCAGTGATGTACTAACATTACTGTGCTGTAATACTGTGTGTGTGTAATTACTGGGCTGAAGAGTCTTAAAACATCTTATTATGACTCTTGATCAAGAAGAGCCCCTAGAATTTCACAATTATGTGAAATTCTAGGTGCACCAACCTAGAATTTCATATTATAATTATGAAATCTTAGCACTGTACTGTACTATACTTTGGATAAAAAAAGCCTTTTTTACAAGCTTTATATTACTTTCACCTGTCTGTTGTCTGTCTGTCTGTCTGTCTGTCTGTCTGTAATCAAATCTTGCAAGTTTAATTTGACCCACTTCCCGGTTTCCAATTGAGCTGAAAATTTGCATGCGTGTGTAAATCGGATGACAATGCAATATTTTTATGACATCGAGCTGATCTGATGATGGAGCTGGAAGGTGGCCAAAGAAACTCTGTCATAAAACAACGCAACCCCATCGAGTTTGGGCTCATTTGATTCGTCTTGACGAGTACTTTATGATGCAAGATGATAACAATAATTAAAGCTTGTTTTTAAAAAGTATTTTTTAAATTTCACTTGTTTATGTTATGAAGTAGAAGACGAGCAAGACGCTCTCCTGATGTTAAGAGATAACGGCTGCCCATAATCAGTACAGTGTTACCTAGGATTTCACAATTATGTGAAATTCTAGGAGCACTCCACCAACGCTTCTTACTCAAGAGTCATAAGATGTTAAGACTCTTTAGTCCAGTAATTTCACTAGCTACAGTGCCCTCCTACCGGAGCACAGTAATGTTTGCACATCACTGCTCAGGCGGTAGAATAACTGGCACTGTTGGGGTACCCACCTAGACGACCACCTGCAAAGGAAGTTTACCCCCGGTAAAATGCCTTTGACCACGATCTCGCGTGGTGTTAAGTGAAGATGCAGCCGTAGATGGTTCCAGACTAAACCTAGAAGGTGTGACAAATCCCTCCTTTATGTGGGACTCCCCGCCGAAGATGTGCGCTAAAGGTGTTCAACCAATCCCTTTTTGGGTTAACTGAACTTCATGTCGGAACTTTTACCTTCGAGTTCAGGCACGCTGCTGATAGTGAATGGATGCCACTCTTAGAAAGTTGAAGGGATGTTGACGAAGACATAGTCTCCGGCGTGGAAGTGGAAGCTTGGGAGGAACGCTTGATCATGAAGTGGAAGAATTAAACGCTATTAAACAACTGCTGATGAGATACTGATTTCGATGTATCAAAGTAGATAACCTTGAAGGAGTGACTTCCAATGTGATCCCTAAATAAAGATGAACCTGATCCAAAGACATGATCCCAACCATGTAAGATAACACTTAAAACCTAATATGAAGAATAGATGATGCAATGCAAAGAGACCTGATTAAAGTAAGTTACCTTCCAGTTCCGGAGCACTGCTGATGGTGAAAGGATGCCACTCGTAGAAGGCTATAGAAGGAATGTTGATGAAGACATAGTCTCCGGCGTGGAAGTGGAAGCTGGGGGGACGCTTGATCACGATGTGGGTGACGCGGGAGGGCAGCAATATACCGGATGATATGTACGTCTTGTTGATTTGCGACCTGGACAGAATACAATGAAATTAGAACAGGATAGGAGAGAACAACTCTTTATTAAGTACGTACAAAGTTATAATTTATGTTTATGTTATTAATATTTGTGCACCGGAACTCCGGTATAGTATTTATTACTTATATATATTTTCCAACTAATGTAGGTCCAATACTCTGACAAATAAATACTTTTGATTTAATTTGATAAATAGTATCTAGTATTAATACATAGCGTTTTACTGAAGTCTATCAACAAACTATTCCAAGTCAATTCAAAAGTCTTTGAGTTATTATAAAAAGATGACGATGAATAATTTCATCAAACTCCTTTTTCAGGTATTTTCTTTTGAAGCCATCATCTCCCTGTCCTTTTACACATTACGTATGGTCAGCATAACACATTTTCTTCTTCTGTTCTACTCTATCATCCGTCATATGATCATTATCTGCACTCCCTTAGCACACAATTCATCCAAACCTTTCCTCAACCCGATTTCAAAGAAGGAGGAAGGGAAGAGGTCTTTTACTCTCTTTATGAAGTCTTTGAAAACCTAAGAAAATATATACTTACATCATGAGCCTCATGACCCGTTCCGTGAGATAAACAGTTCCTGGTAGCGCGAACCACTTGTAGAAGTTGGGGCCGTGCAGGATGAGCAGCAACCAGAACGGGACGTACAGGAGATGGGTCCAGTAGAATATCTGAAGGCACAAGGAAAATTAAAACAGGGAAAATTAAAATGAGAATGATGCGAATGAATGATGAATGAGAGAAAATTAATATGGGTGAAGTGGAGATACGATTTTTAAAACTATCGCGAGTGTGATTAGGAGTTCACGCAGAAAGCGTCGGGCGGGTGTGAGTGTTGGGTTCTGCAGGCGTGAATATCTGATGAAGGACATCGTTATTATACGAAACCGTGGTCGAGATATTCTCGACAATATTATATAAGTGAGTTGTGCTGTTTTGTTGTTTTAGTAAAAGTGAAGATAGGTCTCCGGAATTTGCCAGGAAGGGATTTGTACCGCCTTCTAAGTTTAGTCTGCTACCATGTACGGCTGCACCATCGCTTAACATCACGTGAGACCAAAGGCTAAGCTATCTAAATATATAAGAGAAAAGAGGGACTGATTGACTGACTAATCTATCAACGCATAGCCACTTAAAGGATTCTGTTCAAGTTTGGAATACTGCTAAACGTTATATGACGTAGACCTCCGCTAAGAAAGGATTTTGCTACGCGGGAAAAGCCGCGAGCAAAAGCTAGTAATGAATAAAAGAAAAAGAAAATTCGGACAGAACAAAAAAGTCACCTCACCTTAAATCTTCCCCCTCTCCTAATAAAGTTCTGACTGCAGACGAACAGCACGCACAGTACCCCCACGAGTGCGAAGCCGGTGGGGTTGGCCCAGCCCCCCACCAGCCCGTACACTCCTGGGGTCGATGTGAACAGCCACGTGTACAGGCTGTGCCGCTGCTTGTTTAGTGTCGGGTGGTTTACTACTATTATTGCTGGAAATTACATGAAGGACTTAATTAACAGAAGAATTCAGGGTTTCTATCGGAGGGAAAGAGGAGACGATGGGAAGGTTATTCCTATCGCTTGGTTACAGGCAGGTACAGTTCTAGCCTAAGATTATGAAAAACTAAACAAAATTTAAAAGGTAATCGCTGTACTGTCAATGGGATACCACAAGATTCGATCTTCTGTGTTCCTCTTTTATGCAAAATATTATCTTAATCGCAATTTCTGATCGAGCTGAAATTTTACACGTAAAAAAAATTGAACTTGCAGGTTTTGATAACAGACAAACATAAGGGCAGGTTGTTGAAATTACAAAAGATTGTGAAGAGTACTACAGAAGGAACACGGATGACGTGAGAGGTCTATTTCCAGCAGTGGAAGAACGTAGGCTGATGATAATAAAAGAATACTCACAGAAGTTACACAGATGCATGATAGTATGCACGACGCTCAGCACGAACACGACGACCCCGGTGAGCTTGTGCAGGTAGATGTGCTGGTCGAGCGGGAGGAGGGCGCCGGCGCCGCGCACGCGCAGCTGCGTGATGCAATGCCGGAGCATCAGCACCAGGATCCACGCGCAGTTGAAGTTTAGGCATTGACCTGGATGTGAGGGTAGGATCACTGACATTGCCAAAGATTTAATAAGACTAGAATCAGGTCTAACAAGAGCGGTTATTACTAAAATTACTTGGGTGAAGAGTCTCCACATCTTGATGACTCTTGAGTGAAAAGCGTTGATGCAGTAGAATTTTATTATTGTGGAATCCTAGATGATGCTGTACTAACTATGGGCAGCGTTAGCTCTTAACATCAGGAGAGCGAGCTTGATTTTTAACTTTTTATTATTTAGAGTGTAGTTTTTTGCAAAAAGAGTGTAATTGATAGCATCATCTTCGCCTAACAGTAAGTGGTATTTATAACCCAAAGTTTGCCCAAAATGTAGAAAAAAATCCAAATCTAAGATATAAATAATTTAAAATATCAAATCTACTACTTACCACATCCTCTAGCCAAAATAGTAAACCCATTCTCTTTCCCATATTCGATGCAGCGCGTCACAAAGAGGATAATATTGACGGAGAAGTAGACAGCGATGTAGGCGAGGAAGACGTAGTTGTTCTTGATGTAGGGGAGAGAGAGCTGGTAGGGCTTGAGTTTGGAGACTTGCTGGAGAAAGGAGGGGGGAGGTTTGTCCACCTTGGGGGGGACTAGCCACCGGTCTATGCTGTTGACAAAGTGGTACACTCAATAGTTGTACAAAGCCTATGCAAAATCTGTGTAAATTAAGAGGGTGTTCCCCAGGGGTGCTAGTGTTTTGAATCTGGTATTATTATTTTTATGGTGGATATTGTTTCTCCAAGCATCAATAAATGCTAATCTTATTTTACAATTTTGACGGTTTAAGATCTTAAAAAGACTAATATAATGTTCTCCAAATTTACAGCAGCTTTTTGAGTGGATTTAAGAAAATCTAGAAGATATAACATGTTTCCATATTTTCCTTCAAAGATTCATGTTCCTCTACCGATTCTTCAAGAAACCGCGAACCTCAGAAATAACGGTTCTTCTGTTTTATGCATCATCATCTTCCATAAACTACCTAGAAGATACTGGATATTGTCTTACCATATAGTAATATTCTCCTTCAAACCCCCATGCTCGTCCAGCAGCCTCTTCAGAGCCTCATAGGTGATGGCCCCTCTATCCTGAGTGTCAGCGTCTTCAAAGAAGGCATCAGTGAGGTCTGCGAGCTGGTGGTTGGAGAAGGACATGCCGCTCTCCTCCATGCAGACTCGCATCACGTGTTCCAGCTCGCGACGTTGGATTAGCCCGTCATCTAAAGTTTTGTAAAGTTTTGTAGTCTTAAAATTGAATTAAATAGTTGTAGAATTGACTTGCATAAGTACTCCATTGTGAATTTGGAGTTTATTAGGGCAACTGTATGAACTGACGAGAAAATACAATCTTATAACATCTCTCATGTATTTAATTACGGATTTTTTGTTATTTTTTCCAAGTGACCAACCCTTTCCCCCCTCCCTTCTTCCCTTCTCCCTCTTTTGTCTTCTATCTTTGAACTTTGACTTAGTGATAGTTAACTCACTGTCCATATCAT
The DNA here is from genome assembly GCA_947507615.1 of Hemithea aestivaria. Lineage (NCBI taxonomy): Eukaryota > Metazoa > Arthropoda > Insecta > Lepidoptera > Geometridae > Hemithea > Hemithea aestivaria. The sequence goes on along the minus strand of OX382346.1, from coordinate 436,704 downwards.
AAACCTTGAAGAGGAACCGTATCTTGTCCTCAGGAGTTTGTCCCCCGAACCGGTGCACGGCCGCTATGAACTCCTGCAGGGAGATGGAACCGGAGTTGTCTTCGTCGAAGATTTGGAACACTCGCTCCGTGAAGAATGGCTGAGGAGAGAAACGTAAATCAATACTTTATTTGCCTCTTTAGAATTAGGTACTAGGTCGTCCTTAAAAGTAGGTTCATTAGGTATTTCTTAGAATCCTGGTTGGCAATATTAAATTTAATTATTATAAAAATGAAAAATGTATTAAATAGAAATGAAATTAAAATCGTTTTCTATAGGTTGAGCATATATTATTATTTTTTTGAAAATTTCTACAAATTAATGTAAGTCTTAATGATTCGCCACACACAGGATCGCGCGGAAAAGCGGTAGCGAACTTAATTTTGTTCTCGACCGCAAAAATTCCATTATTTGCATTATAAAAATTCCGTACCGAATTCCCGCGCTAAACAGCAGCTATGTGACATCACCTAAAAACGCTTTGATTAACAAATATAATGCAAGTTTGTATCTTTTTTGTCCAAATCCTAAATTGTATGCTCCACCACTATCTACTTACATTATTAGATTTGTCCATGATCTTATGGAACTGCTCCTTGGTGATCTCCCTCTGATCTCCGACCGTCTTACGGAACAGCTGCTCGAGTCGGTCCACGCTGCCCTTGTCGAAACCCACGCGCGGCCTGGAAACGTTACCTCTTGCTTATGTCTGAACGCCTAGTACTTTTTTGAAAACACAGAAAGAGTTTAAAAGATGAGTGAGTTGTTTACTTGAGTGTTCATTTGAATGAAGAAAATAGTTTTGATCTGTAATTATATAATTTTAGTTGGCCAGACAGAAGAACTTTTTTGTTCCAAATATCTGATCAACTGGTTAGTACGATTGGAACATAACCAACAAGGCAATGCTGCCAACATACTGGGCACTCTGTTATCTGACGTAGTTTGGGGTTTGTAGATTTTCTGTAGATTGGTATTTTGGCCGATACATGTGGTTAATACAAAAAATCTTTATTGCTGTAGAAGCAGTAGTATTGTTTTCTTGTATTTTTTCAATAAGTCAATAAGGTTTAATTAGTCAATATTCATACCTACTACTAGATATAGCGGATATGAACTCCATGATCTCATCAGCCGTGATGTACCCGTCACCATCTGTGTCCAATGCTCTGAACAGCACCTTCGTCACCTGAAACAGTTGAACTCTTGGTATTTTCTGACAGCGTGGTACTCGGTAAGAGGATAATTTAAAAGGCTAAGACTTAGCTGGCTTTGGATGAGATATCAAAAACTTTAGACATAATAATATTATCCCAGAATAGAGAGAGAGAATAGAGAAAGAGAGAGAAAGAGCGAGAGGGGGGGGGGATAGAGAAGGGGGAGAGGTTTTAATAATAATGATAAAGAACATTACGACATGATAGGAATTTATCTCGAAAGCTTCACGCTTTGCTGCTTCGCTTTGCTTTGTTTCTGATGGGACATCTGGTTTTCAACTCTTTGGAAGTCAGAAGAACAGTCGACCAAATCACTACTTGTCTCAAAATATTGAGAGGATTGATCGACTGTACTGCCTTGCACAATCAGGTATGCGTTTTGTCCATTCCTAACGTCTTGGAGGTTCCAGTTTCAAGGCGTGGACCAGCTAAACAGCACAAGCTATTCTTTGTTGATGCGGGTCGCACGGTTGCACGTGCGAAGTCTCCGTTAGTCCGACCTCTGCGCCACCTCAATGCACTGCGCGATGCCAGCACTGATGTTGATTACGCCTTTGATATAAGTGGTCAACGCTGATACCAGATGTCATAAAATATTGTGAAAATCTGCGTGATCAGTGGAGTGGCACTGGTGGTTCAGACTCCAGTGACAGCGATAATGATTAATTTTGAACATTCAATTGACATTTTTTATTATTATTGACATTTAATTATTTTATTTCTTGTGTTTATTAATACTATATTGACATTTATTTAATGATTTGAACTTTACATTTACTTTTTATTTTGTGACCTACAAATGTGCATGTATAATTATATTTATTTGGTCCTGTTGTTATTTTGTACCTACTGTCAATATCTTTTTCTGACTGTGATAAATGTAATTGATGTCAAGTCGTTTTTATCACTAATAAATAATAATTTCATTTCATTTCATGCTTTCATATTATTATTATATGTAACACTTTGTCTTGTAAACTAGAAGAAGAATCAAGCGTGATGTTATAGCTTCCGCAGACAACATACATTTCACGCACTTCTGTTCCTCTTCTATCCTGTACTTACCACTTTGTTCTGTAGAATCTTCTGGAAGACATCAAGCGTGATGTCGTCGTTCCCACAGAGAACATACGCGACGCTCTCCACTTGTTCTACGAACGACTTCTGCTTCTCTTCTCTGAAATAGAAGTTAACACAAAAATAAGTAACTACACTTCCTCACTATGTGTTCTTCCAGGTTTCCAGTTATCTACATCAGCACACAGTTTCATCGCAATTCAATTACCTATTTGTATTTGAAAGAGCACTACTTAAATCTTACCGGGGATAGACTTCCTTTGCAGGTGGGTACCCCAACAGTGCCAGTTATTCTACCGCCTGAGCAGTGATGTGCAAACATTACTGTGCACAGGTAGGAGGGCACTGTAGCTAGTGAAATTACTTGGCTAAAGAGTCTTAACATCATGACTCTTGAGTAAGAAGCGTTGATGCAGTGCTCCTAGAATTTCACATCACTGTGGAATCCTAAATAGCACTGTACTGATTATGGGCAGCGTTCTTAACATCAGGAGAGCGTCTTGCTCGTCTACTATACTTCATGACAAAAAAAAAACTAAATTTTACTATCACACTAATTTGTGAGTAAGTGTGTATGTTTGTTACTTCTTCACGCCTAAACGGATGGGCCGATTGAGCTGAAATTTGGTATAGAGATAGCTTAGACCCTGGAATAACACATAGGCTACAGTACAGCGGGTAAAACTGCTGGGCAAAAAGCTGGTGAAAAGTTTGATTGAGCAGAACATAGGTATAGAGATAGCTTATAGCTTAGATCCTGGAATAACATACCTATGGGCGCAGTTAGTAGACAATAAAACAAACCGACGTACATACAAATTTCACAGCTTGACAATAATACTAGTAGGATTAACTTCTTCTTTTTTTCTTCTATAAATAATTCAAAAATACAACTCACGTGAGCCTCTGTTTCAGGAACTCGAACCAGTCGTCTTGCACCAGATGTTCCTGGTCATTCGTGTCGAACAGACGGAATATCCTCTCCAATAGGTCCTGCAATAGAACACACAATATAATTATCATTTATATTATACTAGCTTGTGCTCGTGGGTTTGCCTGCGTCGTATAATTCTTTCTTAGATCTACATCATAAAACCTATCTATATTCCAAATTTCATGCAAATCCGTTCAACGGTTTGAGCTGTGCGTTGATAGATCAGTCAGTCACTCTTTCCTTATATATATTTTGATGATGAGAGGAAATGAGAAACTGATTGACTCATCAACAAAGCCGAAACCGTTGAACGGCTTGGGTTGAAATTACTAATAAATATCACATATTATAATTGAACATTCGATAATTCTGAAAAACGATACTAGTAATTAAAAAATAAACATTTTTTTCTGAGTTATTTTACACACCTCACACAAAATTATGCAAACCAGAAGATGTTAAAAAGATGACATTAGAAATGTCATCATTATTTCTATGCACCTACCCTCATTTTTAATGTGAATCATTCATTACGAAATGTTGCTATGAGTATTAATAATAATAGATTGTAGAAATCTGTCGGTATCTTTAATAAACGGTCGGTGCGATGTTTTTAATAAACTTAAATACTTTTCCCTGAATTATTTTTAAAACTTGGATAATACGAGTATCTCATTAAAACAATAGTAGAAAGCGTGATTTTCTAATCTATTGTGTTTTCTTGTAAAAAAGTGTTGAATTCATTATGTTTGAAAAAAGTGTTCTTTAACATGTGTGACTCAGAGTTGAACACGAGTGATTCAGAGTTGTTATAGTGATTTTCGTGTCATGATTTTCGCGGGAATCCCAGGACACTTTTAGTGAAGAATTTTCATCGTCTTCACCTCAGGTCCTCAGGTATAGTAAATATTATTATAATTTACTATTGAATTTGATATCTTTAATGTTAGGTAAACAATCGGCTCTTAACGCACTAGGCAATTTCTTACAGACAACCTGGGAATGGAACAGGGCAGATAAATCAATATCGTCCTAAGTCCACACAACCTATAAATTGTGATTTGACTTTGACAGTGTAAGTAGGGTAAAACCTGTTCTGTTGGAGTATAAACCTAAATTATTATTATTATCGTCAGTATCGTCTATAGTTCTAAGGAAAGGCCAGGTCAAGAGTACCAAGAACCGGCGAGCGTGTATGAAGAATGTGATGAACGTTGGGGAAGCGAAAGAGGAGTGTCACGATCGTACCAAGTGGTGGAAAACAGTCTCTGCCTTTTTTTTTGACCCAGGAAAAATGCGTTACGCATCATCACCCCACGCCGGGGGCGTGGGGTGGTATGTGGGACTCCCCCGCCAAAGATAGGAGCGGCGGGGATACCCACTAAAAAACCTGGGGGTGTTCCTGCGGGACGCCATAATGCCGGGGCAATGGGTACGCCGAAGCATTCATCCGCTGCCCCGACGGCGTTTGGTCCTCACTGACAGGAGGACCCCTCCGCGGTGGTGTGAAGAGGAGTTTCACCCCACCCTCTCAAGGGGCGCGCGGAAACACCGCGCGCGCCACCTCGTGGGTCTGTTCTTGCGGCGACGAATACCCCCGTACTCGCCGCCTAAAACGGGAACCATGCGTGATTGTATGTATGTATTGTGATATGTTTTACTGGGGGTAAACTTCCGTTGCAGGAGGCCGTCTAGATGGGTACCCCAACAGTGCCAGATATTCTATCGCCTGAGCAGTGATGTGCAAACATTACTGTGCTCCGGTAGGAGGGCACTGTAGCAAGAGAAATTACTGGCCTAAAGAGTCTTAACATCTTATGACTCTTGAGTAAGAAGCATTGGTGATCCTGGAATTTCACATCATTTTGAAATTCTAGGTATCACTGTACTGATTATGGGCAGCGTTATCTCTTATCATCAGGAGAGCGTCTTGGTCGTCTTCTACTTTATCACATAAAACAAGTGAAATTTTAAAAATACTTTTTAAAAACAAGCTTTAATTATCATTACCATCTTGCATCATATAGTACTCGTCAAGACGAATCAAATGAGCCCAAACTTGATGGGGTTGCGTTGTTTAACACGCTCACTGCGACTTCGGGTTACATAGATCCGATGGTGTTCCTTACAGCGGTGCGGCATTCAAATTGCTGTACTTCACGCTGGTGCGGGACAGATATCTTTGGAGTTAGTGGGAATAAAAGAGAGACAGCTAGTGTTCTAAAACGACATTTTTAAATAGTAGCCTTATATCGGTATAAAATCGTATCGGATCTTATGAACCCGCTTCCGACCAGATGAAAAACTTTTCCATCCAGTGCGTTTATCGGGTTTAATCGACCAATGCCCGATGACCCAATGACCGCACTAGATAGCTTATCATTTGATCTAGTGCTGCCCATCTGTCTAGGTGAATATACACACATGATAAAGAATTGACACTGATTATTATCTACCATAAAATTTATCCTAAAAATTCTACCAAAAAAACTACCATTAAAATTTTACCATAGAAAACTTCTACCAAATTGTACCATAAAAATTTTTACGATTTCAAATTCATCTGCCATTCAAATATCTACCATTTATATATTTCTACTAATTTTCTACCATTGAAATTTCAACCAAAATCTATGATTAAAATATGTAACAAATGTCTACCATTGAATTGTCTGCCAAATTATGTATTATAATATGCCATTGAAAATTTCTACCAATTTTCTACAATTTAAAATTCAACCAAAAAAAAATCTACAATTAAAATTCTACCAAAATATTACTACCAAATGCTACCAAAAAAAATCTACAAAAAAAAATCTATCAAAAAATTCTACAAAAAATAACAACAAAATCCAAAAAATCTACTATTAAAAATACTAACAAAAAAATCTACCATAAAATTCTACCATAACAATATCTATCAAAAACATCTACCATTAAAATTCTACAAAAAAATCCAAAAAATCTACCATTAAAAATTCTACATTCTACCAAAAAAATTCTATCAATAAAAATTCTACCATAAAAATTACTAACAAAAAATCGAACATTAATAATTTCTACCAAAAAATCTAACATTATAAATTCTACCATAAAATTTATCCTAAAAATTCTACCAAAAAAAACTACCATTAAAATTCTACCATAGAAAACTTCTACCATATTGTACCATAAAAATTTTTACGATTTCGAATTCTACCAAAAAAACATCTATCAATAAAAATTCTACTATAAAAATTACTACCAAAAAAATTTACCAAAAAATTTCTACCATTAAAATTTCTAGCAAAAAATTATCCCCACAAAAATTCGATTAAATCAAATCCGGATAAAACGGTATCCTGGTACCATTGTACCACCATTGAGATGACAAAAAAATGTTTTTTTCAATCGAAACCCATTCTCTCAGAAACTGTTTTATATATCGGGATAAAAAGTAGCCTATTTTATTTTATTTCAGAGTCTAACTACCTTCATACCAAATTTCAATCGGTGTATCCGTTTAAGCGTGAAGAAGTAACAAACATACACACACACTTACACAAACTTTCGCATTTATAATATTAATAGGAAAAATATTACTAAGTATCGATATTGATATTTTATTGAAACGTACAACACTACCACCTTACCAATAATTTGATAAATCAGTGCGTATACTGGATCGAAAATATCCGATGACTTATTTATTTATTTCCATAGAAACTATATTGTGAATTTAACTACGATTTACAGTTTAGCTTGATTGATAATGTCACAATATGATGCCCTTAATGTATAATTATAAATCTTTATACTTACTGAGATAAAAGCAGTTAAGCAAATATGGATGTATTGGATCTTTTCGACCCTTAAACGCTCCAGAAAAAAGATATGCTCCGGACTTAAAAGACCCCATGACGCACCCACTGAATGTACTCGTTATAGAGCTACGCAGTGAGCGTGTTAATGACAGAGTTCCTATAGCCACCTTCCAGCTCCATCATCAGATCAGCTTCATGTCATAATAATATTGCATTGTCATCCGATTTACATACGCATGCAAATTTTCAGCTCAATTGGAAACCGGGAAGTGGGTCAAATCAAACTTGCAAGATTTGATTACAGACAGACCGACAGACAGACAGACAGACAGACAGACAGACAACAGACAGGTGAAAGTAATATAAAGCTTGTAAAAATGTGTATAATTAAAATGGGAAACCTATCACATTTCATTATGATAAGCGGCATGGCGTAAGTCGTTTCTCTAATAACTTAAGCTCACATGAATTAATATCAGTAATTAAGTATAATTGCGATTAGACATATAATTACAGTAACCTGTAAGCTTAGAGCTTATCATTACACTATTAGCATAACATTATTAGTGGGATTAGCTTGCGAAACGAACACAGGTGGTGGGACACACTGCCTTCAAGAACTAACAACTGGCTTAAACAAGCTTTTATTAATAATCAGCTGTCTGTTGTCTATTTGTCTGTTATCAAATCTTGAAAGTTTAACTTTATCCACTTCCTAGTTTTCGATTTAGCTGAAATTTGCATGCATGTGTAAATCGGATGACAATGCAAATGCAGAGCTATTATTATGACATGGAGCTGATCTGATGATGGAGCTGGAAGGTGGCCATAGGAACTCCGTAATTTTACGACGCAACCCCATCGAGTTTGGGCTCATTTGATTCGTCTTGACGAGTATTTTGGTGCTACATGCTAATAATAATAAAGGCTGGTTTTTAAAAAGTTTTTTTAAAGTTTCACTTGTTACTGTTGAAATTAAAGGCTGCTTTTTAATTGTAAAACTTGACCTTGTCAACATCCGTATTCCGCATTATCATCATCTTTCCTTCTTTCTTTCTTTCTTTGCATTACAGTCATAGTGCCGTACTCAATAGGTACATAATACTCATAATTTCTTCAAATTAATGTACCTATCCTGTGGAAATCGCGGCGAACTGAAACTGCAACATATAGGTTGGCCACACAACCTATAAATTGTGATTTGACTCTGACAGTGTAAGTAGGGTAACCTGTTCTGTTGGAGTATAATAAAATATAAAACCCAATTATTATATTATTTTTTTAAAATCTTCCACAGCTTAAACAAGTTTTTCAGCCTTTCCAACGGTGTGTCCCTTAAACTATCACATACATAGTTAATAAGTAGGTACCTATAGGCAGGTAGGACGTGAGAAGTTATTTAGAACACGTATCATAATTATATTCAAAGGGCCGGATGCAACTTAAAGTTACTCGTATATTAAGTAACCTGCCACCTATATCCGTTTTCATTTAAGTGTAACCGACTTTGAAATTGAGGAGGTTTAATGTTTGAGATATTTATTAAATACTAATAACGCGCCGCGGTATCCAAGGTCCATTATCGAGACTTGAACTATGTCTATACCAAATTTCTACTTGATAGGTTCAGCGGTTAAGGCATAAAGTGGTAACAGACAGACAGACACACATGAGATTTTTTATTATATTACAATACAAATACTCTTGATTGAGACCAAGAAATCCCAAATCAAAATGTGTATTATGGGTTTCAAAAGTGATAACTTTTTACAAGCTTTTATTTACTTTCACTTGCCTGTTGTCTGTCTGTAGTCAAATCTTGCAAGTTTAATTAGACCCACTTCCTGGTATCTGATTGAGCTGAAATTTTGCATGCATGTATAAATCGGATGACAATGCAATAAAATTATGACATTGAGCTGATCTAATGATGAAGCTGGAAGGTGGCCATAGGAACTCCGTAATTTAACGACGCAACCCCATCGAGTTTGGGCTCATTTGATTCGTCTTGACGAGTACTTTGCTGATGGATGGTAATAAATAATAAAAGCTTGTTTTTAAAAAGTTTTTTTTAAATTTCACTTGTTACGGATGATAAGGCTGCAAAGATTCTTGGCGGAAGAATAACTGGCAAAAGTGACTTCCTCAGGCACCTGTAATAGAGTCTAACCACTACAAATCGTCTTAACTAAGCATTTGTTCAGGGATCGTGATGTAAACTATAGTATAAATCTATGGTAGGGACTAGGGGCCATAGATCAAAATAAGAAAGTAGGTCGATTCGAACCCTATACATCGTGCACTAAAGGTAATATCTAACACAAGCGACACAATTCACAATAATGTGGGTACGTGATATGTGATCCATTTCATTGCTTAATACTGGTGCGTACAGACGAACGATGCGTCGCATTTTTCACGGCAAGATTACACCCTTTTATTTCTTCGTAGGGCAAGACGTGTAAGAATCAGGTGCGTGATGGTAAGAATAGTGATTGCTCATATGAGACACAGTCCAACTCAGTGTTTTGAAATTCAAAATTGACACTTCGCCTGTAACTTTGCGGATATCAGTTGTTGGATCGGATTAGATTAAATTGAAATGCTAGACTAATAATTTTAATGTTAACTAAGTGATTTTTAGCACTTTGTTTCTCGCTCGACGAACAACTAAGCCCGAGTACAGGCATTTGGTGAAAATCACCGCATCACCAGCATAAAGCTTCCAGCCAGCATATGCCTTCTGCACATATTTATAAATATCTATAGTTAACTTTGTTATTTGTAATTGAAATTGTATTTTATTAATTTTTGGCAAAAAAACATTTTTTTTTTAATTCATTTGTTATTTTCCATGTCTAAACTGATGCAAATGATACCCCGTTGGATAGTCAGATACGTACAGACAGAATGTCTTTACAATCTGTCGCTGCGACTAATCGCACATAAAAGTCGCAAGTCTGTAACTACTATAATCTCCGTGTCACGAGGTGAGCATTAGTGACATCTAGATAGTAGTTCTGTGCTCGTGTGGTATCAAGGTTAATTCGGATTATAACATTGTTTTGGCACTTTAATACAACTACAACGCTACCACCACCACGCTGCGCCGCGCTTACGCTGTCCACCTGTGGAATGCTCTCCCTGTCCCCATCAGATGCGCAAAAACTGTAGAAAGCTTTAAAAATCTGCTCAGAGCTCACTATCTGTCACAAAGCTAGTCATTTTCCTATCTGTTTAATATATAGCTATTAATATAGTATATGTATGTATATATTAGTATTGTATGTTTATATAATGTGTAGTATATTTAATAATATGTATTTTAGTAGTATATTTATTTTATAATATCAGTAGCATTAAATATGTATAATGTAATATATTTATTGATATTATAATGTATATGATAGGTTATACTGACTCCTCTACAAAATCACACCCTACTCTTTAGGTTCAAACACTCCATGCAAAGCTGGTTGCCTGGAAGAGATCGCTCTAAGCGATAAGGCCGCCTATTGTAGACCTTTATATATATTTTAGTTTTAAGTGTTTTTTGTTATCTTTTAACTGCAATAAAGAGTATTGTATTGTATTGTACAACGTAATATTATTATTGATAGGTTAGCGGTATATCCTATAAATATTGTGATTTGACTCTGACAGTCTAAGTACCTACCTACCTACCTGTTCAAGCTCTGGCAGATAATATACCTAAGTAATAGTACCATTGTTTAATATGAAGATATTGTAAATAATTCTGGAAATTTACCTATAATAAACCTAAGTAATTAAATCTATATTTCTTGATTACTTTTAGAAACAAAAAAAACATCATTAATATATTATCTAAAGTTTAATCAAAATAAAATTTCAAAAAGTAAATTATTCTATGAATTTATATTATTCCTCACACTCACGCACATAAAACACACACATCCTCCCCGTGCCCAACTCTTACGAGGCTGGTGCCATGGGTAGGGAACCTCACACATTAACTCACCACACTACACTATACACACTAAATGCCATATTTTAGCTTACATTCTGAAGATAATGAGATAGATAACATCTGTTAGACTTTAATTTAAACTTTTTTGTTTTTTTCTGAAATGTTTATGTACTTAGAACTTTTTGGAATAACATTTATATAAATTCTCCGGAGGTGGGCGTTGATGTCTGCGACACAGTTTTTAACTAATGCGGACATCATCGTCTCTGCAATGTTTTGTGAACCCTTGTTATTTATTCTAAATAAAGATGATTTTGAATTTTTTTTGAATTTTTGAATTTATTTGTCATTAATCGTACATGTGATTAGCTAACGGGATTAATAAATGAAATTTAAAAAATCTCTTTAAAATCAAGCTTTCATTAACATTATTATTACCATCTAGCTCCAAAGTACTCATCAAGACGAATCAAATGAGCCCAAACTCGATGGGGTTGCGTCATTAATAACGGAGTTCCTATGGCCACTTTCCAGCTCCATCATCAGATCAGCTCCATGTACATATAGAATAGAATAGAATAGAAATACTCTTTATTGTGTCCAATGTAACAAAAGGTACTTAAAATTATTATGACAATATTTAAACACATTGGCCCACAATGGGCGGCCTTATCGCTCAAAGCGATCTCTTCCAGGCAACCGACTTTAGGACGAATATATTATCTAATGAAGAGTAGGGGTTATGTGGAAAATGTTAGGTTAAAAAGTTGTAATAATAGTTATAATAACGAGTATATTATGTTCTACATATACTACAAATATATAAACATACATATAATAAATACACAGAGTTTAATATTATATTACATATTAAATATATAAATACCATAATTTTTACATAATATAATACTTAAATTAATAATAAATACCTACATTAATATACATATAATACATAATAATATAAATATGGTGGTAGAATTGACATGACAAACTAAGCTTGTAGTAAATAGTGATCATTAAGTTTACTTTTAAAACTTTGTAGAGTTTTGGCACATCTGATAGGAACAGGAAGAGCATTCCACAAATGAACGGCATAGTGGGTAAACGATTTTTCAATAAATTTAGAAGAGATAATCGGGATCGTGGACATTAAAAGATTGTTATGCGAAGAACGAAGATATAGCGAATGAGTATCACAAACAAATTTGAACCGTTCCTTAAGATAGGGAGGAGTAGATGGATTAAAGAGAATATTATATAGAAGAGAAAGAGTGTGGGCATTCCGGCGAAGTCTGATCGGTAACCATAATAGCTTACGGCGGTACTCGGAAACGTGATCATATTTGCGTAATCCAAATATGAACCGGATACAGAAATTTTGTAGGCGTTCAAGTTTATTAAGCTGTTCTTGGGTCAAGTCCAGATAGCTAGCGTCTGCGTAGTCTAGTATGGGGAGAAGAAGAGATTGTGCAAGAGCAGTTTTAGTGGCAATCGGCAGAAAATTGCGAAGTCGTCGCAAAGAACCCGCGGAAGCGTAGATTTTTCGACTGACTTCAGCTATTTGAGTATCCCATGTTAGATGGCTATCGATATGGATTCCTAGATTTTTTACCGATTTACTGATAGGGATTATAGTAACGTCGAAAATAACTTGAGGCAAGTGGAACCAATCGAGCCTCGATATCATCCTAGAACTACCAATAACAATTGTCTGGGACTTAAGTGGGTTAACGCTGAGCCCATAGGACTTGCTCCAATCCAGAATGAGCTGCAGATCATTATTGGTAGTTGCTATGGCGGTTTCGATTTCATCGACTGGAGCCTGGGTGTAAATTTGCAGGTCGTCTGCATAAAGGTGGTAGGAAGAAGATAATTGTCGGGAGATAGAATTTATAAAGATAGCAAAAAGTAAAGGAGAAAGAACGCCGCCCTGCGGAACTCCGGCAGTGGTATTGCACCATGACGAAAACTTTTCATCAATGCGCACGCGCTGCCGACGTCCAAACAGGTAACTGCGAAACCACTCTACAGCTGAAGAAGAGATGTTAAGAGAACGAAGAAGATTGAGAAGGATATCAAAATCCACATTATTAAAAGCATTACTAAAATCGAGTAGTGATAGCACAGTAAGTTGTCCAGTGGCCATACCAAGACGCACGTCATCAGTAATTTTGACTAGTGTTGTAACAGTACTATGCCCACGTCGGAAGCCTGACTGAAAAGGATTTAAGAGGGAGTTTTGGATAAGAAAAGAGTTAAGTTGTTCGTGGACAAGTCGTTCAAGAACTTTAGATAGAAAAGGAAGAATAGAGATAGGTCGGAAATCAGTAAAAGAGGATGGATTACATTTTTTAGGAAGTGGTGTAATCTGGGCTTCTTTCCACATAGATGGGAAAGTTGCCATAGTTAAAGAGTAATTAAGTAAGTAGCAAATAATGGGTAAGAGCTCGTCAAGTATCAGAATAATCATCTTGCGACTGATGCTATCACTACCCACAGCATTAGAGGAGATTGATTGGATATATTTCTTAACATCACTCTCAGAAACTTCTTTGAAGATAAAAGAGGAATGGTCGGAAGTTGGGACTGAAGATAATATAGAGATAGTTGTAGCCTTCACCGGTCCATCGAAATTAGTGGAAGAAGAAAAATGTTTATTAAGAAGGTCTACATTCAAATCTTTAGGCAAGTTATTTTGCCGAGGCTTCCCAACTCCCAAAGACCTAAGAAATTTCCACACTTTGGCGGGGTCCTCATTTTGGACTGAGTCGTGAATATGCCGGCGTTGCGAATCCCTACACACCTTGTTACACTTGTTCCGACGCTCAGAGTACTTGACTTTATTTTCGACGGTAGGTTTCAATCGGTATTTCGTCTTGGCAGTAATTTTTTTATGCATCAGACAGCGGATTTCATTGCTAAGCCACGGTGCAGGTAAGTGTTTAATTTTAATTGGTCTAATAGGGGCATGTTTGTCATATAGATCAATTAAAGTCGCATTAAAAAACTCAATTTGTTCATCGATAGATTGACTTTCGATAATCCCAGACCAGTTTAACTCTCGTGCATCTTTACGCAATAATTCCAGGTCGATACCACCAAAACTACGCTGCAGAAGGACTGTGGGCTTGGATTTAGGCGGGCGGATTTTGTATGCGACATATATGAGATCGTGGTAAGAGAAAGCATCCGCCACACATTGGCCATGGTCTCTGACAAAACTAGGAGACGAAACTAGAATTAGATCTAAGAGGGAAGGCGTAGAATTAGGAAAATTATGTGTAGCATTGAGAGGAAGAATGGATAGATTGTTCGCCCTGGCAATAGATTGAAAGATTTTAGACCGAGAGTCCTGTTTTATGAGACATGTATTAAAATCGCCCATAATTATTGTGTGGTCATAAGATGGACAATATGACTCAAGGAGATTTTCAAAAGAAGAGAAGAAGTTGATTCGTAGAGAAGGACAGTAATATACACCAAGAAGAATTTTCGTGTGAGAAAGAATAATTTCTATTAAAAGGTGTTCGCCCGCACTAGAAGGAGGCGGCTGTGCCGATGTACTCACTATGGAGAACGGGATATGTGAACGGAGATAAATGGCAACTCCGCCACCACCGCTTCCAGTGCGGTCGTTCCGAATGAGTTGAAAACCAGGAAGCATGTAAGAAGCATTAGGAAGACAGGGCTTAAGCCATGATTCTGAAACTAAGATCGCATGTATATTGGTGTTATCAAAAGACGCTAACATATCTGTAAAATGAGCCGGAATACTCTGAGCATTGAAGTGAAGGACATTAAAGTTCTTGGGGCTACCGCTTAGTATTGAATCTAACGAGTCAGAAAGGGATGGGATGCTTTGAAAGCTGCTGTTTGAGCTTGATGAAGAACAAGATACAAAATTAGAGTCATCACCACTATCGGACTCACTAGATAAAATTGTGTCATTCATACTAATATACTTTTATAAATAATAAAAATAAATACTCAAGCAAATAAAAATATATAATATATATTTATAAATAAAAATATAATTGTATACTATATAAATAAAGTATAATAATATTCAAAAGTGTGGCTACTTGTCGCTAAAGGCCACCCACCGTTGAGTGAAATACAAAATCACAGAAAAACATATAATAACAATATAATAAATGTTTTTCCGATTAGGCAATAAAAGAATTAAACAAAATAACAATGAAAATATTTGGCAAATGCACTACATTATAAAAATTAAAGCAAAACAAAAAAAAAAAAAAAAAAAGTTTAGTTGTCAACGTCATTGTAAAGTCAGTACATAATTATCTGTCAAATGTCACTTCGAAAAATAGTTTTAAACAAATACCGACACGAACACTTTTTTTAAAAAGAATACTAAATACATATTTATAAATACGGTTAATGTGTGAAAGTTTTACATCTACCTTGCTATCTACGTATATGATATTAAAAATTTAATTAGAATTTATGACCTAATCGGAAATAATAGAAAAAAAAAACAAAAATGAAACACTTCTAAAACAAACACAGGAAAACAACATTACTTTTTGATTATGCGCTTAGCCTTCGTTGGAGCTGCAACAGCTGCAGCTGCGGATGCTGGAGCCTTCGACGCGGGCGCAGGTTTCGGCTTATCCTTCGCGGATAAAGACTCGATGTCCGCCTTACTGCTGACACGATGCCTGGTCCCGTCTGCGCCTAACACGAATACGCATCCCTCTCGTGTCCAGCATTTTGCGACCCCAAAGCGTTGACGAGCAGCCATAAAAGCGTCGTGTCGAGTCTTCGTAAGAAATTCCGACAAAGTCACACCGGAACCCTTCAACCCTGTCTTAGACGCCCAGATTCGCCCTCGCAATGCCACATCGCGGAGCTTGAATAATATAGGCCGTGGCTTGTCAGAGCTGTTAGCACGACCCATTCTGTGAGATCGGCTTATATCGCCCACTGTGAATGGATTCAGCTTAAGCCGGTCAACCAGTGCCTTAACCACCGCCGCATTTGTGTCTTCGTTCGCCATCTCTGGAACACCATGAAGAAGCAGTATTTTGCGGCGCCCTCGCATTTCAAGTTGATCTGCCTGCTTGGCCAGCACCTCTATCTGCGTCTGTAGAGCCCGGAGTGATGTCAGCACAAAGCATTTAAATTCTGCGAACTCAAGTGCAAGAGTATCTCCTTCAGAGGTTGGCGTGCCCGGCGTGGATGCCTGCCTCTCCTCAAAAGCATCCATTCTCTTCATAAACATACCCATCATGGAGTTCAGACTTTCTTGTATAGAGTCCATTTTGTGCTTTGTGTTGTGTTGAAAAAAAAAAAAGAAAGGACTGTGCTGGAACTATGTAGTGTTGCAAAAACTGTGTTTGTTGGTAGAAGCAGAGGATTACACTCACAGGTGGGTGATATGGTACCACAACTCTATTAACATGAATATTTCACCATTTTATTGACTATTTATATTTATTTAAATATTAATTACAGAGAGCTTATCAAATCACGTCTTGTTTATTTACTCCTACCCACGAAAAAAAAAATATATGTTAATATTATATTGCATTGTCATCCGATTTTTAGTTTCTAAATTTCAGTTCAATCGAAAACCGGGAAATGGACCAAATGTGATGATGACAGACAGACATACAGACAAACAGACAATGGACAGGTGAAAGTAAGTAAAAGCTTGTAAAAAGGCCGCTTACCAACTCTAACAATAGTTAATTATCACATAAATCATCATATTTAAAACTTCACACCAAGATTATAATTTAATACAACAATAAATTAAACAATAGTTGTACCAAATCAGTAATATTTCATGTTCGACACCTTTTGATCCGCTGCTGGCATTGTTCTGTCAGTCAATAATTGTTTTGCTGATTAGCTTTTGATTTATTTGAGTAGGTACCTAGTTAAAAAAATATTCAGACTGGAAACTAAAAAAGCATTTGCTTTTTTATGGTTTTGTATTTGTTAGCTGAATTATTTGAATAGCCGATTTGAGCTTTGGAGCTCTTGGAGTTGTACTCCCCTTGTAGGAGGTCAGGTGGTTTTTTTTGTTTTTGTTTTCGCCGAGAAAAAATGCATGACGCACACCCTCCCACCGGGGGTAAGGGAGAGTTATGTGGGACTCCCCGTGCAGAGCGACTGCACGGGTATACCCACTAAAACAACCCGGCGGCACTCCCGCATCGTCTTTGTGACGGAGGACTGGGAATCGGCAGAGCCTTGCATCCAGTCCCCCGTCCGCCTTTACAAAAGCGGGCCCTTCACGCTCCTCTCAACAGGAGGCCCGGGAACGGTCCCGAGTGCTCGGCCATTTCCACCGACGCGACGGTGGCGGTGAAATGTGCAAAGCGGATAAGGGGGCCCCATCAATTAGGTGGGTACCTCAACAGTGCCAGTTATTCTACCGCCTGAGCAGTGATGTGCAAACATTACTATACCAAAGAATAGATACTATTACTACGTAACTATGCTTCGATAGGAGGGTACAGTAGCTAGTGAAATTACTGAGCTAAAGAGTTAATATTTTATGACTCCTTCAGCGCGTTGTATTTTACACATTTTTCATAAAACTTACAAAAAAATATACGTGTCCAATTTACATCCGTATTCTAGATCACTGAGTTCAAATCCTGGCCCCGCACCAATATCTACAATTATTTATGAACGGTTTTTTTCACTCGCTATATTGGTAGTCTGCTACCATCTTCTTGCTTAACATCACCCCAGAGGGCCTATTCGCTTATTCTCACCCACTACGATTGATGACAACTTCAATGTACATTGCTGCGTTTGTTAGTTCACTCATATTAATGAAGAGGTTTAAACAAGTAATGTACGCAATTTTGTCTATGGATTCTAGTGATTTACATGTCGTTTGGCAATATCCAATAGACCTTCGATCGTGGTTAAAAGGCTAACGTATAACAAGTGAAATTTAAAAAATACTTTTTAAAAACAAGCTTTAATTATTGTTATCATCTTGCATCATAAAGCACTCGTCAAGACGAATCAAATGAGCCCAAACTCGATGGGGTTGCGTTGTTTTATGACGGCGTTCCTATGGCCACCTTCCAGCTCCATCATCAGATCAGCTCGATGTCATAAAAATATTGCATTGTCATCCGATTTACACACGCATGCAAATTTTCAGCTCAATTGGAAACCGGGAAGTGGGTCAAATTAAACTTGAAAGATTTGATTACAGACAGACAGACAACAGACAGGTGAAAGTAAATAAAAGCTTGTAATAAAAGCTTGTAAAAACACAGTTGTGTGCTTCAGCCTTAAACTACTCGTACATTTCACAATAGGTGTTATTACAAGCGTATTAATGCTGAGCCATTTGTCATTAGTTGTGTACCTGTGTAGATACTAGTTGCCATTCATATTGTAATGAGATAATGAATGTTTGATTGATAGGTGGGTAGGTACAATACCTACTTTAATTATTATAATGTGGTACACTTTCGTAACTTTAACCTTTGTAAAGTTTTGAGCTAGATAATAAATAATAAAACGGTCAAGTACGAGTAGGACTCGAGCACCGAGGGTTCCGTATAAACCTACGGCATTCTACGGAACCCTAAGGAAAAGTAGGTATAATATTATATACTGTAGGTTTTGATTCCCTTGCGAGTACTTGCGAGTTTGAAAATATGCGGTTAGAATTGCTGTTTCTTTTGATTTCGTTGACATAGATGTTTGATTTTTTTACAGCTTAAAGTTATTATAAAGCTGAGTATTTGGTATGAATTTCAATTTAATACCTGTACGCGTTGTTGAGGAAAGGGATAATAAATACAAAATTATTAAAAATATTTTTTATATGATGTAACTAAAAATTTACAGTTTCCGCAATTTTTCCTGTGCCTGTGATTTAAGACGTTGCTGCGAACCAAATTTCAAGATTCTGAGTTAACGGCAAGTACCCTGTAGGTTTTGATTCCCTTGAGAGTAGTCGCGAGTTAAAAAATACGGCTAAAATTGCTGTTTCTTTTGAATGCGTTGAGATAGAGGTTTGATTTTATTACAGTTTAAAGGTATTATAGACTTTAGTATTTGATATGAATTTCAGTTTAATACCTGCACGCGTTCACGAGAAATAAGGTAGTAAGTATGAAATTATTAAAAATATTTTTTTATATGATGTAACTAAAAATGTACAATTTTCGGAATTTTCTCTTTATCTGTGCTCTAAGGAATTGCTTTTTACCAAATTTCAAGATTCTACGTTCACGGCAAGTACCCTGTAGGTTTTGGTTTTTTGAGAGAAGTTGCGTGTTTAAAATTTCGGCTAAAATTGCTGTTTCTTTTGAATGCGTTGAGATAGAGGTTTGATTTTATTACAGTTTAAAGGTATTATAGGCCTTAGTATTTGATATAAATTTCAGTTTAATACCTGCACGCGTTCATGAGAAATAAGGTAGTAAGCATGAAATTATTAAAAATATTTTTTTATATGATGTAACTAAAAATGTACAATTTTCGGAATTTTTCCTTTATCTGTGCTCTAAGGAATTGCTTTTTACCAAATTTCAAGATTCTACGTTCACGACAAGTACCCTGTAGGTTTTGGTTTTTTGAGAGTAGTTGCGTGTTTAAAATTTCGGCTAAAATTGCTGTTTCTTTTGAATGCGTTGAGATAGAGGTTTGATTTTATAACAGTTTAAAGGTATTATAGGCTTTAGTATTTGATATGAATTTCAGTTTAATACCTGCACGCGTTCATGAGAAATAAGGTAGTAAGTATGAAATTATTAAAAATATTTTTTTCATATGATGAAATTAAAAATTTATGGTTTTAGCAATTTTTCCTTTATCTGTACTCTAAGGAGTTGCTTCGTGCCAAATTTCAAGATTCTGAGTTCACGGGAAGTGCCCCGTAGGTTTTGATTTATTTGGTAATGTCGAAAATTTGCTGAAATTTGCGACATATTCGACTATATCTTTTGATTGCGTTGGCCTAGAAGTTTGAATTTTTCACAGCTCTAAGAAGCAATAGACTTTAGTATTTCCTATAAATTTCAGCTTGTTACCTCTACGCGTTCCTGAGAAAAAGGGTCTTGACAGACAGACGGACGGACGGACGGACGGACGGACGGACGGACGGACGGACAACAAAATGACCCTATAAGGGTTCCGTTTTTTTCCTTTTGAGGTACGGAACCCTAAAAGTAAGTAAGATTAATAAATAAGGAAGGTACGGTACAAGCTTCTCGCAAATGGACCGCTCCGATTAGGTTCATGCTCACAATTTTACTACGGCGCGGGTCGGCGCGGCTACTGCCACTTTCCAACCCAGCAGGCCCAAGTTGGCCATAATAATAATACATATAAATTAAATTAAATTGGGGTTTATACTCAAACAGAACAGGTTACCCTACTTACACTGTCAGAGTCAACTCACAATTTATAGGTTGTCTGGCCAACCTATATGTTGCAGTTTCAGGTCGCCGAGATGACGACAGGGCCAGCAACATGACCTAATGACTGCCTCCTACATATCTTATAGGAAACAGTCGGGACCCATAGTTTTACATGCCTTCCGAAACACGGTAGCGTCCAGGTGAAAATCTTTGCCACACTGAGATTTGAACCCAGGACCTCCGGCTTACAAGCCGGACCCACGACTACTGGGTCAAGGACGCTACAAAGTTGACGTCTTGACGTTTAAACGCCAACAGAACAGGTTACCCTAAGTAAGGTAGTGTAAGTAGTAAGTACACTGTCAGAGTCAAATCACAAATTAGACAAGTCTACGCGTTGTCTATTCTAGAGGGGCAGGCGAGTTTGTAGTCAACGGCTAACCTATACTTTTTTAAACCTTATTTGACCCCCGACGCAAAAAAGACGGGGTGTTATATAAGTTTGACGTGTCTGTGTATGTGTGTGTGTGTGTGTCTGTCTGTGGCATCGTAGGTCCCGAACGGATCGACGGATTTTGATTTAGTTTTTTTTTAAAGTAGAGTTAGTCGAGAGTGTTTTTAGCTATGTTTGGTGGAAATCGGTCCAAGATGGCCGCCGCTACAAAATGGCGGATAACTTTTTTCTTCCACAACTCCCTCAATATGGGTATCAAATGAAAGGGCTTGACTAGTAGAATACAACGCACAATGACAAATTTAAAATCCAAGATGGCCGCCACCTCAAAACCGCGAATTTCATATTTTGAAAGCATTGCGTTAAGGTTTTTTTTAAATTTTAATTCAATTAATGGAACTAGGCGTTACTTTGCGGCAATCCATCACAACAATTATTAGCTATATTTAACACTAAATATTAAAAAAAAAATTTAATTCACTTTTTTATATTAAATCATTAAAAACTCCAGTTATATTAATATAAGTGAAAAAGTGGTTAAGTTAAAGTAAACAGCAACAAAGTACGGATTAAGTTGTCCAAGTTAACATACAGCATATGTTCTAGGAAACCTAGCAATTACTTGTTAAAATACGTAGGCTAGGTAACTAGGCAATATATCTTAGTGCCTATCCTGTAGGCTAGGTACTAAATTATGATATGTGGTTCAGTTTAATACTAGTTTTGGCCCGCGGCTGCATTTGACAAAGTAATTTGTACCTCTCATGTTTTTTGTAAAGTTTTAGAAATACAAATTAATATAAATATTTTTGTAAATTTAAGCTTTTTATAATATTTTTACCACTACATAGAACATAGTATAAAAGAAAATCGTTCTACTCTGTCTGTATATCCCTAATCCCTACGTATTCTATGATCTTAAAACTACGCATTACGCAACTGATTTAAAACCAAATCCGTTTTTTAATTATTTGTAGAGAACTACCTTATGCTCGCGGCTTTGCCCGCATAACGAAATCCTTTCTTAGCGGAAGTCTACGTCATAAAACCTATTCGTGTTCCAAATTTCAACCCAATCAGTCCAGCGGTTTAGGCTATGCGTTGATAGATCAGGCAATCAGTCACTATAGAAATATATAATTTTATAAATCTGAGCAAACACCTTTTGTAAATTAACGGTTTAAAACTCACTTGTACCTATTTACTTCGTCTTCTCCTCTTTTCTTTTGATTAAGCATACATACTGACAGACAGACAGACAGCGAGAAGTGACTTTGTTTTGTACTATGGACTATAAGTACCTACTATGTTTTTTTTTTTTAAATAACCTATCCCGATAATATATAGGATGCGTTATCATATTACAATCTAGCCTATTCAGGCTAATAAGTAATTTAACTCTAACATATTTTTCTACAATTTTACATAATAATCTAAGATAGTGTCCAATAACACTTGTCTTACAGTCTCTATTGGCGAAGTACACTTTGTTCATGTGTCTTGCTGTAGCACTACACTATTTACACTAATCTCAATATCACTACACTAGCTCAAAAGGCTTTGTTCTTTTGAGTCGTCTTACTAGGTGTGTGTTATCGAGGAGCTGGATAGCCTCGACATTCACATGATGATGAAGTCTATGTTCGTGACTCCCGGCAAACTTTTTAATAACACTAGCCACAAGTTCCACATTTAAGTCCCTATGTAGATCTTCGTTTCTAATGTACCAGGGAGCATTTGCGATACCCCTCAATACTTTATTTTGGAAGCGTTGGATGATGTTAATGTTGTTCTGGGTTGTGCATCCCCATAACTGAATACCATATGTCCATATTGGCATCAGAATTTGTTTATATAACAATATTTTATTATGCACTGACAGCGTTGAGTGTCTCCCTAGCAGCCAATACATTTGTTTATATCTGAGTTCTAATTCATCTCTTTTCTTTTTCACATGAGCTTTCCAGCGAAGCCTTGCGTCTAACGTTATGCCTAGATATTTGGCTGTATTTGCATAAGGGACAGCCTTATTGTTTACGAACACAGGAAGATAATTAAAATTCTTGTTCGTAAAATCTATATGGGTGGATTTAGCTTCATTGAGTTTTATTCTCCACTTCTTCGTCCATTCGTAGATGTTATTAATTGCCACTTGAACTTTTTCCACTGCTTCTTCATGAGTGTCTCCTGTTTCCATTATGGCAGTGTCATCAGCAAAACTCGCAATTTTGCTGTTTTCTAGTTCAGGGATGTCAGCTGTGTACAGAAGATACAGGACAGGCCCTAGCACACTTCCCTGTGGTACTCCTGCTTTGATTAATTTTAATTCAGAATATGCAGATTCATGTCGTACCCTAAATGTTCTTTCTGATAGGTATGATTCCAGAATTTGTGCAAACTGTCGTGGTAGCATAAATTTCAATTTAGATACGAGGCCTTCATGCCACACTTTATCAAACGCTTGAGCTACATCAAGAAAGATTGTAGAACAAACCATTTTTCTTTCTAAGGCTTTCTCTATGTTATCTGTGATTCTATGTATTTGATCTATTGTAGAGTGTTTCTCTCTAAATCCGAATTGGTAGTCAGGGATTAGATGTTTCTCTTCTATTATGGGCTTCAGACGTTTAAGAAATAATTTTTCGAATAATTTTGATATTATTGGTAACAAGGAGATCGGTCTGTATGATGTTGCTTCGTTTGGTGGTTTCCCAGGCTTGGCTATCATTATGACTTCTGCCACTTTCCACACTTCAGGTACGTATTGAAGTCTAAATGCAGCATTGATGAGTGTGGTTAGTTTAACTATAGCTTTACGTGGAAGATTTTGGAGGACTTCTCCAGTAATAAGATCATATCCAGGAGACTTCTTTCGGTTAAGTTGCTTTATGCCACTGGTAACTGGTAACCTCTCTTGGTGTTACAAGTTTTATGTTTTGATTACAAAGAGAAGTTTCATTGAACCTTGATTCGATGTCTGAATTCCCTTCGTATGGTTGAAAGATTTGCTCTAGGTGCTCAGCAAATCTCTTGGCCTTTTGCTCATTACTTATGGCCCACTTTCCGTTCCTTTATAGGTGGAGATTGTGTAATGGGCTTTTTTAAGTTCCGAACTGTTTTCCAGAGCGAGTAATCTGTAGTTCTATCACATGTCAATTGGCTTACTTGATCACTTATTGAGCTATCATTGAACATTTGGATACGCTTTTTCAGTTTTTTCGTCAACTTGTTGAAAAGCGTTTTATCCTGCGGCGCCCTTGTCATGTGCCACTTTTGCCTCTGTTGCCTCTTTTCAGTAATGAGATTTCTGATTGCAAAAGGATAATAAGTACTTCTTATTTTTATATAAGGTTCCGGTGTATTATTCCACGCACAGTGCTGTATATTTAGTATAAGTTCTTTTGTTTCTTCTTCAAGCTGAAGCGGAGTTTTAAGAGGTACTTTCAAGTCGATCAGAGATTCCAGCTCGAACTTGAAGCTTTCCCAGTCTGTGTTTCTGTTTGTGAGCGCTGGATTTTGTTCTCTTTGTATGACATTCTCACTTAGTGTTAATAATATCGGAGAGTGGTCGGAGCTCATATCAAACCCTTCTTTAATACTAATAAAGCTAGATGATATATTTTTATATATAAAAAAGTCTATTAAATCTGGAATCTTCAATGGATCAGTTGGCCAGTAAGTAGGTTTACCAGTGGATATTACGTTACATTTCGTACTTCTGATAGCATTCAACAGCTCTTTTCCCTTTGTCGTAGTAAGTCTTGATCCCCAGAAGGTATTTTTTGCGTTAAAATCTCCTCCTAATAAAAACCTATTACCAAGGCTTTCTAGGAAATATTTATGCTGCTCTACTTTTATGGCATGTTTTGGTGGGCAGTATATGGATGATAGGGTAACAGGGTAGCGTTTAGTATGAATGTTAATAGCTACTGCCTGTATGTGCTCTTCTTCACACTTATATTGCTCGTGCTGTTGGATGTGTTCTTTGATTATTACGGCGCTACCTCCTCTAGCTTTATTACTAGGATGGATTGCATTATATGTATTGTATCCTTCAATTTTTATAAAGGATTCTTTTGTGCAGTGTGTTTCTGATATAAGACATACGTCAATATTATCTAGCTTAAGGATTGCTTGAAGCTCATCTTTGTGTTGGAGGAGCCCATTTGCGTTCCATGCCATAATTCTAATCATTGTTTATATAATTTATTAATAGTTTATATAGTTTATATAATTTATAAATTTAGCGCTACTTTCTAACTTTTTGAGACGAGTGTCGAATGACGTCATCAGGTTTAAAATGCGATTCAACTTTTCGTCGACAGCTGTGGGACTGCTTTGATTTGATTGCAGTTCTTTCTGTGACTGAGGTTGAGGACATTCTGTGACTTGAGTGTAAGACACAGTTTTTGTGACTTGTCTAGCTAATGACTTTTTCATTTCATTTGTTGCTTTGGAAGCCTGGTTGGTAGATACAGGTTCGATTTTCTTTGGTTGCGACTTAGTTTTAATTTTTTGCAGCTCTTTTGCCACAATACATCCTCTGTAGTTAGCTGGGTGTGCTTCACCACAATGGATACATTTAGGCTTTTCTTCTGGCGGTTTAGTACAGTCTTTAGTGAGGTGCTTACCTACTATGTAGTGATGTTTTATTATGTACCGATTACTCGAAGGTGCCTAAACCGATATGGATTTTGTTTTATTTCAAAAGGTTTTCAGGACCTAATGCTATTTATATTTTATTGAATCGATTGAGTTACTTCTTAGTACTTGTTCAAATCAAAAGTATTTATTTAACAGAGTTCAAAAGTATTTATTTATGTACATACATTAGTTGGAAAATATATAAAGCATCAAATACTCTACCGGACATCCGGTGCACAAATATTAATAACATTAACCAGAATTTAAGGAAATTTTAAAAATTAACTTCTAATAATTGTGACACACAATTATAATATAATTTACTAAGAGAAGGGATTCTCTCTCTCTATATCTGACCTCTGTGGCGCGGTGGGCTAATACAACGCAGAAGGTTGCGGGTTCGATTCCCGCATGAGACAAATGTTTGTGTGATCCACAGATATTTGTTTCTGGTCTGGGTGGTTTTCCATATTTATTATAAGTATGTATTTACAAAAGAAAAGTATATAAGTATTATATCCGTTATCCTAACCACCATAACACAAGCATTAAGTTACTTAGTTTGGGGTTAGGTGGCGCTGCGTGAAATGTCCTCAAATATTTATTTATTTTATTTATATAATTCACTCAAAATCTAGATTTCTAGGTACTAGGTAGATATACCTAGTATACCTAGGTACCACGCAGCACACCTGTTAGCCATTTGCATAAGATTAATGGTAAGGTCGACACACGTTATTGATTACATATTATCTATCCTATCAAAAACATAAATGTGAAATTAGAGCCAAGTTCAATATTACGATATATGTATTATGTAGGTACCTATGCGTTAGTTGTTTGTTGACTTCAAAGACAAAAGAAGGGAGATCTAAATTGGTGCCAAGTTCAATGGTTAGTCCTGAAATATATTTATAACATAAAATATTCTATTACAACTTAAAATATTATTTCTTCTTATAACTTAAGATAAATATGTTATTGCCTGAGATCTAATTTGGCTTGTTCTCATATACGACATATTATTAAGTAGATACCTGCATACAAAAACAGTCACGAAAGAGCCCTATGTTCCACGGCGGCTAGTTTTATAGACAGTTTTAGAAGGCAAGTTAATTATAATATTTCGCATAATACAATATGAGAACAAGCCAAGTCAGATCTCAAGCTATAATATATTTATCTTAAGTTATAAGAAGAAATAATATTTTAAGTTGTAATAGAATATTTTATGTTATAAATATATTTCAGGACTAACCATTGAACTTGGCACCAATTTAGATCTCCCTTCTTTTGTCTTTGAAGTCAACAAACAACTAACGCATAGGTACCTACATAATACATATATCGTAATATTGAACTTGGCTCTAATTTCACATTTATGTTTTTGATAGGATATCATTACTTTTTGTACAGAATTTAATAGTAGGTAGGTACTTATCCATAATTTAATGATGTATACCTAATGCGCTGGCGTGGTCCGAAATACCTATCATTTAATTGTATGTAAGTATACTAAAACTGATAAGAGTAAGGTTAAATAAAATAAAGGTGGTATAATACCTACTCCATTCGTTATAATATTATTCTCACGTGAAGCTCTTAAAATCCACATGTAATAAATAACTGAGCCAATACCAGACGCATATCAGAAATGAAATAGTCATAGTAAGCCCTATCATATAGATTAATTATCAAGCCCTTTGGGCTTACTAGAACTTAATTTATATTTATTTGATTTTAATTATTTCCGGTGCACCGGCCATGGGACGGTGGAATAGAATAGGTATTAGGTATTTACTCCTTATCGTGACTCATAAACAATATAACAAAAGTATATACTTAAAATTACCATACCATTATTATCAATCATAGAGGTAGTTTGTACTTATAGTAGGTAACATGAAATTTTTTTTAACAAGTATTTATTATTACTATCTAGCACAAAGGTACTCGTCAAGACGAATCAAACGAGCTCAAACTCGATGGGGTTGCGTCGCTTAATTATGGAGTTCCTATGGCCACCTTCCAGCTCCATCATCAGACCCTGATTACTATATAGTATCAAAGTACTCGTCAAGACAAATCAAATAAGCCCAAACTCGATGGGGTTGCGTCATATAATTACGGAGTCCCTATGGCCACCTTCCAGCTCCATCGTCAGATCACCTCCATGTTACAATAATATTGCATTGTCATCCAATTTATACATGCATGCCAAATTTCAGCTTAATCGGAAACCGGAAGGTGGATCATATTTAATTTGCAAGTTAATAACCATACTTTAAAATTAACAATTTTTATTAAATTTAAAAATATTATTAAATCATTAAAATTTACTAGTTTCTGATTTTTTCCTTTGTTACTATGACTATGCCTATCGGGATGCCAAATTTCAGCTTTCTAGGTCATCTGGAACTGGGATATTACTTTTGATCTATCCCTCAGTATGTATTAACTTCACCGATTACTGGATGTTTATATCTAAATAACCGTTTGAGCTGTGTAATTGGAATTTGGAACAGAGATATAGTTCGTATATTTAAGTATATGTGCCAAATTTGACTTGTCTATGTGTAATAGTTTTTGTATAACGAGGGTGTAAAAAGTCGTCAAAACGCGCTTTGGATGGTTCGTGTAATATAACACACGGCGCGGTCGCCAGTTCCTTTGCTTGAACTTGGCTTGACTCGCTGCCGCGTGTCTAAATCTACTCGTAAATATATTTAATACTAGCTTATGCTCGCGGCTTTGCCCGCGTGCCAAATCCTTTCTTCGCGGAGGTCTACGTTATAAAACCTATCTGTATTCCAAATTTTAACCGAATCCGTTCAGTGGTTTGGGCTGTGCGTTGATAGATCAGTCAGTCAATCAGTCACTCTTTTCTTTTATATATTTAGACAAAACAAAAACATATTTTTATAACAAGCTTTTATTACAATTTAAAAAATCCATCTGCGGCCGCATTTTCTAACCTATAAACAATGTTTTTTTTTTTAAAACTCCGTGGTTACAATCTTGCACTAAATTACTCGTCAACACAAATCATACTAGCCCAAACTCTATGGGGTTCCGAATTCCTATAGACACATGTCGGTTCCATTCATCAGATCAGCTCCACGTTATTATAATTTTGTCATATTATAAAATCGAAAACAGGGACGTGGACCAAATTGGGCTTGCAAGATTTGATTACAAATATCGAGACAGGAATATTGAGAAACTCAACAAAAGATTGTATGATAGGGCAAAAAATCATAAGGACCAAATCACATGACAGACTTTTTATACGTATAAACTCTTGTCGTGTGACCATAGCCTTGTTATACTTGTCAAAGTAATTCCAATGTCAAATCAAAACCAGTAGGCATATAGTATCTAAGTATAAACATATTAAAACTGTAATCCACCCAATGATTTAAATACAGCACTAAAAACATTGCTCTCTGATTGGTCAGTTTTGACCTCAACTGTCACGGGTGACACATATCGACCAATCACGTGACAGCTTGTAAGGTTGCCGACATACGTGGTTTGATTAAAAATCTAGATTATATTATGAACTAAAAAAATCTAAGGACAGAGTGACTGATTGATTGACTGATCTATCAACGCACAGCTTAAAACCGCTGAACGAATCGCGTTGGAATTTGGAACACAGATAGGTTTTATGCCATAGACGTCCGCTAAGAAAGGATTTTGATAAGCGGGCAAAGCCGCGAGCATGAGCTAGAATTAAATAAGCTAGCTTAAGCTTTTAATAAGCGAGGGCAGCGCACGTTTTCATTCATAACTTGAAAACCGGTCGACCGATTTTGTTGAAATTTTAGCAGAATTATCTAGGAAGTCTACCCTTTGAACCGATAAAAGAATTTTACAATTTGGTTTATGCTTTTTTGAGTTATCGGTAAGTATATATAAAAACATTGGCCAAAAAATTAAACAAAATAATAATTACTAATACGCTATCGTTGCTATAGCTAAACTTGGACCTGTTTGGTCGGAGTGTTCGTTGCCGTGCCTACTCGCGCCGAAGTAAAATTGTGAGCATGAACCCAATTGGAGCGGTACATTTGCGAGATGTCTGTGCTTCTAAGGACAAAATACATATAAAACAAGCGTTACTTTGTGGAAATCCATAATAAATAATATGTATAAATAAACGACAAATTAGATTAGAATGAAATGTAAAACCTTTATTTTTTGTGAAGACGATTTAAAAGCTCTTCTTTTACATACTTTAGTAATAAATAAATAATTAATTCTTAGCGCGAATATTCACGCTAAGTGCACCGCCGATAATATCATTAGATAATTTCATGATATCATAGTAACCTTTAAATAGAGTGTAAGGTTAAACCTAGGTCATGAAACAGATCTAGCGCTTATTCAATGCACTGATTTATGTACCCTAGGGCATATAGGTCACCTTTGTTCTTGTTGCAATTACTTTGTTAGCTAGTGTTTGTCTATGGTTTAGTTTGGTTAAAGCCAAAGAAAAAAAAATTAGAAACGAGTTTATACGAAACAAGTGAAATTTGAAAACAACTTTCTAAAAACAAGCTTTTATTATTATATTACCATAATAAAAGCGCTGATATTTTGCATGCATGTATAAATCGGATGACAATGCAATATTGTTATGACATCGAGCTGATCTAATGATGGAGCTGGAAGGTGGCCATAGGAACTCCGAAAACGATGCAACCCCATCGAGTTTGAGCTTATTTGATTCGTCTTGACGAGTAATTTAGTGCTAGGTGATAATAATAATAAAAGCTTATAAGTAACAAAGTTTTTTTAAAATTTCACCTCTTTAATAGTTTATTTTTTTAATATTGTTAAGAAACACTAATAATTTTCTATTAGGCGCAACGAAGTGCACGCGGGTTACACTGTCAGAGTCAAATAACAATTTATAGGTTGTGTGGCCAACCTACATATATAATATGTTGCAATTTCAGGTCGCTGAGATGACTACTGTGTGTGACCTGTACTAAAGATACAGGATAAAACGCAAAGAAATGCCTGTTAACTTTCCAGTTTTAAGTCTGTTTCCTATAAGATATGTAGGAGGCAGTCGTTAGGTCATGTTGCAGGTGTAGTAATCTCGGCGACCTGAAACTGCAACATAGGTTCGCCACACAACCTATAAATTGTGATTTGACTCTGACAGTGTAAGTAGGGTAACCTGTTCTGTTGGAGTATAAACCCCAATTATTATTATTAAGTCTGTATGAACATTTTATTTTGGTAGGTTTATAGAGATTGCCACCAGAATAAGTTAGCCAATAGACTCACCAGTTTATTTACAAAGTCACTAATTAAAATTAACTTAGGTCAAAGTCAATAAAAGCTTATAATAATTTATTACCTCTGGCAATAATCGGTAAGGCTCAATAAATTATTATTAAACACAATAAAAACTGTAATGTACACGAAACAATAAATTTATTGTAGGGATGGGAAAAACATATCGATAAAAATGTATTCGATTATTTATTAACACTCAGATATTGAAATTGAATCTTAAGTTCAATACTTAAGTAATAGGTAATTTATTAAAAAAGCTGAATTAAAGAGAGATTAAGAATGACGTCATATAGACGCCGAAACGGGTGATTCAAATAATTCGCAGGTCCCATTCAAAGTTTGTCGAAATTGGTCTAGAAGCTTCAAGTTACGAATTGTCATCATTTATTATGACGACAGTGCGACTTCTCAAAATGCGTTATACAAAGTCAATAAAAGCTTATAATAATTTATTACCTCTGGCAATAATCGGTAAGGCTCAATAAATTATTATTAAACACAATAAAAACTGTAATGTACACGAAACAATAAATTTATTGTAGGGATGGGAAAAACATATCGATAAAAATGTATTCGATTATTTATTAACACTCAGATATTGAAATTGAATCTTAAGTTCAATACTTAAGTAATAGGTAATTTGTTAAAAAAGCTGAATTAAAGAGAGATTAAGAATGACGTCATATAGACGCCGAAACGGGTGATTCAAATAATTCGCAGGTCCCATTCAAAGTTTGTCGAAATTGGTCTAGAAGCTTCAAGTTACGAATTGTCATCATTTATTATGACGACAGTGCGACTTCTCAAAATGCGTTATCAAGAAAACGACCCTTTGTAAAAAAACTCAAAATTTCTTTTGTAAAATTACGCTTTTTCAGCAAATATGTCTGCAAAAAAGTATTGCCGATGCGGTGTCGATAAAGTAGGCGCGGCAGGGTAAACTCCACCGAACACTGTACCGATTATTAAGGTTATAATTTTATATAAGACATCACGTAAATTTTGACATTATTAAATAATATCGCTAAATTTAATATTTTCAATTTAATAATAATTATAAAATAAAATTAACTTCATTTTATGTAATTTGCATGTCATTACAATTGACTAAATGTTTGGAACGACCATTTTTCAATTACACCTGAACTAAATTGTAACAACATTTAATGCAAATAAATAATTTTAGTTCAATAATTTCATTTCATCGATTTTATTGTTAACCGATTGTATAAGTTAATAGCTGCGCCCAGTGGTTTTAATCGCTGTACTACTCGTATAATAGCTTATGTGTTAATCCAGGGTCTAAGCTATCTCTATACCAAATTTCAGCTCAATCGATCCACTCGTTTAGGCCTGAAAGAGTAACAAACAAACATACAGACATCCATACATTCTCACAAACTTTCACGTATATAATATTAATAAGACTCATTTTATCGACATTGTTATCGATGATGTCCCCTCCCTAAATAAAGAGTAATAAGTCACAAGTAACAAGTCCTTACACGGCAGAGCTCCATCAATCATCCAGTCCATTGGGCATTCAACGAAACTTTAATTAATAAGTAAAAACTACCTAGTTAGTGGCTAACGATACTAGTTCTGCTAGCATCTAGATATATATTATTACTAGTAGTATGTTTGTTTAGTGTATGTTATGGAGGGATTTGTCCCGCCTTCTATGTTTAGACTGCTACCATCTACGGCTGCATTGTCTCTTAACATCACGCGAGATTGTGGTCAAAGGTAAAAGCTATACAACGAATAAAACGAAAAAATTAAAAACCTGTTTTGTCCATAATATGTTTGCCATCGGACTGAATAAAATAAAAAAAAAGTTTTGTTTGTTATTCATTATAGATTGAACTTAACCATGATCTTGCCGATGATCTTAAAACTGAAATTATGGTGCGGCCGTAGATGTTAGCTGACTAAACCTAGAAGGCGGAATTAATACCTCCCTGGCTTCACTGTCTGTCTGTCTGTAATCAAATCGTTCAAGTTGAATTTGATCCACTTTAGATTTCAGATTGAGCTGAAATTTTGCATGCATGTATAAATCGGATGTCAATGCAATATTATTACGACATGGAGCCTATCTGATGATGGAGCTGGAAGGTGGCCATAGGAACTCCGAAACTTCGCGACGAAACGACGCAACCCCATCGAGTTTGGGTTCATTTCGTCGTGACGAGTACTTTATGATGCAAGATGATAACAATAATTAAAGCTTGTTTTTAAAAAGTATTTTTTAAATTTCACTTGTTTTTTCTTTTTCCTTCCATCAAAAAACCCACTCGTTCCAATTGAGTGTCACAACAGATGCGAGTAATCGATCCCAGATCTTATCGATCAACTTTCGATTACGACTGACATTGAATCGATTACAACTTAATTGATTTCAAATGCAATGAAACGTGATTATATCAAACGATATACATTTCGTGTATTAGTTCAAACTTGTTTAATTTTAATAAGCAATTATATAATCCTACTTATCCTTAATAATCTTTTAATGTATGAAAAGACTGATTGACTGACGAATTGAACTATCAACTCAGCTCAATCATTGAACGGATTTGGCTGTAATTGGTCGCTCGCTACCAAACGTTATGATAATTTTGAAAAAAAAAATAAAAACGAAAGCTTAAACAAAGCAACTGAAGGATACAAAATCCCAACGAATTAGGGAAATAACAAAATCCACAATCTTGTATTAAATTCATTTTCAATCAATTATTTTGTAATACATTTTTTTTGGCTTCGGCCATGGCTAGTTACCATCCAAACACCGAGTGGACAAAACCGTGTCGCCAAGCGGTCATTGTGACCGTGTTCCGGCATGATGTTCAGTGAAGCCAGGGAGGGATTTATCCCGCCTACTAGGTTTATTCTGCTACCATCTACGGCCGCATCGTCGCTTGAGATCGTGGTCAAAGGCTAACCTATAACGGATAAAAAAAAGAACCTGTCGTTTAGATACCTAATAATATTCATCATCATCTCAGCCATTGGACGTCCACTGCTGAACATAGGCCTCCCCTTTGGACTTCCATATGTACCGGTTGGAAGCGACCTGCAACCAGCGTCTTCCGGCGACCTTTATAAGGTCGTCTGTCCACCTTGTGGGTGGACGTCCTACGCTTCGTTTGCTAGTCCGTGGTCTCCACTCGAGCACTTTTCGACCCCATCGGCCATCCGCTCTGCGCGCTATGTGGCCTGCCCATTGCCACTTCAGCTTGCCCATAAATTAACCTAATAATATTATGAAGCTAGAAAACGTACACACACGACACACACGTATGCTCTTACCTACTTGATTAGCTTATTAAACTTAAAACTAGCAAATATAAACTACTTTAATAATAGTAACTTTTACTTGTTGAAGCCGTTGCAGAGAAAAGAAAAAAAAAACTATTACAGGAATTACATGCTACCTTCGAAATTAGAAACGTTCCAAAAGTGTTGCACCAACGTCATAACAGATCGAGTAATGAATCGATCATATCTCGATGCTAGTGATATAATTACCGCGCCGCAGTCACGACTCGGTGATCGATCACTCGGAACTATTACAATCGATATTTTAATCGAATGCTTTGGGCGTGTACTTTTTGAGATAAGTCATTTTAATTGCTGTTTTAGTGCAGTTTAGAAATATTTTGGTAGTTATTAGCAGTTCAAAAACATATTATTATGTAGTTAAAGTTTAAAAGAAATTAACAGCTCCGTCTTTAATTAGGTATTACAAAATACATATTTAAGCATGTGCTTTATATTTATTATTTTGTTATTTCAGATTTTATATTATTTAGCATTGTTTTTTGTTTATTTAGTTTAGCTATCTTTAATGATATCATTATGTAAATCTTAATATGCTATTAAATATTCTGACTGACTGATACAGCTCAAATTGCTGGGC
The DNA here is from genome assembly GCA_947507615.1 of Hemithea aestivaria. Classification (NCBI taxonomy): domain Eukaryota; kingdom Metazoa; phylum Arthropoda; class Insecta; order Lepidoptera; family Geometridae; genus Hemithea; species Hemithea aestivaria. Next base: position 401,984 of record OX382346.1, on the reverse strand, counting down.
GGATTGAGTTAAATTTACACAGAGATATAACCTCTACTAAGAAAGTATTTTTTTTATACCAGAAACGCCACACATAATAATATAGTAACTTACAATTCATATATTCTTATATATCACTGTTAAAATAGTACCTATTTATGTTCTCTTTAAAGAATTTAAGATATTATAATTTTAGTCTGCATTGCTAAACCTATACCACGATTCAACTTCAAAAACTATGATTCCATAAATTAACACGTTTTTTGCGACCATTCAACACATGTAAATAAATGTAAATATGAAATAGGCGTATAATAAATATGTTGATTACAACCTTAACGGAAGTCCATTTCCTTCTTAGTATCGATTTAAATCGATATGCATTCGCCTCCCTACTGATTAAAAAATAAAATCATTTTCCTGTCAAACGAATTTTTATCGTATGTAAGGTAAATAGAGTAGGAAATCGATTAAATAGTGGATAAATTAATAGATAAACCAAAAATGGATTTGTGTAACATCTCTATGTACAGAGCAGTGAAGGTCTAGAGAATATGAAAATATTTTAAATGGATGGAAGTATGTTTGTTACTTTTTCACACGTAAACAGCTGGACTGATTAGACTGAAATTTGGAAAGTAGTTAGTTATTTTTTATACAAAGAATTAAGAAGACGTCGTTAAGAGATAACGCTGCCTATTATAATCAGGTGCAGTGCCACCCAGGATTTGACCTGGATGCACAGCATCAAGGCTTTTTACACAAGAGTCAAGAGTCATACCATGTTTAGATTCTTCAGGCCAGTAATTTCACTAGGTACAGTGCCCTATCCTACCTGTGCACAATAATATTTATCACTGCTCAGGCGGTAGAATAACTGGCACTGTTGTTTCTGATCTTTTGTGGCAGTCCAGATGAGTTACAATTCACTGCTTAAACCCGTGGCCTCTAGGAAGTTCCAGATGTTTCGGGGAGTGACTCGTTGTATCTCTTCCGGGGGCATAATGTGTCGCCCCAGGTGGATACTTCTGTTGAACATGAGTGGGCCGCAGTCGCATAGTACGTGCAGAGCTGTTTCCTCTGATTCGTGGCAAAACCTACATGATACCGTTTCGTGTCCCAAGCACATGTTCTTTAAAGCTTACGTCACTCTGACCCGGTAAAGCGAACGCGATCCAGGACGGAATTTTTGTATTGTTCTAGTTTGTACGTAACCTGTCACACATAAAGCGAACGCGGGCAGGAACAAAATGAAGATCGCGACCGCTTTACCGTTCCGTCCCGGCTCAGTCTGACATAATCTTAAATGTTCGTGAAGATATAACAAAAATGCACACTCACAAACTTTCGCCTTTATAATGTGAAGTGCGATGTATACCAAACGTAGTCTACTCTACACATCGGTGACAGCTCAGCCTATGAGAGCGAGTTATTTATTGGCTCCGCGCTCAAGGTTGACACGCAACCATTTACCCATTCAATATAATATTTGCTCGTTATAGGAGCAATTTACATTGCCCTGTTAGATGGGTAAATCCTGAGATCGGGCGTATTTAAGTGATTCCAGTGGCAGATTTTAAATCTTAGTATTATTGAGTTTTACATGTAAAACATCAAATATCACATTAATATAAGTACATCCATCAAATAGGCATCATTATAACTTGTTTTGTTCAGAAGATATTTAAATTTAAATTTTTGGTGCCACGGGAATCAATAAAGTGTGCCATGGGAATCAAAATTAAAACAATTTTGTTTGAATTCTAAGTTATTATCTAAATATTGACCTCTACATACTAATCATATAAAATAGAAATGATTAAAAACGGTAATCCAAATGAATATACACCAAACATAACGTATTAAAAAGCTATATATTGGCAGTCTATATAATAATCATGTAAACTAAATAAAATCAACGTATTGCTTTCTTAAACAATGTAAAATTATTGAATAAATAGTCCTAGAATATGAGATTGTTTTTCTCAGTCACAATCACTGACAAGATTCACTCTAGAAGCTCTCCGATTGTATATTTATCATTAGTTAGGTTAATCTGGACTGAAGATGCAGTCAGCCCATAGTTTCGTTTTATTTTTGCAGCATACCTCATACCATCTTAGCCATAGGACGTCTACTGCTGAATATAGACCTCCCCTTTAGACCTCCATATATATCGGTTGGAAGCGACCTGCTTCCAGCGTCTTTCAGCGACCTTTATAAGGTCGTCTGCCGCACTTGTGGGTGGACGTTCTACGCTGCGTTTGCTTGTCCGTGGTATCCAGTCGAACACTTTTAGGCTCCATCAGCCATCCGCGCTGCGTGCTATGTAGCCTGCCCATTACCACTTCAGCTTCTTAATCCGCTGGGATATGTCAGTGTCACTTTGGTTCGTCCTCAGATCTTCTTTTTCCTGATTCGATCACGTAGAGAAACCCCGAGTATAGCTCTCTCCATAGCTCGCTGAGCGACTTTAAGCTTCGAGACGAGGCCAACTCAAAGAAGCTGCCCAACCGAGCTAAATTCGGCGGTCGACCTCTTTCTCGAAGTTGGGTCCTACCGAATTGGACTACTTATTCTAGGTAGCTGTATGGAGTTAAAAAATTCGAGTACCGGACCTCTAACAGATACTGGGGAAGGCACAACATTGGCATTTGACTTAAGTTTGATCTTGTCCATGTTCATTTTAAGCTCGCCCGTTGTGAAACTTGTTCGTGGTCATAGAGCGTCATGCTGAGTGCCTCTATCGACTTCGCCATGACTACAATGTCGTGAGTAAACCGAAGATGAGCAATGTGATCGCCGTTGATATTGATGCCAAGTCCTTGCCATTTCAAGAGCTTGAACGCGTCTCCCATTACCGCAGTAAACAGTTTCGGAAATATAACATCTCTCTGTCTTAAATACTCCTCTTCTCAAAGGAATCAACTTAGTGCTCTGCTCCTGTACTCAGAACAACATAGTGGCGTTAGAAAACAAACACTTCAACACTTTAATGAACCGATAGTCAATATGGCATCGCTGAAATAACTCGCGCACAGTCCGTGTTTTCACTGAATCAAAGCTTTCTCAAAGTTCAAAAACGCTAAGCTATATATTCTCTTGACTAACTTGCCGCAGCGCATGAATGTGGTCTATTGTACTAAAGCCTTTTCGGAATCCGGCTTGTTCGGGGGGCTGAAAGTCATCAAGTCTGTGTTCCAGACGACTCGTGATAGCCCTTGAAAACAGCAGCTTATGAACATAGCTCAGAAGCGTAATGGGTCTGTAGTTCTTCAATAGGAATGCCTCATAGGTGAGCCTTCATCTCAGAAACTGTCATGAGATTGAATTTTAACATCAGTTTGGTTAATCTGGACCGAAGTTGTAGCCAGCCCATAGTTCCGTTTAGAATTAGAAAATTTCTTTACTGATGCACCTTTACTCGGGAAAATTTCACCATCATATGGTATATTAATATCAGTATGTTTAACCTGGACTGAAGTTCCAGTCAGCTGTTCCAGTACAGGCTGGCTAGAACTTCAGTTTAGAATAACCAAACTGATATGAATGTACCATCTGATTCATATCAGTTTGGTTATTCAGTTCAGTTTGGTTTTCTGATTATTTTTATGGTGGGTCGTAATGGTGCCGCATAAGCCAGAGCGGCAGTCTGCTATAGTACAATATAAAAAAAAACCATCTGGTTCAAATGAAATATACATATAAAGACTCAAAATCACTTTCTTGCCTGGCTTCGTCGAGTAAAAAGTATAAAAAGTGAAAGAATGCGCGAGAAAACTCAGGGGAAAATTGATTACCGTGGTAAAACGCCATGAGAATCAATACCATAGAAATCAAAATTGTATAGTTTTTGGTCAATATTTTTAAATACGATAATTATAGACCAATAATAATAAAATATATGATAAACAATACCCTTTTCCTAACTACACACCCTAGTCAACAAACCGTAAAAGATAAAAAAATATTTTTAAACATGGAAATGGTAATCAATGACCTAGTGAACCAAAACCACGGTAATCAATTTCTCACCTTCGTAAATCCAGTTTATAACAACGAGAGGAGCAACCGCTCTTCACGATGTTTAGAGCGCAATTGAACTTAGCCAACAGCGGGCGTACAACCTTCTAAGTATTGTGGTTTGTGAAATGTGAGTAGTTATGTCGCGCGCCATGGGAATCACTTTTTGTCCGGGGACAAACCTAAATTTGTTATTTTTTCTGTAACTTCGCTGAGTACAGCCTTCGCGTATTTTTTTAATCATATGACAGTTCACCCTTTACAGCTTAGATCACAGCAATTAATTAAATTCCTATTATAAGTTAGTGTAAAAAATATATTTTGTTCCAAAAATGTGTAAGGGACACCCCATGGTAATCAAATTTTAGGGCTTTTACATTTTTTTTCAGGTACTTGCAGCTAAATTTAAGCTGATGTTTATCTTGCATTAAGTAGATTAAACCTTAAACTAACAGAAAAAAAATACCTTTGGGTAGAATTTTTATGTTACGGGTAGTTTATTCCCAAAGACACGTAAAATTTTGTCTCTCAGGATTTACCCAGATATGATTTTCATTAATGATTTGATAAAGTTGTTCACTCCATTCGTTTAAGGCGACGCTGCACTTAACTTCACTTAGTTACAAGAGCTTTTCACATTTATTTTGTTGACGAAAATGTCGTTTGTGCTAAAAAAAAATGTTGGCCAAGTAATTTCACTAGCTACAGTACCCTCCTACCGAAGCACAGTAATGTTTGCACATCACTGCTCAGGCGGTGGCACAACCACAACTGCCACTGTTGGGGTATCCACCTAGTCGACCTTTTTTATACAAAGAAGTAAGAAGACGAGCAAGACGCTTACCTGATGTTAAGAGATAACGCTGCCCATGATCAGTACAATGCCACCTAGGATTTCAAAATTCTAGGAAATTCTAGGTGCACTGCACCAACGCTTCTTACTCAAGAGTCAGGAGTCATCACATCAGACTCTTTAGCTAGTCTTTAGCCCAGTAATTTCACTAGCTACAGTGCCCACCTACCGAAGCCCAATAATGTTTGGACATTACTGCTCAGGCGGTACCCACCTAGTCGACCTCCTGCAAAGGAAGTCTACCCCCGGTAAATTATATGTATAACTAGCTGCACCCGGTGGTTTTACCCGTTGTAACCTATGTGTTATTCCAGGGTCTGAGCTATGTCTACACTAAATTTCAGCTCAATCCGTCCACCCGTTTAGGTGTGAAAGAGTAACAAATATCCAGACATCAATTCTTACAAACGTTTACATAATCTATAATTTTAATAAGATGTGTCTGGGTTTACAATATAATGGTTTTCTATTTCCATTTTCTTTTCTAAAAATATACGCGACGACTTGTAAATCTCCTCCGTTTTTTTTCGTCGGTTGAAAAAGTAGCAGCAACTAGTAACAAAAGTAATTCTAACCGAATAATTATATAAATTTAAAATTTAATTAATAAATTTAATAATATGGCAATAAATTTATTTTCTTTGTTTCTTTCTTTCTGAACTACATAACCCCTTGGCCACCACCGCTTCGTAAGAATTGTCGATGATCCCAAACTTTCTAGTCGCCATGATCCTCTTAGTCTCCGTAGAGACGTAGGGTCACTCTGTATTTTCTATAGACTCCACAATGGGGAGTGTTCCGACGAGCTGTTTAATTTAATACCGGCGTCGCAATTTTATCACCGCACATCACGCATCCGCGCAAAGACCCATCCCCACATCTTGCAGACCTGGAGTTCGCATACAGTGCGGTTTAAGTACTCGTTTATACCGCGTACATGCAAGATGTGGAATGATCTCCCACGATGGGTCTTCCCAGAATCCTTTAATCTTGTTGCACGCATCGGCGGTAACCGCTCAAGATCAGGCGGGCCGTCTGCTTGTTTGCCGCTCAATTTATATAAAAAAAAAGTAGCAACCCTGTAACAAAAGTAATTCCAACCGCGACATAACATCGCGCGGCTGCGTTACGAGCTGCGCCACTTTTTAGTCGCGCGTCTGGCGTGCCCCGTGCGTACGGGAAATAGTAATTAGTGCCTTTTTAGACGAGCGACAAAAACTCGCACGATTTTTACCTATAGGCGCGTAATTGGCGGGCATAGCTTGGATTTTATTTTTTTTATTCAGGCAACTAATGAACTTCTTTGTGCGTGTAACTTATATTAAGAACTACCAATATACATATTGTAATAATTATACTATACAAGTGAAAATATAAAAAAATCTTTTAAAAAAAAAAGCTTTTATTATTATTACCATCTAGCACCAAAGTACTCGTCAAGATGAATCAAATGAGCCCAACTCGAGTTGCAATTGCACAGTTCTTATGCCCATCTTCCAGCTCCATCATCAGATCAGGTCCATGTCATTTGCATTGTCATCCGATTTATAGATGCATGCAAAATCAGCTCAATCGGAAACCAGATTAAATTTAACTTGCAAGATTTGATTACATATAGACAGACAACAGACAGGTAAAAGAAAATAAAAGCTTATAACATTGTCCTTTGACAAAGTTCTTCAAAAGTCACCGCCTAACTCATGTTCACAGCGTGTGAACACAATTGTGATGTGTGACATGGACGCACTTGTCAAAATGTGCACTGATGTAGACATTAACTGACAGACAGTTCGACTTGACGATAATTTAATTATACAGTTATAAGTAACGGTGATTAAGATGGACACTATTTTTATAACCGTACGGAGCTGGTATCTTCGCTAACAGGGTATGTGGAGGACTAAATTGACATATAATTAAGACCTAATTTTGTACCTACATGTGTTGTTGAATAAATGAATAAATCCTGAGGTTTTGGGTTCAAATCCCAGTCTTCTTCTTCCTGCCCTTATCCCGCACTAGGTAGGGTCGGCACAACACGTGTTTCTCCTCCATTCTACTCTATCATCCGTCATATCTGCATCCACTCCCCTAGCACGCATATCCCTGCACACACAGTTCATCCAAACCTTTTTCGGGCGCCCCCTTCCCGTATTAACACCATATTCATGGACTTTTTGGTAACATGATTTTCATCCCTCCGCATAATATGTCCATACCAGGACAATCTTCCACTCTTTAATTTCTCTGTCACTGGTGCAACAGTGTTTAGTAAAATTTTAGTAAAATTTTTGCCAGGATGCTACCGTTTTTCGGTATTAACTGTTGGTCCCGGCTGTTTCCTATAAGTTAATTAGGCTGTAGGAAGAAGTTGTTAGGTCACTTTACAGACCGCGTGTCCAAGCTAGTGATCCTAGCTACTTTATTTGGGTACAAAACCTAAACGATTTTTACAAGCTTTATATTACTTTCACCTGTCTGTTGTCTGTCTGTCTGTCTGTCTGTCTGTCTGTCTGTCTGTCTGTAATCAAATCTTGCAAGTTTGATTTGAACCACTTCCCGGTTTCCAATTGAGCCGAAAATTAGCATGCATGTGTAAATCGGATGACAATGCAATATTATTATGACATGGAGCTGATCTGATGATGGAGCTGGAAGGTGGCCATAGGAACTCTGTCATTAATCAACGCAACCCCATCGAGTTTGGGCTCATTTGATTCGTCTTGACGAGTACTATATGATGCAAGATGGTAATGATAATTGAAGCTTGTTTTTAAAAAGTATTTTTAAAATTTCACTTGTTAATACTGTTGTGTACTAAACGAGAATACCAAACTCACGCTTAATATCTAAATATTATGTAAAAGGGAAGAGTGATTGACTGATCTGATCTATCAAAGTACTGCTCAAACTGCTAAACGGATTGGTGAAATTTAGAATACAGATAGGTTTTATGCTGTACATCTTCGCTAACAAAGTATTGAGCTACGCGGGTAAATCAGCTATAATAAACTAGTTGTTGATATATTTTTTGTTAAGTCTGTATGTCTAGACCACCTAGGGCGAATATCTAACTAATGATGCTTTAATTAAATCAGTTACTTCCTCAAGACCTAGGATACCTGTTTAGATACTGATAAAAACAGCCCCCGCTGTGATACAGATTATTTCTTACATTATAATACAAGCATGTTTAGACCTTTTGTAGATGACAACCGATTTGTTTAATGTATGTTTACTCCTTAAATTAAAATAAATTGGCCAAGCGCTATTCGGGCTACGTGCAATATAGGCTCTAAATCAATACCTTTTTATATGGAGGGAAAACAAGTTTTAAACCTGATTGAAGTGGGTTGCCTGGAAGAGATCGCTCTAAGCGATAAGGCCGCCCATTGTGGACATGAATACTTAAATTTAATTGTATGTATTAATATTTAATTTAATTTTTTATGCACTTTAATTTAGTTTTAAGTCTATTTTGTTATTTTTTGTACTAATTAAGAGTATTGTATAGGTATTGTATCTTTCAAAAGGAACACTAAATCGAAAAAGTTTCTTAGCAACCCGTCCAGCAAGTGACCGGCGACACTTAAGATTGGCCGGCTAATCCTAATTGTAGCCGCACTTTGGGCTTTAGCCGTAACATATAAAAAATATTAAATAAAAATATTTTTTGGAACGAAGTTCCTTATCGCGCGTTGTGAAAGGGGGCTAGACGGAAAAAATTATTACGAAAAGTTGTCACGACACTTTTTGCTATAGTACCTAAGCTATTGTAAGCTGTGCGGCGTGCGCATGTTTCTCTCTCTCTCTCTCTTATAGAAAGCAAGCCAGATATTTTCATTAATCGAAAGGAACTTCGTTCCATCCGGGTGTCCCTTGACACCTCTCAAGTTTTTTTTTATATATTATATAACATTTTTTTAAAGTGTAGCAGCACTTCGAGCCTTAACATATACAAGACAAAATAAGCCATTTCGATTCTAGCGGCGTCCTCTGTTTAGATCCAGTCGTAATCTATAAAACCTAATACAGCAGCTATTTGACCGCCGCTTCGCAGGCATCTTGCACTTAATTCGTCACTACAGCCTTAAAAGGCGTGTTAAGAGTTGTGTCGCTTTGAGCTATTAGGCTGAGCCCACATTGTATGCTCTAGAATGTATTTTTATTTATTGCGTTTGTACAATCAAAATTGGTTCAGTAATTTTCAAGATGTGAAGTGAAACGTGCATCCTGCACTCAGTTACTGAAAGCATGAAAAAATGAAGATGAATGAAGATAAAAACTGACTTAAGTTTTTATTCTTCTTTCTATTTCTTTAATTCTTATATTGTTCTTTTTATTCTCAAAAATAAGTTTGAATAGATAAACTAAGAAGGTAATATAATAAATATTTTAGTCTAAGCTAGTACTTGTACATTATATCTTATATGAACTATTTCTTTGTATTTATACAATGATTTTAAGAATATATGTAAATCCGCCATCCTTCCATTGTTGAATACCGTTTCCTCGCGATAAGACCGCTAATTTGCGTTATTTTATAGTTGAAGTGTTTCTTCTCTATGTGGTATCAATAAAGAGTTATAATTGGGGTTTATACTCCAACAGAAAACAGGTTACCCTACTTACTGTCTTCTTACTGTCAGAGTCAAATCACAATTTATAGGTTTTGTAGCTAACTACTGACATGAGCTGACGACTGCCTCCTACATATCTTATAGGAAACAGCCGGGACACACAGTTTTATGTGCCTTCCGATACACGGTAGCGTCCAGACGAAAATTTGAATCCAGGACTTCCGGCTAACAAGCCGGAACAACGACCACTGGGCCACGGACGCTATTTTAATTATTTAATCTTTGTATTAGAATCAGTAAAGAAAGTGTTACGTTCTTAAAATAAAAAATACTTTAAAAACTGTGTATAGCCACCCTAACTTACTAAACTCCCATCTAAAATCAACACAAACATTCACACATCCATACACGGCTACATTTTCAGCGAGTCTCGTATAAATCCCATCGCTTTTGGCTCAGTATCGTCTCATACATATTCTTTAGATACCTTTTAAGGGCGGAAAGGGCTTGAAACTGCTGGTAAAATGGCGTTCTGTATTAGGAATTATAGATAAGGTCTGATGGCCTCAGTTTAATCGACAAAACTAACAAGTGAAATTTAAAATAAACTTTAAATAAAACGGTCAAGTACGAGTAGGACTCGAGCACCGAGGGTTCCGTACAAACCTACGGGTTTCTACGGAACCCTAAGGAAAAGTGGGTATAATATTATGTACTGAAGGTTTTGATTCCCTTGCGAGTACTTGTGAGTTTGAAAATATGCGGCAAAAATTGCTGTTTCTTTTGATTGCGTTGAAATAGAGGTTTGATTTTTTTACAGCTTAAAGTTATAAAGCTGAGTATTTGGTATGAATTTAAATTTAATACCTGTACGCGTTCTTGAGGAAAGGGATTGTAAATACAAAATTATTAAAAATATTTTTTTATATGATGTAACTAAATATTTACAGTTTTCGCAATTTTTCCTGTGCCTATAATTTAAGACGTTGTTGCGTACCAAATTTCAAGATTCTGAGTTAACGGCAAGTACCCTGTAGGTTTTGATTCCCTTGAGAGTAGTCGCGAGTTAAAAAATACGGCTAAAATTACTGTTTCTTTTGAATGCGTTGAGATAAAGATTTGATTTTATTACGGTTTAAAGGTATTATAGTCTTGAGTATTTGATATGAATTTCAATTTAATACGTTTACGCGTTCATTAGAAATAAGGTAGTAAGTATGAAATTATTAAAAATATTTTTTTATATGATGTAACTAAAAATGTACAATTTTCGCAATTTTTCCTTTATCTGTGCTCTAAGGAGTTGCTTCGTGCCAATTTTCAAGATTCTAAGTTCACGGCAAGTACCCTGTAGATTTTGATTTTTTGAGAGTAGTTGCGAGTTTAAAATTGCGACTAAAATTGCTGTTTCTTTTGAATGCGTTGACATAGAGGTTTGATTTTATTACAGTTTAAAGGTATTATAGACTTAAGTATTTGATATGAATTTCAATTTAATACGTTTACGCGTTCATGAGAAAAGGGGTAGTAGGTATAAAATTATTCAAAATATTTTTTTCATATGATGCAAATAAAAATTTATGGTTTTCGCAATTTTTCCTTTATTTGTGCTCTAAGGAGTTACTTCGTGTCAAATTTCAAGATTCTGAGTTCACGGGAAGTGCCCCGTAGGTTTTGATTTATTTGGTAATGTCGAAAATTTGCTGAAATTTGTGACATATTCGACTATATCTTTTGATTGCGTTGGCCTAGAAGTTTGAAATTTTCACAGCTCTAAGAGGCAATAGACCTTAGTATTTCCTATAAATTTCAGTTTGTTACCTCTACGCGTTCCTGAGAAAAAGGGTCTTGACAGACAGACAGACAGACAGACAGACGGACGGACAACAAAGTGATCCTATAAGGGTTCCGTTTTTTCCTTTTGAGGTACGGAACCCTAAAAAACAAGCTTTTATTATTATTACCATCCAGCACCAAAGTACTCGTCAAGACGAATCAAATGAGCCCAAACTCGATGGAGTTGCGTCGTTTAATTACGGAGTTCCTATGGCCACCTTCCAGCTCCATCAGCAGATCAGTTCAATGTCATAATAATAATGCATTGTCATCCGATTTATACATGCATGCCAAATTTCAGCTCAATAAGAAATCGAAAAGTGGATCAAATTAAACTTCACAGATTTCATTACAGACAACAGACAGGTGAAAGTAAATAAAAATTTGTAAAAAAAAATGAAGTTACTAGGCGAAATACTATAATGTTGAGTACTTAATGTTACATGCAATGTCAGTTTACCATTGATTCTTATAATAATATCTAAACTATAAAAAATGCAAATACAATCAGCCATTACATTGCGATTGGTCGTTTAACGTTATAACTAGACCAATGACTAAACAACTAGGCACCTGACCTACTTTACTAAAGCCTATTATACCTACCTACTTGAGTATGGCGTAATATGCACTGAGTACTTAACGGTTAGATCGGTTTTTATCTAATATTATAAACGTGAAAGTTTCTAAGAATGGATGTCTGGATGAATGTTTGTTACTCTTTCACACCTACACGGGTGGACCGATTGAGCTGAAATTTGGTATAGAGATAGCTTAGACCCTGGAATAACACATAGGCTACATACAGTACAGCGGGTAAAAGCGCTGGGCGCAGCTAGATAAAGATAAAAAAGTATTTATTGTCAGTAAAAAGATACATATTTTAGTGACATTTTTTTTATGCGGAGAAGTAAGAAGACGAGCAAGACGCTCTCCTGATGTTAAGAGATAACGCTGCCCATAATAATTAGTACAGTGCTACCCAGAATTAAAAAGCAAAAATTCATAAATGTTAGGATTAAACATTATGAAACAAAAGGAATAAAAAGGAAAGACACATATTTTAGTGACATGTTAGAATTAAACATTATGAAACAAAAGGAAAAAAAAGGAAAAAAGGAAGGAGGGAGGGGAAGGAGGGTTATTCGGCCCTGAAGCGCTTAGGGCGTCTTTTTAAGTCTCTCACTTGCAATGCTTTTGGTTCCCTGTCTGTTTAAGACTGACAAAAATAAATATAAAGATAGATAACTCTTTATTGCACACGTAGATTCTACTAACAGAATATGGCCTGAAATAAATCTTTTTTTTAAGTGCTATAATTGCGCTATTAGCGATAAGACCGCCAAAAAAATTAGGGGTCTAACTTCTGTAGCATGGCGTGCGAGATTTAGCGGGACTCCATAGAAATTTCAAGACTAGAACTGTCATCCCGTACATTCTACTTTTGAGAATGAATGAGATGACAGGTGTCTTGACTTTTAAGAGCTAGCACGACGTGCTTGTCTCGCCCCGTTGTGTTGAAAATTTATAAAACTCTAAAGACCGCGCTCCACTTCTCACAATTAATAGTAAATTATAAAAAGCGTTTCTTGCCACAAAAAAAAATAACAAAGTATAAAAAAACAAAATAAGCAAATCAGGTGCACGAGCGTAAGCATAATTATGATTGCCTTTAAATAATCTTCCAAACATGCTGTGTAAATAGCATAAATAGTGTGATCATAAGGTTGTAATTTGCTGTTCCTATTTCTACATATTCCGTGGCTATAATAGGTATTTACTTTGCATTCATTTCAAGCTTTTAACGCATTGAAATCGATACTCAAATTTTAAAAGCGCCCAAAATGTTTTTAATTTAATCACACTAAGATTACAAGTGAAATTTTAAAAAACCTTTTAAAAACAAGCTTTTATTATTGTTACCATCTTGCATCATAAAGTACTTGTCAAGACGAATCAAATGAGCCCAAACTCGGTGGGGTTACGTTGTTCAAAACAACTTGTCTTATGACGGAGTTCCTTTGGCCACCTTCCAGCTCCATCATCAGATCAGCTCGATGTCATAAAAATATTGCATTGTCATCCGATTTACACACGCATGCAAATTTTCAGCTCAATTGGAAACCGAGAAGTGGGTCAAATTAAACTTGCAAGATTTGATTACAGACAAACAGACAGACAGACAACAGACAGGTGAAAGTAATTAAAAGCTTGTAATAAATGAAAGTTTGCGAGTGTGTAAGTGTGTATGTTTGTTACTTTTCCATGCCTGTGATTGAGATGAAATTTGGTATAGAGATAGCTTAGACCCTTTTTTTGACCCAGAAAAATGCGTTACGCATCATCACCCAACACGGCGGGGCGCGGGGCGGTATGTGGGACTCCCCCGCCTAAGATAGGAGCGGCGGGGATACCCACTAAAAAACCTGGGGGTGTCCTGCGGGACGCCATAATGCCGGGGCAACGGGTACGCCGAAGCACTCATCCGCGAGATAGCTTGTACCCTGGAATAACACATTATAATAGGCTACAGTAGTAGGTACAGTGGGTAAGACCGCTGCGAGTTTTGTATAAAAGTGTGTGGTTAGTGGTTGCCAGTTTTAAATATTGCAAAATGCAAGATTTCTTATATAATATAACTTAAATTATATTGTTATGGCATCAAAACTTTTATGAATATTTTTATGCAAAAATATGAGTTTGATTGCATGCATATCACAAACCCAATATTATTGTTGGTAACGATTGATTTACAGGCACATGAAGCCATTTTCTATTGACTTCTTAAATTTCCTGGTGAACTATGAAAAAAAAATCGGTATGTTTTGCGTACCTAAACCTAAATTTAATTAATGATCAAAATTTTGCAATTATGTACGTCTATCTCCTTATATATTTTTTTACTACATATAAAAGTTTGGCCATTCTGAAAGGCAATGTAGATAGCTTTGAAAGCACCTTCTCTGCTGGAGGTAAACTCCAACAGACTTTTTTGTCTATTATATATTATTATAATTGTTATAGTCGGGCCGGCCTAAAAGGCCACATTTGACAGATGTCAGTCATAGCAAACAAGTGTTGGGACATTGTTTGTTTATTTCGATTACAGGATATGAATCGATACGATCTTCAAACACGTTGGAATCGAATACAGTTTTATGAAAACATTCATAAAGTCTATTTAATTCTAATAGGTTTTTTTTGTAAACATGTAATGGCGTCATGGGGTAGTTTTGCCAGAAAACGAGTTATAAAAAAACCTGTAATAAAAAAATATGTTTATTCTCTATACATTACACAATTTTATTTTAATTACATTATATTTTACTATAATATAATCACAATATTAACAACATATTTTATTTTAATCGCAATGTAGTTATTTATTTATGATCAAATATTCAATCCAAGTTATAATTGCATTCGATTCTACATTTCAAATTTCGATTTCGCGATTTTATTGGGTAGCATCCTTATTGTTTTAAAAACAAAAACTGATTGACGTGACCTTGTATAGGATGTCCTATTTATTCATCTAATGTTTTTAACCCCCAACGCAAGAAAGGTGGGGTGTTATAAGTTTGACGTGTTTGTTTGTCTGTCTGTTTGTGTATTTGTCTGTGCCATCGTAGCCGAACGGATTAATGAAGTTTGTTTATTTTTTCGTTTATAAGATTAATAATATTACTCGGCAATGTTCTTAGCTATGTGTATAACATATTCTTTATAGTTTAAAAATAAACACAACAATGACTTGAAACAAAAATTGAGTATTTTTTATTTTTAGTTTTTTTTGGTTAAACATAATGCCACAAAAACCGTTGTTTTATATTAGAAATAAAATCTATACCATCGGCTTATCCGAAATTGACACCGACATTTTCCTCGTGGCTCTACATGGTCTCCCAGAGTTGATTAAGTGAAGCAGGGTGGAGCGGCCCCTTTAACCCCCCTTCCTTACTGCCAGAAGGGGTACAAGGGGGGTTTTCCGATCTTAATCAGCTTATTTTGAGCAAATACACATTTGGTGGAAATCCGTCCAAGACGGCTACGGCCGCTACAAAATGGCCGATTACTTTTTTAATTACACATTTTGACACCGTTGATGACTTTCAATTTTTTTAATAATGTGTGCGCGTGTGTGTGTGTGTGCGTGCGTGCGTGCGTGCGTGCGTGTGTGTGTGTGTGTGTGTGTGTGTGTGTGAGTATGTTTGTTCTTGCTTTACGTTTCTTCTGGTAGAAATTTCAATTGTAGTTTTAGGTAGACTTTTTTATGGTAGAAAAATGCGTGAGCTCCTGATGAAGGACATCGTAATTGTCCGAAACTCAGGATCGAGCCTAGCTCCGACCATTATTTCCGTGAGTTTTTAGTCGTTTTGTTTACATAGTAATATGGATAACTCTCACGTTAGTTTTCAAAAATGCACAGTAGAAAAATCTACTTAGTAGTTTTTGGTAGAATTTTTAATGATAGAAAAATCTACCAAATGGTAGAAAATTAATAGTAGTTTTTGATAGATTTTTTATGGTAAAAAATCAACTAAATGATAAAAAAAATATGGTAGATTTTGCTAGAAATTTCAATGGTAGTTTTTGGTAGAAAAATTTAATGGTAGTTTTGGCAGAAATTATGATATAAGAATTTGGTAATAAGTTAAATGGTAGGCAAAAAATCTACCAAATGGTAGAAATTTTAATGGTAATGCGTAAATTGTTAATTGTAAATTCGAGTATAGTGTTCAGTGTTCAGCTAAGTGTTGTCATATTATTTATTGTTCAGCTAAGTGTTGACATATATTATTTACAGAAAAAATAAGTAAAATTTTTTGATCATCCTGTAAGGGAATTTTGATGATGTGTCAAATGTGGCCTTTTAGGCCGGCCCGACTATAGGTTCTAATGCATAATATATTAGACGATCTCTGTGGCGCGGTGGGCTAATACCCGCTTGCATCGCAAAAGGTTGCGGGTTCGATTCCCGCATGGGACAATAAATGTTTGTGTGATCCACAGGTATCTGTTTCTGGTCTGGGTGGTTCAATATCTATTTTAAGTATGCATGTACAAATGAAAAGTATATTTTAAGTTATTAAGTTAGTTAGGCATTAATTTGCTTAACTTGGGTTTAGGTGGCGCTGTGTGAGATGTCCTGAAATATTTATTTATTTATATTAATCGTAAAAAGAATGCAGAAACGATTGACTGTGACTCTTTAGAACGTAGACTTATTTTATTTATTTATTAATAGAACACAAAACAGTTTGTAATCAAATACACATTAGAATAATAAGCTTAAAAGTATGGATCCGAATCACAAACCAAAAATATGTATCCCTAAAAAAGTTGGAACAAAATTATACAAAATTACTAGCTTTACGTACTTACTAAATGATTCAGAACATTGTTAAAATTAGCAGAACAATTATTTAAATAAGAATCTACTACTTGGAAATCTTAGGTGCTAAATATCTTCGTCAGACTAAAAAAAAATCAAACGTAGTGTTTCGTTTACGTTTTTTACGTTTCCAAATAGGCGTTGCGTTGCCTCAGCGAAGTGAGTTATGCTGGCTCTGGCAGATATAGTTCCTATCTCTGTGGTCTCTCCGTATAAAACCGTTCTTTAAATGACAATTTGATTTCGCTTTCAACATAATGACTCAAGTTCTGAATTAAGAGACTAATCGCCACTTTTACTTTTGAATACTAAAGGATCGTTCACATACACCGAAAAACAATGTACACATTACGTTATTCTATTATGATAACACTTTTCAAACCTTACAATATTTACTAGAGTAGTTTTTTTAATTTTTAAAATTTTCTGTTCTTACTTGTACCAATCGTCATTCTAATATACTTTTTTGTCTTTCCCCGTTAGTTTATTATGAGAGGAGATCGCAATGAATAGGACTGCTATTTATTAATACTTACCAAATTTATTTTCTTTTAATTATAGTAATTATGCAGAAATTCATTGATTTCAAAATTGAAAATAACAATCCCTCCCTCGGTAAAATAGTCAGAAAGCCTGATACTGCGTTACAAGCGCTACAGGACAATTTATAGTAGATACACTATTCAATGTTCATATGGAAGTCCAAAGGGGAGGCCTACGTTCAGTCACGGTAAAGAGCTATACAGTAATTTGACTCCCTATAAGCGGTTGAACTCAAGGTCGCGCGAGTTTGCAACGCGGTCGACAGGGATCGGCAAGAAGCGAGGTGCCGAATAGACGTTTTTATGTAGTAAGCTTTCGAGAAATGGTTGTGAATTAGTAAAAAATATCACAAAGTATTTAATTATTTTTGATATTTTGAGTAATTCACAATAATAACGCCTATTCGACACCTCGCTACCTACCGAACCCTACCCAAATCGTTGCTAACTCGCGCGACCTTGAGTTCAACCGCTTCTAGGGAGTCACATTACTGTATATCTCTTTACCGTGGTTCAGCAGTGGACGTCCTACGGCTGAGATGATAATGATTCACTGTTAAAGCATTTGCGCTAAGTCCCAGTAGATGTGAATCGACCTTACATTAGATGACAAAAGTTCAAGTCTCATGGTCACATGAAAGTCTTCTAAAGAGGTCGCGCGAGCACTTTCGATCGCCCATTACAGTTTTACGATTAACACTATAAAAAATATTGATTTTTATGTGTTACAGCTTAATTGGATATTTTGACTTGAGGTCATGTTGAAAAATATATAAGCTTGAGGATAGTTTTCATATTTTATTCTCTGCAAATATATCAAAAGGAAAGAGTGACTGACTGATTTATCAACGACTTTTATTTATTTATTTAAGTAGAGTACCAACAGGGTGTACATCGTGGCAATCTTAGACAAACATAAATCTTTAAAGGAACATGATAAATGTCACCCTAATTATAGGCACAGACAACATGCATAATAATTTGCAAGTAACTTACTAAAAACAAAAAAAAACGTTTTAAAAAACGTTTTCATATTATGGTTTTCTAATAACATCCATTATAGTAAGAACTCATATAAGACCACATTGCACCAGCACCAGCACCAGCTTTCAAATAAAAAAAGAAGCATCAAAATCGGTTCACCCAGTCGAAAGTTCTTAGTTAACAAACATAAAAATATAGCCTAATCCTCTTTTTAAAGTATAGTACAGGAGCCGACTGAAAGGTATTTTTGTTCATAAAGTTTGCATATTTTTGTTTTTTTTTTGTTGACTAAACTAAATAAAAAGTATCTGATTATACCTATACGAGTCTTCTTAATATATAAAAGGAAAGAGTGACTGATTGACTGACTGACTGATCTATCAACACTCAGCCCAAACTCCTGGACTCTGGACGGATTGGGTTGAAATTTGGAACACAGACAGGTTTTATGATATAGACCTCCGCTAAAAAAAGGATTTCACCGTGCGGGCAAAGCCGCGATCATAAGCTAGTTATCAAAATTTCATTTGATATATACCTACATTTTGATAGTATCATTTATCATATCTCGTGATGAATGATTCACATTATAAGCTGTTAAGCTGGCGTCACGCAGAGCAAGAATGAAATGAAAAATTAAAATAATAAAATTTATTGACAAATACTAATTATATACCGTCCAAACTTTACTAACTTATCCAAACAGTAATAAGGATGTGCGGGATTATTTATTTTTATAATGTTATAATTTGTATTTGTACGCACCATAAAACATAACCTTAGTGGGCAGTGGGCACGGTCCGGAGATTTATATATTTATCAGCGCGAGTACAAGCTTGAATATTACGAAAAATTCAATTTGACTCTGTGTGATACCGGTTCAAGCCTATATCTAACTTGGAATAAGGTATGCAAATCAAAATAAAACCAATAAAAAAACACTTACCAAATCCTGAAATGTTCGATGTAAAGCCTCCTTGGTGTACCATTGGTCTCCTTGCTTCAAAATGGCGAAGCATTGCTTCAACAGAGTCAACCTCAACTTCTCTTTTGCACTCTCTTCCTCCATAAACGACATTCTTTGCCTAGCTTTAGGCAAAGGTATCGCCAATAATTCACTTGAAATCTTTGACCCACCATTTTCGTGTTTACATCCACCGTTTTCTGGCTTATCCCCGTTCAAATTGTTGTTTTTACTCTCTGTGCATCCGCCATTTGGTTTCTCGCCTTTCCCACCGTTTTCGCTGTCAGTGCCGTTTTGACAGCTGTCATTTTCATTTTGACAGCTGTCAGTTTTGTCGACGTTTATGACGATGTTGCCGTTCTTCAATTCACTTGCGTTTTCACTGTTGGTTTTGTTTTTCTCGGTGATTTCACAGTCTATGGTGGCCATTTTTGTTTTTCATACTTTACACTGCACACCTATTTAGTTTTGCTCCTTTTGAACCAAAAAATAGAATTGAAAACTTATTGTTTGAGAATCATTAATATTTCAAATATTGAGCGTGCTACTCCGTATAGTTGGATATTAACAACCTATTTTTTTACCTGGGCTTCTGGTAAAGGTTAAGTATTTTTTCTTCTAGAATCAATGAAAATAATAGTCAATTATTTGGTTATCTGGTAAAAAAAAATCGTTGATAAGACTGCAAATAATCTTGTTGTCATTACAAATTTTAAGCCTTTTCTGTTACATAACATATAAGTACAATATTTTTCCAGCGGCTCCCGGCCTAACATTATTACTGATATTATTGGCAACATAAACAGAATTAAATTAAAAATAATTACACCTTTCGTAAGTATAATTTAATAATTACATGTTACATATCGGATCAAATCTCGATTGATCCCTATTCGATTATAATCGATTATCTCGCGAGTACCGTGTGGGAGGAACATTCTTCATGTGAATTAAAGTAAAGTGGTTCAGTAGGTTATTAAATATTACACCTACCTCTTAATTTGATTTTTTTTCGGATAGTAACAAACCAAATACTAGTACAGCTATTTAGGTATATAAATATTTAATTTATCTTTCAATGTAAAACACAACGCATGCTGTGTTCAACATCACACATATTGTAAAGCTAACTTCAATACTGATTATTAAAAAAAATCACCAATGTAAACACATTGCATGTTGTGTCCGCCTATAAAAGGTTATGCATTAAGATAGATTAAACTAGTTCCTTAAAGTATACTGTAAGATTAAATGTAATTAACTGTTGGTGAACCTAATAAAAATAAATAAATAACAGTTAGGGGTTGACAAATTTATTTAGTTTTTAAAAAATTTTTTGTAGTTAATTTTATTGATATTTTTTAATTTTGATGCGGATTCGGTTCGGTTTTCGGTGAAGTTAAGATTTGAAAAATTTATTTGGATAATTTTTTTTTCTAGAAATTTGAATGGTAGAAATTTAAATGATAGAAAATTGAAGAATTAGACTTCCATTTTCTCATTTATTGCCTCTAAGGCGGAACAAAGTTCGCCGGGTCAGCTAGTTCCTTATAGTATAGTGTAAAATTAAATGTAATTAACTGTTGGTGAACTTAATAAAAATAAATAAATAAATAAATTACAACTCAATCAGTCCACCCGTTTAGGCGAGAAAAAGTAACAACATACACACAAACTTTCGCATTATAATAGTAGTGTAATTGTCCCATATTTATATAAGAAAATTTAAGTTTTCATTACATCAAATTATTTCATACAAAAGACTTCAACGGGATTCTTCTATTTATGAAGTATAAATTTGTCTTTAAGCTTAAAATTGGAAAGAGGTTATATAAATGGCAAATTATACGAAATCTTTTAAAAATAATAAAAAACCCAATTTCATTATTTATCTCGAAATTCTTATCTTACTAATATTATAAAGGCAAAAGTTTGTGAGTGAGTACGTATGCTTGTTACTTCTTCATGCCCAAACGGGTGGATCGATTGAGCTGAAATTTGGTATAGAGATAGCTTAGACCCTGGAATAACACATAGGCTAAAACAGTGGGTAAAACCGCTGGGCACAGCTAGTTATTTATAATTTACTAGCTGCGCCAGCGGTTTTACCCACTGTTCTATAGTCTATGTGTTATTCCAGGGTCTAAGCTATCTCTATACCAAATTTCAGCTCAATCGGACCACCTTATAATATTAATGTAATAAAACAACCTTTTCTTCTAGCTAAAACGAGTCGTGTTGCCAAATTTAACAACAAAATAAACAACTATAATTATAACTACAACAACCGAAAAAGAAAAAAAAATAAGAATCGTATAATTATAATTTTTGACTCGAGTATTTCAAGCGTTTTCATGTATACCCGCGGATCTTCAAAATTAAATAACCCTAAGTAGACTCTAACGATAATAAATTAATTTAAGACGTTTAGAAAGTTTTCTGCTCTCAATTATAAACGCACTTGTGTAATTGTAATAATTTATGTACTGTAATTTATCTCAATGTTACAAAAATTAGAATGTGTGGAAAGTGGAACTTTTTTTATTAGTTTGAATTTTAAATTTTATATACTGGTGGTAGGCTTCGGCCGTGGCTAGTTACCACCCACTGGACAAAACCGTGTCGCCAAGCGGTCATTGTGACCGTGTTCCGACATGATGTTCAGTGAAGACAGGGATTTATCCCGCCTTCTAGGTTTATATATCAATAGGGGACGCGCTACGTCACTATTTGATACAATATATAACATGTGATGAACATTTACGAAGAAAAAATATGTTATCAATATTTTTTTATAATTTTATAGACGAAATAGTCAACGTCCTCTTGGAGCTCGTTTAACAAAAATCCATTCATTATGTTTAAACTCATCCGTGTTTGATTCAATGAAAAAACACTACTTTAAATGGAAATTCATTCTTAAATTATATATTTATAAAAATATGCTGTTTATCAATCAAATTAAATATTTATGCATTCCGGTTTTATGTATTAGCATTTATTATATCATTCAAATATCTACTTTTTTATTAAAAATAGAATCAGGAATCTTTGTATGATGTCTCAAATATTAAGGTTTTTTCCTTATTTGATTTTGCTTTTATAAATATTGTTCGCCGCTGCTTCTGACAAAATTATTAAGTTAACATGCCTGGTTACATCACATTCGGTTTAGTAATTTTGAAAACCGTAAAGGTTACGAGCCAAAAATTTTAGTATCAATAATTTTGCTTTAAAATAATAAATATTCTTATAGGTAATAATTATTATAAAGAATTGAGGTACATGATTTAATAGAGTTTTAAAGTTTTCATTTTTAATGTATCAAACTCAGTCAAGCTATTTTCAAGTTTTATCTACTTAAATGACGTTTTTTTATTTTTTTTTATAATAGTTTTAGATGAATGTTTAGTAATAATATTTTATATGCAAATTAAATTAATTTAAATAAAATTAAGGAAACGTTCGTTTCGTTCGCTGGAATCTCTTAAAGTTGGTTATTTTTGCTATTATAACTTATATTTTTTATTTATTTTATTTGGAAAATCAACAGCTGTATGTATAGATTACAAAGTATACAAAATGTGCTTAGCCAACTACGATTAACGAACAACGATTTGATGAAAGTTTAGTAAAATAGATTATGTAAATAAAAAAAAAAAAGGAACGAGCGTTTCGTTTCGCTTGAATCTCTTAAAATTAGTTTTTTTTTAAACACTCTATTTAATAAAAAAAAAATTAAAGGTGCGTTTCGCCCTCGCATCTCTTAATTTTTTTTAAATCACTTTTTTTTTAAACACTATTAAAAAAATCTCACTATTTATCACTGTATACCACCGACCATATATAGAACCTTTCACAGGTTTCGCAGCGCACGCTCAGTTCACACGTGGTGGTGAGACTGACTGACTTTCTGATTAACTCGATACGGGCGATCATCTGAATAGATCGGGACGATTTAGATAAGTTGCACCTAATTTTAACTTTTTTAACCCCAGATGCAAAAATAATGGGGTGTTATAAATATGTTTTTTTTTTAATAATATTTTTTGTGGTTTTAAAACTATCGCTAGAAAGGCTTTCAAATAAAATAAAATCGCATTCGTTCACCTGTTAGCTACGTTGCTCCATACACACAGATCATATACAAGAGAGATATATATACCGCGCTTAGGTCATTTTTTGTATGAAAACAAAGTCACCAAAACATGGTGGGGTGCGGGGGGTGGGTGGCTAGATTTGATTGGCTCGTTCAAGGTCACGTCACAGTTACGTCACAGTTTAGGTAATAGTTAGAGGCATAATATGACATTCTAGTGATGTGGTAAAGTCGCTTTATCGATATCGATAAGAAAATATAAGTTACTGTTATTCTTAAGTTTAATGAGAAAGTTCATTGTATTGTATACGAGAGATATTTTAATATAACTTCAAATATTGTTTTATTATAGGTTAAATGTTTTCTCATCTCTATTAACTCCTAAAGTACCCGAATAAACATTTTATGGGGTATCACTAAAATATGAATGGGTCCATCACTCGCATAAAATTTTTAGTCCTAATTTAATGTAACATAACATTTTTCAGCCTAAGTTTCAAAACCTCTAAAGTTTTTAGGCATAATTTTTTAGCCAATAATTTTTTCCTATACTATTTTAATAATATGTACGCCTAAAATTATGTATAAATATTATTATGCCAAATTATGATTAGGCTAAAAAATATGCGAGACATTTCAGGCCAAACAAAATTAGGACAAAAAATTATGCGTGCGAATACGCACCCAATAAGAATAAACAATAAATGTTAGATAGCGAATTATTTGTTTTTTAATTTGTGACAAATTTAACATTATGTAATTTAAAATACATAGTTTCAGCTTCGTTACACTTCTCATATTATAAGCACCATAATAACCATTCATGAGTTGGATACCAGCAACCCTGTATAATATTATACCCTGATAATTTTGGTACTTTTATGTACGTAATTCTATATACGTAATACCTACCTACTTCAAAAATCTCAATAACATTTTTGTCGATAAAATTTGTGGTGTAAATTTAAATGTCTTATCACTAGTTCATCTGTACATAAGAGAGAACGAGATAATGTTATACAAATTTACCAAGAAAGAATGAGACGAAAAAAGACTTGGCCATTTTTATATCACATTTTATGTTAAACATTTTTCAATGATTAATATCGGAATAATAACTTGCCTGTGCAATAAGATTTCGTCTTTTGCGTAACTGGATGTAGCGCTAGTCTTTCCGCGCCATTTTATTAAACAATACGGCATTTTTAATAATTATTTTTCATTAAGTGTGTGAATGTCACGCTGTCAATGTCGGCCGTGGAATGAAGACGAAAAAGAGGCGGAGCTACGAGGTTATGTTGATTCCGGCATATGACTTGGCGACTGTTACCTCATTTTAGCTTCCATCTCTAGCTTTATGATCTGTGACACAGATAGTTCAAGCTAACACCTCTCTTATGTCGGGGGTTGAAAACCATACCCACCACTAAGATGAGAATCAATATTCTCCTCTCCCTGCATGGTTGTCTGGAAGAAACCACTAACTATAAGGCCGGCAATTGTAACACTTCGATCTACTTCGTGGCCCAGTGGTCGTAGGCCCGGCTTGTAAGCTGGAGGTCCTGGTTTCAAATCTCAGTGTGGCAAAGATTTTCGTCTGGACGCTACCGTGTTTCGGAAGGCACATAAAACTGTGGGTCCCGGCTGTTTCCTATAAGATATGTAGGAGGCAGTCGTTAGGTCATATTGCAGGCACAGTAGTCATCTCGGCGACCTGACACTGCAACATATAGGTTGGCCACACAACCTATAAATTGTGATTTGACTCTGACCGGTAAACTGTCCCGTTGGAGTATAAGCCCCTATTATTATAATATTGCATTTTAGTTTTAAGCTTGTTTGTATATATTTTGTTTTTCTAGTATTTGTTCTCAATCTACCTACTTGGTTGCCTGGTGCTTGGTTGCTTGGTGCTTGGAAGAGATCGCGTTTAGCGATAAGACCGCCAATTGTTACACTTATTTCTGTATAATCTTAGTTCTGCGCTATATTATTGTAGTTGTGTGAACAATAAAGAGTTTTCTATTTTATTCTATCCACCATTTCTAGCAAATCGCAAAACATGAAGAAAATCGTCGAATCATCTCGTCCACTCACCTAACATTATTCTATTACTATATATATATTCATTATATATATATACCTCATCATTATTCTAAAACGAGCAATATTTGGTTTTTACACAAACATTACCTCACCGAGAAAGGTTAAGTGTCCTAGTAACTACACTCATTACTTCTACACATACAGACAAATACGTTGGCACAGAATTTCTAAGCAAATGTTTAAGGTATCAACCGAAATGGTCTGGAACTTTTTTTAAACTAAGAAGTAAACAGGGGGTAAAACAGGTGAAATTAAAAAAAACTTATTAAAAACAAGCTTTTTTTATTATTATTACCATCTAGCATCAAAGTACTTATATGAAGACGAATCAAATGAGCCCAAACTCAATAGGGTTACGTCATTTAATTACGTAGTTCCTATGGCCACCTTCCAGCTCCATCATCAGATCAGCTCCATGTCATAATAATATTGCATTGTCATCCGATTTATACATGGATGCAAAATTTCAGCTCAATCGGATACTGGGAAGTGGGTCAAATTAAACTTGCAAGATTTGATTACAGACAGACAGGCGGACAGACAGACAACAGACAGGTGAAAGTAAATAAAAGCTTGTAATAAATGTGTAAGGTATCAACCGGAAAGTTTTTACAAGCAATATTGCAATTTGAACTACTTCCCGGTTTCTGATTTTTTTTTTTTTTTTTTTTTTTTTTTATGTGATGAAGTAGAAGACGAGCAAGACGCTCTCCTGATGTTAAGAGATAACGGCTGCCCATAATCAGTACAGTGTTACCTAGGATTTCACAAGGATAGGATTTTTTTTTTTTTTTTTTTTTGAGCTGAAATTTTCCATGCATGTCTAAATGAGGTGACAATGCAATATTATTAAGACATGGAGCTGATCTGATGATGGAGCTGGAAGGTGGCCACAGGAACTCCCCTTCGAGTTTGGGCTCATTTGATTCGTCTTGAAGTAATGTTTGCACATTACTGCTCAGGCGGTAGAATAACTGGCACTGTTGGGGTACCCACCTAGTCGACCTCCTGCAAAGGAAGTCTACCCCCGGTATATGTTTGGTATCCCGGTGCTGGAAGGTAGTAGGTAAGCTTGTTTTTAAAAATAATATAAAATTTCACTTGTTTATGATTAATTCTGTATTCAATACTCATGGCTGCAACTACAAAGCTAGCTGTCGCCATCGGCGTTAGCAATTAACTTGTCATTCATACGAACTGATGAAATTATTAATTAGTTAAATTAGGTTTCAATTATTCAAGGATTCGTTATGACCATAAACACTTATTATACGGAGATTTTGTGTAGGTACAATTTAACCTTTTTTGAATTATTTCAATATTTTTAAGAAGCATGTGCGAGCCGAGCCACACTTTTTAATTCATAACTTTAAATAAAAAAGTATTTTCTCAATCGGTTTTGCCGTCTTTGATTAATAGGTTAACATAAAAAATAATTTAAACGTATAATTGTAAACTTTGTAACTAAAATTAACTATTTTAATTTAAACAGCAGAATAAACAAATAATTGCAAACTTTGTTACTAAAATTAACTATTGTAATTTAAACACTAGAAATCCTTTTTAAATATGTCACTTAAAAATTTAATTTTCAAGGATTTTTTTTTATACTTAAGTTGACGTTTGACAGAAATGTAACACTTCAAGACTTGGCACTAAAAGCCAGACTAATTATAGTCTTAAAGGTGTTATTTC
The DNA here is from genome assembly GCA_947507615.1 of Hemithea aestivaria. NCBI lineage: Eukaryota > Metazoa > Arthropoda > Insecta > Lepidoptera > Geometridae > Hemithea > Hemithea aestivaria. The sequence goes on along the minus strand of OX382346.1, from coordinate 374,928 downwards.
TAGACTAGTGTATACTAGTAACTTTCCGCGGTGTTACACGCGATAAAACAGTTTTTATCCCATGGGATAAAACATGGGATAAAAACTGTCCCATGTCATTTCCTAGACTAAACTCTATTCCGAATTTCATCGCCAAGCGGTCATTGTGACCGTGTTCCGGCATGATGTTCAAAGAAGCCAGGGAGGGATTTATCCCGCCTTTTAGGTTTAGGCTGCTATCTACGGAAGCATCGTCGCTTTACATCACGCGAGATCGTGGTCAAAGGTACTTATTACAAGTGAAATTAAAAAAAACAAGCTTTTATTAATATTACCATCTAGCACCAAAGTACTCGTCAAGTCGAATCAAATGAGCCCAAACTCGATGGGGTTACGTCGTGTAATTACGGAGTTCCTATGGTCACCTTCCAGCTCCATCATCATATCAGCTCCATGTCATAATAATGTTGCATTGTCATCCGATTTATACGTGCATGCCAAATTTCAGCTCAATCGGATACCGGGAAGTGGGAAGTGGGTCAAATATAACTTGCAAGATTTGATTACAGACAGACAGACATTGTCTTGCTTATAATGAATTCAAAATAATCTAAATCGGTTCAGTGGTTTAGGCGTGAAGAGGTAACAGACAGACACACATTCGAGTTTATTATATTGTATGTATATTACGTAATTGTTGTCAGTTTTGTGTAAGTTTAAATTATAAATCATTTAATTAAACTTGTCTAGACTTAGTGAATGTACCTATTACATTTGACAGCTTGAAATATTACCCAAATATTTTTAAATAAGTATATTTTTAAAAAGCATTCTGTGTGATTTGGCAGTAACTTAGTACGTTTACGCGTTCATGAAAAAAAGGGTAGTAGGTATAAAATTATTCAAAATATTTTTTCATATGATGCAAATAAAAATTTATGGTTTTCGCAATTTTTCCTTTATTTGTGCTCTAAGGAGTTGCTTCGTGCCAAATTTCAAGATTCTGAGTTCACGGGAAGTACCCCGTAGGTTTTGATTCCTTTGGAATGTCGAAAATTTGCGCAAATTTGCGACATATTCGACTATATCTTTTGATTGCGTTGGCCTAGAAGTTTGAACTTTTCACAGCTCTAAGAGGCAATGGACTTTAGTATTTTCTATAAATTTCAGCTTGTTACCTCCACGCGTTCCTGAGAAAAAGGGTCTTGACAGACAGACGGACGGACGGACAACAAAGTTCCGTTCCGTTTTTTCGTTTGAGGTACGGAACCCTAAAAACAAACAAATTAGGCAGTCCAGGTGAAACTATAGGGCAGAGTTAGTCATATACCAAGAATCTAGATCGATTTGCACTTTCAATTAGGTACGAATGTCGAGGTTAGGTGCTATAAGTACCTACATGCAAAATACCATCCTTTCAAATTCACGCAAACCTTGAAGATGTGCATTGTTTTTAAAATTGTCTTTTAAAAGGAAAGTAAAGGAGGAATCTTCTTTTATAGCTACTATTTACATATTCCAGGGCCTAGGGTTTAAGTTATATACATACTAATAACTTAAATCCTAGGCCCCGGAAAAATAAATAAAAAAAACTTCTACTTGCGTGACTGCAATTTTAATCATCATCATCATCATCATCCTATGTTCGTCCACTGCTGGACATAGGCCTCCCCCATGGCACGCCACTCAACTCGCTCCTCCGTCTTTCTCCTCCACCCACCCCCAGCGACCCTCCGGATATCATCGCCCCATCTCGTCCAAGGACGCCCTATACTACGTTTACCGAAACGTGGTCTCCACTCGAGAACTCGTCTACCCCAACGGTTATCGGTTCTACGGCAAATGTGACCAGCCCATTGCCACTTTAGCTTGCAATTTTTATATTATTTATTTTATAAAAAATCCGATTTTTATGTATAGGTATTTTATGACCTATACCTTTACCTGAAAAAATGATTTTTTTTAAATTTCAGTTCAACATACTACATTCATACATTTAGATTTGATTAAATATAGATAGGTAATACTTAATTATACAAAAAACATAAATACCTTACAAACTGAAAATTATTGTCAACAAGTGAAATTTTAAAAAAACTTTTTAAAAACAAGCTTTAATTATTATTATCGTCTTGTATCATAAAGTACTCGTCAAGACGAATCAAATGAGCCCAAACTCGATAGGGTTGCGTTGTTTTATGACGGAGTTCCTATGGCCACCTTCTAGCTCCATCATCAGATCAGCTTGATGTCATAAAAATATTGCATTGTCATCCGATTTACACACGCATGCAAATTTTCAGCTCAATTGGAAACCGGGAAGTGGGTCAAATTAAACTTGCAAGATTTGATTACAGACAGACAGACAGACAACAGACAGGTGAAAGTAATATAAAGCTTGTAATTTATAAACGTAAAAGCGCAGCAGTCCTATCGCTAAAAAGATTATAATGTTAGTATTAAATAAGACAAACAGCAAAAATTAAAATAATAAACATGGCAGTTCTGACATAGGTCAATCTAAACAAAATTGACTGACAGACAAATTTTATGAACACCCTCAATCCAATACGAATGTTTATAAGGTTAAAAGTTTTAAGAGGTTTTTTTACAAGTTATTTGTTGGCATATACTACTTACCAACTACCAACAACATATCAGAAACAATGATTATTTCAGCAGGTATTTTGTTTTTATTTGCACCAGAACAAAAAATAATAATTGAGGTTCATACTCCAACAGCACAGGTCACCCTACTTACACTGTCAGAGTCAAATCACAATTAAAGGCTGTGTGGCCAACCAACAATATATTGCAGTTTCAGGTCACCGATATGACTACTGTGCCTGCAAAGCTGACGACTGCCTCCTACATATGTATCTTATAGGAAACAGCCGGGACACACAGTTTTACGAGACGATTGAAACATGGTAGCGTCCAGAGGGCCAATTGGCTAATTCTCACCCACTACGATTGATGACAACTTCAATGTACATTGCTGCGTTTATTAGTTTACTCATATTAATGAGGAGGTTTAAGCAAGTAATGTATATTTGGTCTATGGATTTAAGTGTTTTACATGTTGTTTCGTGATAGCCAATAGGCCCTCAGGTGAAAAGTATTTTCCACCCTGAGATTTGAACCCAGGGCCTCCTCCACAAGTCCACTGGGCCACGGATACTACAAACATGGACATAGATAGACTATCGCATGAAACGTCTGCCGAGTGTGTAAGTAATTACCTACCTATCTATTTAATTATGAATAATGCGATCGTGATAGGTCCAGCTTAATAGGGTCGTGACTGCACTGACTGATTGAGACGGACTCACGTGAGGTCTTTGGATTCACACGTGGGTACACTCATGTGGAGAAATTACATTATATTACAAGCTTTTATTTATTAGGTGAAAGACCTGTCTGTTGTCTGTCTGTCTGTAATCAAATCTTGCAAATTTAATTTGACCCACTTCCCTATTTCTGATTGAGCTGAAATTTTCATGCATGTATAAATCGATCTGATGGTGGAGCTGGAAGGTCATATGAACTCCGTAATTAAACGACGTAACTCCATTGAGTTTTGGCTCGTTTGATTCGTGTTGACAAGTACTTTGGTGCTAGATGGTAATGGTAAATTTTATGGTGGTATGATGGTAAATTTCACTTGTTTTTCAAACGAGCACGATTCCATGAGTAAGAAACAGTAAGGTAGGGGAAAACACAATAGATCCCAATGGGTCGACGTGTTGCTGGTTTATTTGCCAGCCCCCGTTAAATATCTTTAACTGGCTTATTATAATTTGAAATTAGAGCTTCTATCGATAGATAAATCCCGAAGATACATTTTGCGCGCGAGTGTACAAGTCTCATCGTGAGTGAACCGTCACGAGTTGACTTACTGACAGACAATGTTATGACGTGGTGGCGTGCGATACCGACACTCATTACGTTTTATCGCTGACTGTACATCACTGCTTTTCAAATCAATTGTTTTCAAGTAAGTGGTTATTTTTAAAATACATTAGATTGAAAGACATAAATTCTTTTTAAATTGAATTTACGTGCAATTTATGAATGAATATTTCAATTAATTTAAATTAGTGATACTGGATCTATTCTTGTATAGTCAAAAAGTGATTTTAATCATTATTATTTATTATATTACATTAAATCCAACTTAGCAAAGTGCAAGTATATTATGTAGGTAAAAGTCTAGATAGTAGATATTTAAATATTTCAGCTAACAAGCAAGTCTAGATCTCGCGATGACAGTCTAGAAATTAGAAGTACTAAAACCCGTTATAAGTATTTAATTAAAGCATAAAAATGATACAGCAATTATTTTTAATGATAGCCTTATGAGTCGACTGCGCCATAACGGAGTGGATTCATACACAGGTAGTACCGACCACATTCTATGGTACTAATTATTATTGCTTTTGGTGTCAATTAGAAAATATGAAAATACTTTAGACGCCACAACACACAACACCTCGACACATCGACGTAAGCACATCGACTTCGCTGGCTCGGTCATCTCGAAAGAATGGGAGAGGATCGTGGAGTCAAGATAGCGTATGTGGGAGGGCCAGTTGGTCGTAGACCCGTTGGTCGTCCCAGGTCCCGCTGGAAAGATGAGGTGGAAATGGATGTGCACGCCCTGAAAGTTGAAAACTGGCGGGAAGTGGCACAGGACAGAACCAGTTGGAGGCTCTTATTGTCGGAGGCCAAAACTCACTTTGGGTTCTCACGCCAACGTAGTACCTAAGTTCTTTAGACGCCAACCCAAATCAGTGTCTCTCTAACCTCCGTTGCGCAAGGGCACTCTATTTTCTTTCTAAATTCATTTTTTTTTTCAATGAACTCTATTTTCGTTTCTTTTTAAACAGGCCGCATCGTCGCCAAGTTCAGGTGAGATCGTCATCAAAGGCTAACAAACCACAAGGAACAAAAAAAAAGATTCTTCTTAGAATTCGATATGAAATCTAATCGCTAATCTCTCGATAAGAACGAGAACTCGATTCATCATGACACCGAGCAAGAACAAGTCATTAAAGTAGCATTGCTCACATATAACATGTCCGATCTGTTGTCTGACCGCCGCCTGTCACCATTGTATGGTAATGTACTTTACGCACTGGGGTGAGAAACGTCGCGTTGGATAGGGGACTTCTGTAACTTCGAAAACATGATGGAAATATGTAAAATGAAATGAGTTAAACATTGTGATTATGTTGTGTTTTTGTGTTGATTGTGTCTTCAACGAAACAGACCCTACGTCAGAGTCAAATCACAGTAAATATTTAAGGTTGCGTAATCCATATTATGTGGCAATTTCAGGTCGCCAAGAATACCTATGTACTACAAAGCCTGCAACTTTTTTTTGACCCAGGAAAATGCATAACGCATCATCAGCCGGGGGGCGCGGGCGGTACGTAGGACTCCCCCACCGAAGATGGGCGCAACGGGGATACCCATAAAACAACCTGGGGGTGTTCCTGTGGGATGCTATAATTCCGGCAGCGGCCACGCCGCCGAAGCATTCATCCGCGGCGCCGACAGCGTAAAGTCTGCAACATGAGCTAACGACTGCCTTCTACATATCGTGTTGGTAACAGCCCAGGCATTCAGTTTTACCTGCCTTCCGAAAACTCGGTAGCTAGAACCCAGCGGTGAATATTTTGTTACACACTGAGAGTGTGAGAAGAGGAGTAAGACGCTCTTATGGTAAAAGATAACGCTGCCGCACTAACGCTTCTTATTCAAGAGACATAGGATGTTAAGACTCCTCAGTCCAGTAATGTCACTTGTGAATAGAAGCTATTCGACGTCACACGCTGCGTTCCCCGCCGCTGTGCGTACAAACTAGATCAAGCCTGCCGTTTCTGTCCACACTAACAACCCGACCGGTGTAATTGGTAATGTGTTGCAATGTATCTACTTAATTAAATATCATTATACTTTAACTAACATAGTAGGCAGTAGGCACCTTCTGAAATACCGATTTTAACCGATTATAAGGAACATCTATGATCGTTATACACACTTTTTACAAGCTTTTATTTACTTTCACCTGTCTGTTGTCTGTCTGTTATCAAATCTCGGTAGTTTAATTTGATCCACTTCCCTATTTCTGATTGAGCTGAAATTTAGCATGCATGTATGAATCGGATGCCAATGCAATACTATTATGACATGGAGCTGATCTGATGATGGAGCTGGAAGGTGCCCATAGGAACTACGTAACCCCATAAGAGTTTGGGTTCATTTGATTCGTCTTGTTATATATACGGAGTTCCTATGACCACTTTCCAGATCCATTATCAGATCAGCTCCATGTCATAATAATAGTCGTCCAATTTATACACACAATTACAGTACGAGTACAATCCCAAACCGGGAAGTGGATTAAATTTAACTCGCAAGATTTGCTTACAGACATACAGATAACGGGACAGGTGAAAGTTAAATAATAAAAGCTTTCTAAAAAAGAGACTTCACCCAAGAGCTAAAAATAAAAATGGTGGCCCTATATAGGTAGGTCTTGAACACCTACCTACATAGGGCCTAAAATGGGCTACATAGGGCCTAGGCCCTATGTGAGTAGTTCTTAAAAGTAGTCAAAAAATAAAATAATAATATAGAGGTATATTTTATAAACAATAATTAAACATGTTGATAACAACTTCTCTCACGTTTTAAAAGAATCAGGAAAATAAACCTAGGCTTCTACATCTAACTTTAACCGACTGAGGTCGGCTACACCACACTTGGGACCTTAGCCGTAACATATATAATACGGACGGAAGCTTGAAAGGTTCGTCCCGTGTAAACTTCCTTTTATAATATTATAATATCTCCTCTTTTATATACTCGTATATATATTGACGACCTCTGTGGCGCGGTGGGCTAATACCCGCCTGCAACGCATAAGGTTGCGGGTTCGATTCCCGCATGGGACAAATGTTTGTGTGATCCACAGGTATTTGTTTCTGGTCTGGGTGGTTTTTCAATATCTATTATAAGTATGTATTTTACAAAAGAAAAGTATGTAAGTATAATAATATCCGTTATCCTAACCACCATATTACAAGCATTAAGTTGCTTAGTTTGGGGTTAGGTGGCGCTGTGTGAAACGTCCTGAAATATTTATTTATTTATCTAATAATATTAATAAAATATGAAGAATATGAAATCAAAAGTTAGATATGCCCACAGGAAATTATGTCAGCAATAAACTAAATTGAAATGTTTATAATTAATGATGTAGCGTGACCACCTCGTTCACTTGCTATAAAAATGTACATTATAAACAAAAACTATTGTAATTAAAACAGATATCGCACTCCAGAGTAAACACTGACGCCATGCAATATCTGAACAATACGATTTCCTTATCTATTGATGTACTAGTAAATAAAAGCATATGCTTTTAATTATTTTAACTGTATACCCTACTACTAGTATTCTTTTATCTGTGACCCTACGAATAATTATTAATTTGCCAAATTATGTAACTGCACTCAAAATATTATTTAAGAAAATGTGTGTGTAGGTACCAAAAACATTTCACATAAATAGGCTCTAAGTTATAAATTATATTTATATGTAGAAGTAAGTAATTGGTAAACTGGTGCATATTAATATACCTAGTCATAGGTCATAAATTCTGTCACATGTTTAATATAAAATTATTGGAACAAGTTTATTTATTATGTAACCATTTATATACCAAAATGAACTTAACAAAACATATATTCTTATGACAATAAAGTTTATTCAAAATGACCTCCGTGATTTTGAATACAGGCCTTCAATCTGCGCGGCCAGTCGTCTATCGCAGCACGAACGAGGTCCATGTCAATATCGGCTGCTGCCTTAATCAAGGATGTCTTGAGTGACTCCAAATTGGGATGAGGCTTTGAGCACGCCTTTTCCTCCAAGTGTTGCCATATCTTGTAATCTAACGGACTCAAATCTGGACTGGAGGAGGGCCAGTCTTCGTGCCGGATGAAGTCGATTTCACGCGCCGCCAGCCAGTCTTGTGTGCTCTTCGCTCTATGAGCTGGCGCCGAATCTTGTTGGAATACCCAGTGCCTGTTATTGAACATGGTATGAGAAACAGGTTCCACAAGGTTCGTCAGGACTGTATTTTGATACACAACTGCATTCGTTTTTACACCTTTCTCACAAAAATGTACCTCTGTTAAGCCCCAATAAGAAACTCCCAACCATACCATGAGCGAGTATGGAAAATGACCTCGTTGGACACGCGGAATACGGTTGCTCGCTTCTTCACTACTGTGTGCGTACACCTTATCATTTTGTTTGTTGTAGCTCTCTTCTACGGTAAAAATTTTTTCATCCGAAAAAAGAATTTCTCGATATTTTTTTCTCGCGTACCGCTTCAACAAAGCGCGGCATCTCTTCAGTCTCAGGTCCATTAGACGAGCATTTAAACGATGTCCTGTTTTTCTTCGATATGCCCGAAGCCCTAAGTCTTCATTTAACACCCTTTTCACCGTGGTTCTGCTTAACCCCATCTGAAGGGCCAACAGTTTCTGCTTACGTTTGGGATTTCTTTGAATTCGCGCCTTCACAGCTTTTATCACTGCTGGAGTCCTAACAGACCGAGGGCGACCACTTCTTGACCTGTCATCTACACTAGAGTCTTCATTGTATCGTTTGATGGTACGATAAACGAATCTTTTGGTTATATTCAAATTTTTCAGTATGTCAAAAATTTGAATTGGCGCGTAACCGCAACGATGCAACGCAATAACTGCAACACGGTCTTCTTTAAGCGTCCACACCATATTTAATAAATAGGCCAAGCGCGAGTCGGGCCACGCACAATGTAGGGTTCCGTAGTTCTAGTAGATTGAATACATACAATATAGGCTCTATCAAATGAGGATACATAAATAAAGACACTTCCCTTGGACGAAATGTAGAATTTTGTTTCAATATATTGTGAAAGGCACGCACGACGTTGTCCTCAATGTAGGCATCATTATTTAAAACGTAAGAATACATTATTATAAATTAAATATACTCACGTATTTATTATTAGGTATATACACTTACAATTATTAATTATTTAAAATCAAATATTTTACATACAATATCTACAGAAATACTACTTATCTATAATTGTTATATTATTAATTATAAAGCAATATTTATTATGTAGGTAATTAAACCTTTAAATTCTTAATAATGAGACAATAATATTAATTATTATCAATGAAACCACGGATATTAGACGAATCATTTTTATGAATCCTCTATTATAATCAATATCATATATCTTATACGTATCTAAATCAATTTTTTATATCACAACAAACAAGAACGATACCTATACAAAGAACCTCAATCTCATACGAATATTCGATAAGCTAATAGGACAGGTTGAAATAGTCCCATACAACCATGAACAATTCGCTTGCGCGATCTAATTTTACTACTAGCGCCATCTAGTTATGCATTAATAAACTATAGGCTAGGTTAGCTTTAGGTATTTTTATTTATTGAGTTGGAACAACAGGGTTGTTGACAAATTGTTTAGTCCATATTGTAGATTATTAAAAATTGTTAGACACGTATTTTTTTTTTGTAAATTTGATAAAAAACAATGGCTTAGTCGTGACGTCAATATACCAGATTTTGTGCATTTTGTACCGGATGCGAAAACTTATAATCGTCGTTACTCAGCCACTTTTTATTTTATTCACAAACAAAAAAATACGTGTCTAATATTTTTTTATTATTTAAAACATGGACTAATTATATTTTGAATTTGCTGACCTTGCCAACATCTCTTTTTTTCAGCGCTGATTTTAACGAAACTAATAATTTTATCTTAACCGCTATAGTTTTCCTGGAAAGTTCATGGTTGAAAGCATACCTCTGATTTTTTTCAGAATTTTAAAGCTAGTAGTTCAGATTTTAGAGGGGGGGGGACGCTCAATTTTTTTTTTAGAACTTGAATATCTTTCAAACAGAACATGAAATCGAAAAAGTTTCTTAGCAAACCGTCCTTCATTTTAAAATACCTATTCAACGATACCCCACACGATGGTATCAGCCAGAAAAAAAAAATCATCCCCATCTTACGTGTACGGGAGGTAGCCTAAATTAATTAATTAAAATTTATTTTTTGTCACCGTTCTCTTACCTTTATTATTACTTACCTGTATAAAAAATTACACTTTTCTAGGACTTATAGTTTCTCCGCAATGCCGCGGACAGACAGACGGACGGACGGACATAGCGAAACTATAAGGGTTCCTTGTTGACTACGGAACCCTAAAAATGAGTAAAATTCTAAAAAGTATACATTTTTATTTTCATGAACAATTCGAAATTCGAATTCAATAAACTTTTTTGTGGCCAGCATTCTAAAAGAAAAGTTTTTACTGTGTGACAATACTTATGACCTGACTAGGTATAATAAATCTTTTTTATTTAAGTTCATATTACTGAAATCAATAATAATTATTATGGTAAGATGGTCGCATTTGGAGCACATTGCTGTTATCCGTGTTTCCCTAGCTTGGGAATCTTCAGGCTTTTAAATGTAGGCCTATTCCAAGAATATAATATGCAATGGAGTTTTCAACACAAGTCACTTTTCTTGCTTCAGTTTGATGTTCACCGCGCAAACACCATTGGTTCCTACTTAAGGCCTATTCAGTAACAAAAAAATCGTATTGTCTTTAGTGTGTGGCGTCTGGATTTTTTACATTATTTTAAACAAAAAGTTCGTCATAAAAATATAAAACCTCTTTGCCAACCGCCTAAGGCGCACTGTAATTGATAAATTGATATATCTTTATCTAGGCCAGTGGGTTTTCAAAATATGCTCGCCTTACTCACACATTTGAAGCTAATTACTCTTTAAATTTGTTACGACAACGTTTCGTTATGCGTAATGCTTAGAAATTGTATTAATTATACCTATTTATATTAAACTATATTATTAATTTGTTGAAATATTACATTAAATCTTAATAGGTAACTAACCGTAACTTTATTCTGTTACACATATTATTTCAACTCTAATAAATATCTAAACGCAACACTTTTCAAATTTATAATTTAATGTGGGATATGGTTTGTTCTGTAACTTTTGCGTACAATAAAGCTTTATCTATCTATCTATCTAAACGCGTCTCAGTCTCAAGTGTGACCAAAATTTATTTTTATCTCTGGAAAAATGCGTAACGCATCGTCACCCTGCACCGGGGAGCGCAGGGCGGTATGTGGGACTCCTCCGCCGAAGATGGGCGCGACGGGGATACCCACTAAAAAACCTGGAGGAGTTCCTGCGGAACGGGACGCCATAATGCCGGGGCAGCGGGTACGCCGAAGCACAAGTGTAGGCAAATCTAAGCTATCTAATCTTAGGTATACCTATCTAAAAAGCCAGGCGCGGATCCAGACCATGATTTTGGGGGGGGTCATCGGCTAGAATTTTTCTCAAAGTAATAATTCATTTGGGAAACATTTAAGCATAGTTATACAATGTTGTATATACTTTACACCCTTTTTACACTAAACGTTTATAGATATTCTTATTTATACACGCGCGAGCAGCTCGCTGCGAGCGCCGAGAAAATTTTGAATTTTTGCTCCGAGAGGCAAGGAAAGTAAATATTCTTAATTATAAAAGTGCGAGCAGCTTGCTGCGAGCGCCGAGAAAATATTGTATTTTTCAGCACGAAAGATATGTTTTTAGCTTGCTCCGAGTAGCAAGGAAACTAAATATTCTTATTCATAAACGCGCGAGCAGCTCGCTGCGAGCGGCGAGAAAATTTTGAATTTTTCAGCACGAAAGATGTGTTTTTAATTTGGCTGCTCCGAGTGCCAAGGAAACTAAATATCTTATTTATAAACGCGCGAGCAGCTCGCTGCGAGCGCCGAGAAAATTTGGAATTTTTCAGCACGAAAGATGTGTTTTTAGCTTGCTCCGAGTGGCAAGGAAACTAAATATTCTTATTTATAAACGCGCGAGCAGCTTGCTGCGAGCGCCGTGAAAATTTTGGATTTTTCAGCACGAAAGATGTGTTTTTAGCTTGCTCCGAGTTGCAAGGAAACTAAGTATTCTTATTTATAAACCCGCGAGCAGCTGGCTGCGAGCGCCGGGAAAATTTTAAATTTTTCAGCATGAAAGATGTGTTTTTAGCTTGCTCCGAGTGGCAAGGAAACTAAATATTCTTATTATAAACGCGCGAGCAGCTGGCTGCGAGCGTCGAGAAAATTTTGGATTTTTCAGCACGAAAGATGTGTTTTTAGCTTGCTCCGAGTTGCAAGGAAACTAAGTATTCTTATTTATAAACCCGCGAGCAGCTGGCTGCGAGCGCCGGGAAAATTTTAAATTTTTCAGCATGAAAGATGTGTTTTTAGCTTGCTCCCAGTGGCAAGGAAACTAAATATTCTTATTTATAATCGCGCGAGCAGCTCGCTGCGAGCGCCGAGAAAATTTTGAAATTTTTCAGCATGAATGATGTGCGTTTAGCTTACTCCGAATGGCTCGGAAATTGAAAATGCGTATTTATAAAAGCGCGAGCAGCTCGCTGCGAGCGCCGAGAAAATATTGGATTTTTCAGCACGAACAATGTGCGTTTAGCTTGCTCTGAGTGGCAAAGAAATTAAATACATATCCTTATTTATAAAAGCGTGAGCAGCTCGCTGCGAGCGCCGAGATAATTTTGCATTTTGTAAATTGTGCCCAAATATTGACTATTATATTACCTATATACATGTGCAAGAACCTCGCTGCAAGCGCAAAGGCTGAGCCGCAAAGACAACATAAAGCGCGAACAGCTTGCAGCAGTTAATATGAACCAATTAATCCTAACTATGAAAGATGCTATACAGCTTGCTACGAAAACCTATGGGTAAATTGTGGCCGAGGACCGAAAAAAAATTAAGTACACAAATTACTCAGTGCGCTATCAACAGCCAAACAATTTTATGAACTTGTACGTAAAGCTTGCTAATAAAGAGAAACATTGCTAATTCTATGACTATGAAAGAAGCGTAAAACCAATCGATATACCGGATTTTTTTCCGACTAGGATTTTGGGGGGGGGGTCATGACCCCCTTGACCCCCCCCCTGGATCCGCGCCTGTAAAAAGCTCATATCTACTTAGATTTATATATTATTCAGTCTCTGTGAGAATAGCATAATTTCTTTGATAGTTGAATTAATCAAGTAGGTATCAAAACTCTATGAGTGGCCACGGTACGTGTAAAAGAATTTAGCTAGGTATCGTTGGCTAGCCTATATTCTGTAATCCATGGAGTTTAGACTGCAACTATGTAGGTACTAGGTTAATTTTTATTAAACGGTTTTATTTAGCTTACTCTGTTTGTTTTATTCATTTTTCTTTTTTCTTGGGTCAAATTTAGTAATTGAAATTTCACCCTCTTCCTGTCAACCGATTGATCTGAAATTTGATATACGCCTTTGGTTCTGGTGACAATACAATTATGTATATTCAATATTGTTGTAAATCCAAGATGGCCGCCGCTACAAAATGGCGGATAACGTATATTTTTTTTAATCATATCAATATGGGTATCAAATGAAAGGACTTGATAAGTAGAATACAGTGCACCATACAAAATCAAAATCAAAGATGGCCGCCGCTACAAAATGGCGGATAACCATTTTTTTCAATCCCATTAATATGGGTATCAAATGAAAGGGCTTGACAAGTAGAATACACTGTACTAAAAAGTCTTAAAATAAAAAAATGTAAAAAAATGTTTTTAAGTTAAACGGTTTTATTGTAAACATGTACTAAAAGCTAAAAAATAAAATCGTGAGGCACGTCAAATATCTAAAACTCTAATGAACAGTTTCACTGACAATTGTAGATATTTGACGTGCCTCACGATTTTATTTTTTAGCTTTTAGTACATGTTTACAATAAAACCGTTTAACTTAAAAACATTTTTTTACATTTTTTTATTAGTTTCCATTTCAGTCACATCCTTTGTAGAGTGCTTTTCAATAAAGAAGTCCCGCGGATTCTGGCGGAACTAAATTTAAAATTATATATCCATTATATTATATTACTGTATTTCAGATCCTAAATATGTTTTATTTGTTAGATAAAGTAAATACCTTTTTAATTAAAAAATTAAATATTATGTATTATGTTAAAAATGTATAAGAAGTTAAAATGTAAAGATTTTAACATTAAAACGAGCGATAGTGGCGCCTAATAAAAGTGACTCCTTTCGTGAAAAGTACACTATAATAATTATCGATTGAGTTTAGCGCCATCTAGCGTAATTTTGTGGTATTATCTAGAGATGTACAATTTTAAAAAACTTTGTTTGAAGATGTTTACTTTTATTTATCATAGATAGCGTAAAATGCAATATTTCTTGTAATACAATTTCTAAATTTAAAACGCATTTGTGCTAATAATTATTTCTAAATTGATTTTTAATTTTAATAATTTAATTTTATTGTTAAATTATAGCTATGAATCAGTCGCAACATTATAATTATATTGTAGCCTATAACCATTTTCGTTACGAATAAGATTTATTAAGAAAAATAAATAAAACAGTTTTATAATAATATTATAACGCATATTTATTGAAAAATAATTTATAAATCTATCTAATACTTAATTAATTGCAATGAATACTTAGCAAATAGGATAATCTACGACTAACATCTTTTTTAAATACACATACATACGAAGGTAATAATTATTATTTTTAATTGAATACCTATCTACTTCGAAAAAATAAATGTTACTCTACAAAAAATAACATGATTTTTCAAATATAATAATAATTATGTATCATGTAATTAAAAATGTATATTATAATTTATAATGATATTATTTCAAAATACAATAAATTAATAACCTCTGAAGGAGGATACTGCTGCTGCTGTTGCAAAGGTAATGGTGGATAAACTTAAAATGGCCAGTTTCACCACTAGCGACATTATCAGGTGTCATCGTATGGGGCGCGCTGCCAACAAGGATAGACCACGTCCTATTCTCTTCAAGCTGCGTGACGTAGGCCTCAGAGATAAGATTTGGTCATCCAAAACATCACTTAAGGGCTCTGGCATAACGGTGTCTGAGTTCCTGACTAAGACTCGCCATGAAGCTTTCTTGGCTGCTCGCCAGCGTTACGGTGTCTCCGGTGCGTGGACTCGGGAAGGAGTTGTCTTCGTTCTTGGCCAGGACGGTGAGCGCCATCGGGTATATTGCATGGCAGATCTCGACGCTATTTCGCCCAAGGGACTGGAGCCTGCGCCCGCGCCAAAGGAATCCACACCGAAGGCTACAGCTGCGAAGGTGAGCGGAGCCGCCGGCCCCGCGAAGGTGAAAAGAATTGCGGCATCCAAAAAGTAGTACAAGATTACTGAATCGGTGTAAAAAATTATAATATAATATTACTCTTGCATGTCTGTCGATTAGAGCTTATCTTTGATTTGTACGAGCTGATCTATTTAGATATTTACTCCTTGGTTTCGGTTAATATTTTTCTAATTGTAATGCAGTGAAGCAGGTATTTGTAAAAAATTATGTACGTAACTCTCAACAAAAGCACAATAAATATTATTATTTTATTTTGACCAATGTCAGCTGTCATTACTATCACAGATTACCAAATTACTATTTTGACTTTGACAGTTACGCTGTACGCGCTGTAGTTTTTTTTTTTTTTTTTCTCTCTTTAGTCAGTTATTGTAGTGCCGCACTTCATATTATGTATTTGCCAAAGTTTTCGATAACATAAAGCTTGTATTATTTTGTTACTTTTCTATCGCTTATCCAATAGTTTAATCAATAATTAGATAGCATGTAGCCTTAATAACTTTTTATATTGATATTATTACAGAATTTTCTTTTATGAATGCCAGTGTATTAAAATATAATATTTATTATTATAATATCTATTTTTAGATAGTTTTCAAGGGTTCATATAATTATTATGTTTATTTACATTTTGTAGCAGTTTTGGTGGGAAAATATTTTATTAGAATTTCGTCTCACCAAGAGCTTTTAGTTAATTAATATTGATATTTGCATTTTTTTTTTATATATATTATTTTATTATTTATATATATATATTATATTTAATTTTAACCTATTATATTATATTTTATTATGGAATTAAGTTTTAGTGAAAATGATTCTTTTCTTACCGCTGAATCAAGCTCATCTTATGAAAGTATTGATGATACTGTAACTGCCACTACCGGTGAAATCCTACTAAATAATCTAGCAAGTTATAAAAAGAACTTTAACGTATGCCACATAAATGCTCAAAGCGTTCCTTCTCATTTTGTCGATCTTCATGAAACTTTTGATACTCCCCTCGTTCATGCAGTACTAATCTCTGAAAGTTGGTTAAAACCCACGCTTCCCTCTATCTCATACCCTCTCCCCGGTTTCCTTTTAGTTAGAAATGATCGTACTGGGAAACAAGGTGGTGGGGTAGCCATATACATCAAAAGTCATCTCAAATTCAAAATTATTGCTCAATCTCCATCTTCATATCATGCTGATGCGGAATATCTATTTTTAGAGGTGGACTTCGGAACAAAGCTAGTGCTGGGAGTCATTTACTGCCCTCCAAATGTCGATTACTTTTCTTCTTTGGAATCCGTTCTTGAATCCCTAATGACTAATTACACTCATTTTTTAATAATGGGGGATTTCAATACATGCCTTATTCGTTCTAACTCTCGATCTCAGAAGTTACGTGACATATTGGAGTCTGTGAATCTTTCCCTATTAGATCTTGGTCCTACCCACCATTCCGTTACATCTGATACTCTTCTTGACCTTATTGTCACATCGCATACGGAGTTAGTGGCTACACATGGTCAGTTCTCAGCTCCTGCATTCTCGCATCATGATCTCATTTTCACATCTTTTATGATTAGAACACCCAAACTCAAGCCGATTATTTTAAATCAACGTAGTTTTTCACGGCTCAATGTTGATGCACTGGATACGGACGCGTCTAAGGTTAATTGGTCAGAGGTTGAGTCGCTTGTTTCTCTCAGTGAAAAGGTAGAGTTTCTTAATAGAAATATCCTGAACCTCTTTGATAAACATGCCCCTATTCGACCTGTGAAAATCAAGCGTTGTTCTGCACCTTGGTTCAATGCCGTTATTCGTCGTGCCATGGGAAAGAGAGATCGTGCGTTCCGTCGTTTCAAACGCGAGAGGACAGACGACAACTGGTGCGCTTATAAAAAACTGCGTAACGTCTGTAACAAGCTAGTCCGAAATGCTAAACGCCGTCACATCGCTGAACAAATTGAGTTAGCAACTCCAGCAGGGCTTTGGGACTTTCTACGGTCTCTTGGCTTGGGTAAGTCCAAACGTGGCGACAGTAATATTTCCGTAGATCTAAACGTATTGAACAAACATTTTACTGCCAGCTGCCAAATCGCGCCAGGAATAAAGCATGCAACGCTCCAACAAATCGCTACGATCTCTCTACCTGATAACGTTCCCTTTAATTTCTCTTCCGTAAGTCAGGATCGAATCAGGAAAATCCTCGGTTCTCTGAGATCTAAAGCTGTTGGTTCTGATGATATTGGGCGCTCAATGATTATTCACATTATAAACCATATAATCCCTGCAATTACCCATATCATCAACACCTCTCTTTCCTGCGGGGACTTTCCTGATCAATGGCGTAAAGCCCACGTTATCCCACTTCCAAAAATTTCAAACCCGTCGCTACCAAATCATTTCCGTCCAATTTCAATTTTGCCATTTCTATCGAAAGTCCTCGAGGCCGAGGTGCATAGACAAGTGACTGATTACCTTTGCACTAGTAATCTGAACAATCCCTTTCAGTCAGGTTTCAGAACTGGTCACAGCACAACAACTGCCCTGCTAAAAGTCACAGAAGATGTGCGGTTGAACATGGAAAACAAACTTGTTACTGTCCTTGTTTTAATCGACTTCAGTAACGCCTTTAATGCCGTTGACCATGACTTTCTTCTTGCAATTCTTCCTCGCTTAAATTTTTCAAATTCTTCAATTTCATGGTTCTCTTCATATCTAGATAAGCGTCGTCAAATTATTCGCAATGGTCAAATCTTCTCGAATTTGCTTGAAGTGGAAACTGGTGTCCCTCAAGGCGGTATCCTATCACCTCTCCTTTTTTCTCTTTTTATAAATCTTCTTTCTGACCATCTAGAGTGTAGTTATCATCTATACGCCGACGACTTACAACTCTATTTCGCCGCACCTGCTGCTGAACTTAGCAGGGCAGTTGCTGCGCTTAATGCAGACCTCTCTCGTCTTCGTAATTGGTCTAATAGCTTTGGTATCTCTGTGAATCCGAGCAAATGCCAGGCGATTATGATAGGCAGCTCTCGCCAATTAGCTAAACTTAGCATGAGTAACCTCCCAAATTTATATTTTGATAATGTCATTATTCCTTTTTCGCCTACTGTCAAAGACCTTGGTGTCATCATTGACTCCAAACTTTGCTGGTCAGAGCATGTGAAAGAAATATCTCGAAAATTCTACGCGACCTTCCACTCTATCATTCGTCTGAAAAATTTTCTTCCTATCAAAACAAAAATTTGTCTCGTTAATTCTTTACTTCTCCCCATCTTAGACTATGCTGACGTTTGTTTTTTAGATCTAAATTGTGACCTTCTAAACAAACTTGACCGGCTTCTAAACACCTGCATTAAATTTGTCTTTGGCCTCAAAAAATTCGATCATGTTTCTGAATTCCGCGAAAAACTTAAATGGCTACCTATCCGCGAGCGAAGAGATGTCCATATCCTCAATCTCCTTTATTCTATTCTTAATGATCCTCACACGCCTAGGTACCTGAAAGATCGGTTCACTTATCTCAAGGACAACAACGTTCGATCACTTAGGTCTTACTATACCCATTTTCTGATCATGCCTCCGCACACCACCTGTTTCACAGACAATTCCTTCACTGTTGAGGCTGTCAGGCTTTGGAATGCGCTGCCATTGAAGATAAAATCTGCGACGTCTAAACAATTATTCAAAAAACGTGTTCGAGAGCATTATGTTAAAAAAGTTCACCCGAATGTACAACTCTAATATAAGAACTTGTGATCCCTGCTTATTAACTTTAATTTCCCCTTAGTGTTTTGTGATTCAGTTATGGTATTCCCTTATATAATTCCAGGATAACATCATATATCTATATAGTTATTTTTATAATTAGAATAATATTATGTTTTACGTATCTATTTGGTTATAGTTTATATATTTATAATATGTATTATTTATTGTATGTAGGTACCTATTATGTATTATTTATGTAAGTATTAATAATCATATTTTATTTATATGTATTAATAATCATATTGTATTATATTATTAGTTTTAGCATTAATAATCGACCGAGCGAAGCGAGGTCTTAGAGTCGAAAGCCGTGAAATGCCTGCGTTTGGACCAGTTTAACGCTTGACCTCTGATGCTTAAGTTTGGTCGACGTTTACTTGAAAACGGTTAATCCAAATTAAATGAAATTTTACACACAAGTTAAGGAGGTTAATTGGATAACGTAAGTAAAAAAATTAGCTAAATAGGTTACAGGGTTGCAGAGATATAGGTGACTTAAAGTCTTTACGATAGGTCTGACGATTATTTCAAAACTGGACCGCTGATAATTTTTTTTCTAACATATACACATTTTTTATAAGCGACACAAATATATTAGCCAAAGTGTATGTTTGTATGTATGTTTGTTACGCGATAACTGGAAAACCAATGGTCCAATCTGCATGAAACTTTGCAAACGCGTAATATAAATCCATAGAATTTTTAAGTTCGAACATGAGCCAAATCGGTCGAAGGGTTCAAGAGTTAAAGAGATTGCTTTATTACAATGAAACCGATGATCCAGTCTTGATAAAACTTTTTAAACCGGTAGTACAAATTAAAAGAATTCTCACGTCCAAAAATGAGCCAAATCGGTGCAAGGGTTGTAGAGTTATAGAGAATACAAAATTACAATGTTTATCGATTATAATATTATGAGAACTGCAGGGATATTCAGTTTTCCGTCAGGGAACCGAACCAAAGACCGAATTGTCAAAAATCGATACGACGTAATACGTCATTTCATACATTTTTGATAATTCGGTCCTAGGTTCGGTTCCCTAACGGATAAGTAAATACTGTAAATATCCATGTTGACTTACTCAAAATATTATGAATTTAAATGATCGTGCGGGTGAAACTTAAACCCATTTTTTATTCAAATAGTAGTCCAGTCAATGAGTGCCCAAAAGAGGCATGTGGATCGAAAAGTCGAAAGCAGAAAAACTAACTTAGGAACTTTGTTTGGACTATTCAGGAGATTAACATACTAAAAGTCCCCACCCCTCCGAGGTGATCCCGAGGGGTGGGGGGGGCCGAAGAAGGTCCCATTTTTAGGTTTTTTGCCTAAATGTCAAAAACTGGGCGTAGTACGATATTTTGTTGTACTACATTATAAAAGCTTTAAAATTTCCTACAACTTTGGCTTTAACACTTTTTATCTATATCCAATCGTTGTCCAGCTATGATCTTCCAAACATGGTCTATTTTTAAGTTGCTGAAATTAGTTTTCCATACAAAGTCGGTAAAAAAATCTTATATAAGTAATATTTGACCAACTTCTGGTTGTCGTACCATAATGAAACTTTGTAAATGTCTAGAAATATGATGACAGTTCAATAATTTGGTACCACTGAGCTGATCTGATGATGGAGCCAGGAGGTGTTTACTGAACCTCTTCAATGGCTATTAGTAAACCCGTCGAGTTTGGGCACATTACACTCGAATTGGCATAAGCAAAAAAAAACCTAAACCTATGGAACCTTCTTCGGCCTCCCCCCCCCCCCCCATCTAAATAATTGTAAATTTTACAATTATTTAGATCTAAGTATTTTAAGACTCTAATGTTCGTTCGAAAAGCATATCTATGAGAAGAACGAGCAAGAAACTTATTGGGATTGTTATTTATGTGTTTATCACATATCATTATGCCATTAAAAATTAAAACCATCATTCACTCTAACATCTGCAAACATCCCTGACGCTCTGTAGTATCGAGACAGCGCCAAAAGCATCCTAAAAGCATTGTTGTACTGGATCCGTTTTTTGTAAAGTTGTAGTTTGTAAAGTTCATCCACAAGTCTTTTGTTTAAAAAAATAATTAATAATTAGTCCTACGTTTGATCACATTATCCCACCTGATGGAAAGTGCAAATGTGATCGACGAGCTGCACGTATAAAAAGTCTGATAATGCCTTGAACAAGGACACTTTGTCTTGCTCAGTAGCTGTAGATACATCTTGAAAACCTGCGAGCCTAGATGTTACGCGTGACTGTCATAGCTCTGCGTTCTCGCTCCAAGTCTAAGTCATCATCGGCTGCTACGACAAAAATGTTATAGAATTAGCTACAATATCAATATAATAACTGTTGTAAATTTGCTGTATAACACAAGTAAAGCTAGATATTTTTTTCCAATTTCAATTCTTCTAATGTCCACTGCATTGGCAACTTCTTAACAAGTGCTACAAACTATGAAGATTTTTTAAGATTTTTTTTAAAAACTATTGTAATATTTATTATTTTATTCTATTATTTTCTGCAAGTGAATACACACATAACCTTTCATATTTTATTATTATTGAAATTTTGATCACAACAATAAAATAGTCACAGAGATAAAGATTTTTTTAATGTATATCCGTTACGTATTTTGAGTTTTAACATTACTTTCAATTTTGGCATTTTCCTTTCCTTGTACGAATATTATAGGTTAAAGTTTCCATACATTTATATTTCGTAGATACTTATAACTTTTACCCATGTATACCTATTTTGAGGGAAATTGGGTCTGCGAGGTCCCAGTTCGCGGCGAACTACTAGTTAATCAAAGCTTAAGATTTAATATTTTTTTGTAAGTATATATGACTGCTTGTAGTGGTAGTACTTAATTTGAAACTATATGTTAGTTTTAAGATTGATTTATTTCCCTAACATTGTCTGCACTCCTCCCATTGTCCAGTACATTTTTCTCCAGTTACAGGGCAACTGGTAGAAAATGCTACATTAGCATTAAGTTAGTCCTAGCGTTGTGCTGAATAATAAAATAAATAAAATAAACCTCAGTTCAATGCAAACGCCACTAGATGGCGCTAAAATAAATAAAAACTTGTTCCTTCCTTCGCCGCTAGGTGGCATAACTCCTAACTTCATCTATAATGATCGTTTATTTATTAAACAAATAATAACATTATATAATAATTGATTAATTTTATCGGTTTTATTTGAAAATACTCATCAAATACATGGCGCTATAATAAATAATATTGTAATTACAAGTAAAACAGAAGCTCGTTACAACTAGTTCTTCCCTTCGCCGCTAGATGTCGCTACTTAACTCCTAGTCAAGTATTCATTGGCGATGGCCTTCCAGTTGGTTTCGTCATCTTCTGAAGCCTTGGTCTTGCGGATCTTCTGCAAGATCTCCCACCCTTTAGCCTTCTCAGTGGATGAGACGTAGGTATTGTCGGGTTCTTGTTCGCGGGTGTACGCGCCGAGTATTAGGCTTTGGACCAGGCGGGCGGAAACTAAAGTCTGAAAAAATTATAGTTTTTTTTTTTTAAATTTTGACCACGATTTCGCATGACGTTAAGTGACGATGCCGCCGTAGATGGTAACAGTTTAAACCTAGAAGGCGGAATAAACCCCTCCCTGGTTTTAGTCAACGTTAACACGGTCTTCTGCTTGGCGACACGGTTTTGTCTATTAATTCGCTAGGTAATAAGTAGGTAATTTAATGTCTTTAAAAGCCAAGAATTTTTATATTTCTGTTAAAAACCTATGTTTTATACCTCGTCAGGTCACTTTTTTAAACTCCATATCGAAGTTTGACGCCGAACGTCTGCTCATTTGCCAAAAATATTTCACCTATTTTTTTTAGTATTTTTATCAATTTACCTTCAAAAGCCTATATTCCTCGTCAGGCAGCCTCCTATTGACCGTGTACCCAGCTAGTACCAGCCCGCCAGCCTTGATGTCGCCAGTGATGAGGATCATGTAGGTCATGGCGATGGCTAGCTCAAACACGTAGTAAGAGTACTGGATGTCGCCAAAATCTATTATGCCGGTGATGCGGTAGTCAGATTTGCTGAAAAATACCATAAAAAATAAATAAAAATCTGTGTGTACCATTTTTTCTTACGTCGAATTGACGCATTCGAATTTCGAGGTAGTCGAAATGACGAACATATTGCTTCAATGTTCCACTTTTTTGCAAGAAGCGGAGAGCCACGCTTTATACCGAGTTAGTCAAAATTAATAATGCGTTAATAATTTTAACGTTAATAATTTAAAATTAATAATTTTAACAAAAAAAATTTTAATGAACCATGCATTTGCACCCTTTAGTATACCATTTAGAGAAGAAAAAGATAAATTGATTATTATGTTTAAAAGTTAAGTCATTAAGGTAAGTCTTATAAAGTCACGGCTAAAGCCTAAAGTGCGGCTACACCTAGTTTTAACCGGCTAAGCTTAGGTTTTAGCCGCAACACAATAGAAATACAATAAGTAAGCCAAGCATGAGATAACTTGGCTCACCTCAGCATAATGCCGTCTAAGATTTGGCTGCAAATCCTCAGCACTGATGGTCTTACTCGCATTGTCCTAATTTAATTAAGATATAGAAAATAATAATTGAATTTTATGTTTAATATGCCAATAATATTTTAAATGTGATTGGTACCATGAAAATTACGAAATTAATGTTCAACTAGATAATATAGAAAGATAAGTTTTTGTGTTTTTTTTTGGCATATGCAGTAGGTATTAAATAATTCCTAAATAACTAGATACATAGGTACCTATTATAAAATAATAATAAACCTATGATAACGCGTATATTACAGCAATTTCGGAACGATGTCAGTTGCTAAGAAAAGATTTGGCGAGGGGAGCGAACTTGCGTGCATAAGCTAGTTCTATTGTAAACATTGTATAATAATAAATTAAATAACACACCATTATAACATTATTAAAAAATGTTTATTTTAGAACCTAATGTTTTTGTACAATTTTATCTATCACATGCAATTCGTGACACATTTTCGTGAAAATGTGACAGTCAGTTTAGCGTGTCTATATCATGTTGAACACGACCGCTCTTATATTACACGTCGTTTCTTCTACGTCACGAACATAATGTTGAGCTCACAGACGCAATATTAAACTGGTTGAAGATATATTTATGTTTCATCATAGTACTAACAAAGTATATCTTAGATAAAGTGATAACGTAAGAGCAACGATCTTAAAATGTTCTTGAAGTGATGCTAAATATATATGGGGAAAATTTCACTTTAAAAATAATAATAATCACTACATAGTGTAAAATAAAGTTGATTCCCGCGGCTGCCTGTCCCTATGTAGGTATAATTATATCTTTAAAACCAAGCAATGGATTTTGATGTGGTTTTTATTAAGAGAGGGATTCAAAAGAAATGTGAGCGTGGCGAGATTCAAGAACTCTAATATCTCAGGGTGAAGATTTAGAAAATTTTATTTTAGTTTAAAAAGGTATGAAAGGCGCCCACGTTTACATTATTATCAAAATCGGTCGAGCGATTTCAAGTTATGATTTATAAAATTTAAGTTTCTTTTTGCCACTGTAGTTAAATTTCATCAAAATTGATGGCAGGTGCACCACTTTTCCTTAATACTTACTACTTGTTTTTATATTAAAGTAAGTATATTATATTTTATAATAACATTTGTACCTACCTAAGTATTAAGTATGTTATGACCTACCTTCCGCCAGGTTTGGGTCCAACGATGACGTTCATTTCGTTGACATCCCCGTGGATGACTCCCTTCTCCAACTCGTCCGCGTCTATCTTGGGCACGACGGCGTATTTGAACTCTTCTATTACCTAGAAATTTTAATTACAGTTTAACTGACAACTTAAATTTTGATTTTGATCTGAGGGCCTATTCGTCCAACTACACGTAAAATGTAAACCACTTGAATCCATAGACAAAATTACGTACATTATAACGAACGCAGCAATGTAGGTTGAAGTTGTCATCAATCGTAGTAACTGTGGGTGAGAATTAATCAATAGCCCTCTGTATGAAGTAGAAGTGTTCTTTATTACTGAAAATATCATAATTTTAAACAAAATTTTTTTCATGTATATTTGCCAAAAAAGGACGAGAAACCGGCTATTCTCCAGCTGCTCCTTCTCGACCTGATCTCGTCCCTCCAGCGATGGCCCACCGACCGGTACCACGTCTCAACGACCTCTTCCCCTTTTCCTCCACGATCCTCTCCCATTCATCCTTAGATATCTAATGGTAAATAAAGAGACGACCACCCACAAGATGGACAGACGACTTTATAAAGGTCGCCGGAAGATGCTGGATGCAGGTCGCTTCCAACCGGTATGTATGGAGGTCCAAAGGGGAGGCATATGTTCAGCAGTGGACGTCCTATGGCTGAGATGATGATGATGAAATAAAGAGATGGTAGATTATTACCTCCTCAGCCAGATCCAGTTTGTCAGCGTCCTTGATGACGTACTTGAACTTGTCCAGCTCTGGGACCATGCTCAGCATCCATATGTGACGGCGCTCCAGTAGACCAGAGTGGTTGAAACTCTGCAAATTAATAGGTACATACTTATACAATACACATATATTGTCGAATCCTCCGTCATAGCCTTACCACTGCCTTCCACATAATCTAAATACATATATAAAAGAAAAGAGTGACTGACTGACAGATCTATCAACGCACAGCCCAAACCGCTCAACCAAATGGGTTGTAATTTGGAATATAGATAGGTTTTATGACGTAGACCTCCGCTAAGTAAGGTTTTTCCGCAAGCATAAGCTAGTATCTCATAGAATTATTGTATAGATCAGGGAAAATTTCACCACTTAAATTTGAACCCAGGGCCTCCGGAAATGGAAATGGATTCAGTTATTTTCAAGGTTTGAATTCAAATGTCTTCAACTTAACATAATATAAAAATCTAAGAGATATGATTAAATCAAAAATAAATGCTGTAATCTCAGCAGTATTATAATAGATGTAACCAATTTTATCATTAGATCATGTATCCATCCATCCATTTTTCATCATACACGAGAAAACACCGCAACAGTTTACTATTATTACATTAGATCAGGCCTTGACTGTTTGTATGGCTGTCACACACTGATCATTATTCTGTGAGCTGTTGTCATGCTATAAAGTTCGTGCGAAAAGAGAAAAATCATATAAATACTATTTTTTTCTTTTTGCACGTAGGGGAGAGTGGGGGAAACGCGAACGCGGGGTAACGGCGAATTCGATAGTTCTAATATGTTAGAAAGAGATAGTCATAAATCACTTGCCGCCATTTCGACGATCACGCCACCACTTGTGTTAGTCAACAACACGGGAGAAGCGGACGCACGTACTTGTCAAGGTACGCAATTTTTAATATTTTGTATGTTTTTGATGTAATTTTTTGGTCAGTTCAAGTTGATGTAGCTTTATTTCTATCTACAATAGCAATTTAGCTTGTACATTGTGAAATAATCACATATTAACCAGCTAAATGACACTGACACAATTGGCAAAAGAAATATAACCTAATTTGTTAATTGACATTTTATTGTTTTCGATCCCGCGGGGTAAAGCCGAACACTCAATGTCGGACAATCTCGAACGTTCGGCATTACCCCACTCCCTTTTGTTGGTTTCCCGTTCAACTTATTAACCCCCGACGGAAAAACGAATAATCTCTCTTCACTCGTTCCCTCAATGTTGAGGATCGTGACTCCTTCCTTGCTGCTTGTCCGACGGAAAAACGAATAATAAATATAGTTAATTCACAAAGCGATGATGCAAGCACGCATGCAGTTTACCTATCAGAGATCGTTGAACTGCCTATTATTTCTCCTAAAATATCAAAACGCAATATCAGGAAGAAAAAATCTACTATTCTTACGAGCACACCTATAAAAGATCAGTTAGAGGAAAAGGAAAACAGAAAAAGAGCTAAAGCAGAAGAACTCAAGAAAAAAACGGAAAAATGCCAAAAAAAGGAACTCAAATAAGAAGACTGAAATGTAGTAAGAAGGAACCTATAAACAAAAAGATTGAGAAAGTTTTAAAGAATTTCAACAAAATAAAAGACTTTAGCGACTCTCAAAACACGAAAGTAAAAGAAAGAGAGAATGGTGGAAAGGGAACTGAAGACTCCTATTGCATTTTTTGTAGAGATAAATATATAGATCCCCCCACTGAAGACTGGATTATATGCTACGTGTGCAAAAAATGGGCTCACGAGGATTGTACTGACAGACAGTCAACATCGTTGGGTTTTAAATGTGATCTCGGTCGTTAATAGTGTTAGTTCGTAATTACCCCACTGATGTCGGGTAAAGCCGAACACTAAGGGTTGTGTTTTTCTTTCATAATTATAGCAATTTATAAAAAAATATGAATGTTGATTAGTAAATTAGTTAGATAGATAAGTAAACTTTATAATTAAAAAAAGAAACAAACTCTGTGATCAAATTCCACTGTTTTATTTAAGTTTTCCCTTAGGTGTTCGTATTTCCCCCACTTTCCCCTACATAAATTGAAGGCACCGTGAGTTAACTTAACGTTTTAAGGAACCTATATTTCAAATTTCATCATTTTATATTCAGGGGTTTCGTCTCTACTATGATAAGTCAGCCAGTGAGATTTCTTCTTTATATTACGAGTATGATAGGAACGTGGGCATTTAAATAGGTATATTAAAAGAATGTATGTGTGACACAAGAGAATTTAAAAAGTATGTATAATTTAACTGACTTCAAGCTAAGTTCTAAATTTCGACAGGTTGTTATAAGACTCTTTATTGATCTACATACAAAGTAAATTCTACAAACACAAAAATTGGAACTAAAGGTGGATCAATTGGCGGTCTTATCGGTCAAAGCGATCTCTTCCAAACAACCGTGATTATTTTCTATAGTTCGTTACTTCGACGATCACTAATTTAAAAAGATCATAGTATGAAAATAGTTCCCCAGCCTAAATAATATTATATACCAAGTATAAATAAGATCCTTTTCTTTCTGAACACAGTATACGTATTTGTGTGAGTTAAACATGACTAACGGGCTATTGTTGTGAACTAAATTGGTTATGTTATGGGGCGACCTCGATGGTCATTTGTTCTGAGGGACGTATCATGTAGGTGAACTGATTATAATATCGTGCTGGGCAAACAGATCAGTAAAACGCATCCATAATAACGAGAGCTTAATGCGAAAACCAACAAAGTGTCAATTTTACTATAATTTTCTTAGTTTAAAGAATTCTGGCTCACATTTTATGCACAAACTATACAAAATTAAATTTCACGTATGGACACTACGCTTTTATGCCTCAGTGCAAAATCAATGTTTCCACTGTGCTAAGGTCTTCCCTTTATTCTTACTTATAAGTAATTAATTTATACTTCAACAGATCAGGTTCCCCTCTATACTTAGACAGTTTGAGTCAAATCACAATGACCAATGTTGCAGTTTCAGGTCACAGAGATTATTATGTGGTCTGTAACATGAACTAAAGACTGCCTCCTACATGTTTTACAGATAATAGTTGGGATCCCCTGATTTATAATCCGAAACACGTACCGTTAAGGAAATTTTGACCTATAGGTATTGAGATTTGAACTTTGGGCATTCGAGTTACAAGCAGGTCACGAAAACTACAAACAATACCCACACCATTTGAAATTTGAACACCACATTCCACATACCTCCAGTTTATTATCAATATTAGCGACGAACTCCCCCAGCTGGTAGAGCAGAGCTTCACTCCTCGGCACGTCACTCAGCCTCTCCCCGGGAATGTACTCCAGCAGTCGCACGGCGTGCTGTTTGCCACTGATCGTCTCCGTGGAATACATGTGGCCGAACACGTTGCGGACTGGCTTGGGACATGTCACTGAACGGGCGTCTGGAAGATTTAGAATGGAAGAAATAGCCGGGGTAGACTTCCTCTACAGGAGGTGGACTAGGTGGGTACCCCAACAGTGCCAGTTATTCTATCGTTTGAGCGGTGTGCAAACATTACTGTGCTTCGGTAGAGCACTGTAGCTAGTGAAATTACGGGGGTTAAGAGTCTTAACATATCTTATGACTTCCGAGTAAGAAGCGTTGGTGCAATTAATCGATTCAAACGGTGATCTAACTTACTTAACGTCAAAACCTACAATGAGTAGATATAGCGAGTTTTCGAGACTTGAACTATCTCTTTACCAAGTTTCATTTAAATAATGATTCAGCGGTTTTAACGTGGAGATAAGTATATGGTGTGGGATTGATGATCTAGAATAACATCCGCACCACAAATCCTTCAGCCACAAGAATACCATCAGAAGACTTACTCAAAAAGTTCATAATTTCATTCTGAGCTTCAACAACAGCCGGATTCTGAGTGTCCATGGAGTTCATGATCTTCAACACATATCCATGTTCACTGTGGTTTGTTATCAGCGGATTCTTGACGTTAGGGTCTTCAGTGATCTTGTAGTTCTTGTCGTCGTAACCATTCAGTTCTGTCAGTTCTAGGACTGAGATGCCGTAGAGCCTTTCTGCCAGTAGCTTGACTGCTTCCTGGTCGATGATCGGCTTGATCACTTTCCCGGGCTCTAGGACTATCTTGTCTGACATTTTGTAGGTTTCTGCGGGGAAGATTAAGAGGTTAAGGCATTTGAAGGGTACAGGAAAATAAGGGGCAGCTATGTATTTAGAGATAAAACTTAGGCCTATTTGGTATAAGAAAAAGAAAAAAAAATTGTTATTTTATTTAAAACTAAATTGATTGAAACAGATCAGATAACCCGTTCTTACAAAAATGTCGATGAGCCCCTTAGATCCCAATGAAAAGCGCCTTGCATCTATAAAATTGAATAAGCTTCCGTCTGCGGTATTTCCGTTAAGCTTTAAGATGGAACTCAACCAGCTTCAAGTCATTGTTATGTCCATTTATTTAATGTTTATTTATCATAATTTACGATTATAACAATGGTAATGTCCTTAAATGAATAAATCATTAGTTTATCGTCCGATAAATATGAGAAGTTGTGAGTTGTGTTGTTCTGCTATCGATAATATTTGTTAATAATTATAATATTATTGTTGTTAATTATTTTATATACTTTTAGTAAGTAGTGTCCTTTCTACGAAATAATAATTTTGAAACCATCGCAAGAACGCTCGGCACGGCAGGTTGATTTGCAGAATCAATCTGTTGTTGTTTTTACATTGAAAACCACTCGTTTTATTATGACAAATTTAAGCACGGTAGGTGTTTACATAGGCGTACCCAGGGGGGGGCAGGGGGGGCAGCTGCCCCCCCCCTGGAAATCGAATGTCATGTAATATCTGTAGAACAAGAAATAAAATTTTCTTGGCGCTCGCAGCAAGCTGCTCGCGCTTTTTAATGGAAGTATATTTTAATTTTCTACCTCTCGCAGCAAATTAACTGCAGTATTTTCGCTACCAAAAATATAAAATTTACTCGGGGCTCGCAGCAAGCTGCTCGCGATATTTTAAGGAAAAATATTATAATTTTTCTACCACTCGGAGCAAGTTAACCGCACTTTTTCCCTTGCCAAAAATATAAAATTTTCTTGGCGCTCGCAGCAAGCTGCTCGCGCTTTTTAATGGAAGTTTATGTTAATTTTCTACCTCTCGCAGCAAATTAACTACAGTATTTTCGCTACCAAAAATATAAAATTTTCCCGGGACTCGCAGCAAGCTGCTCGCGCTATTTTAAGGAAGAATATTATAATTTTTCTACCGCTCGGAGCAAGTTAACCGCACTTTTTTCCTTGCCAAAAATAAAAAAAATTCTTGGCGCTCGCGGCAAGCTGCTCGCGCTTTTCAATGGAAGTATATTTTTATTTTTCTACTGCTCGCAGCAAATTAACTGCAGTATTTTCGTTACCAAAAATATAAAATTTTCTCGGGGCGAATATTTCAATGAAAAAAAGGAAGAATATTTCAATTTTCTTACGCTATGTGCGAGCCGAAATCAAAGTATGGAGTACCTTTAAATAGGTCCTACCTGCTCAACGTTAGAACATATTATGGCACATAGCACAGGCACAAAGTTCAAGTTCAGTAAAAAAATCTGAATCCGCCCATGCCTGCCCCCCCCTAGACCAGAAGCTGGGTACGCCTATGGGTGTTTACTTAACCCTATATCGTTTAGACGTCTTCGAGTACCTAATCGGGGATCATACATCTGACGAAATAATAATTGTACTTATATCTAATCTTTTTAAAATTCAGTTAAAATAACTGAAATACTAGCATAAAAAACTTTCGTTTTTCTATCGACATTTGTTATTATTTTATCCCATTGCTAATCCCCACTCTACCGAGAATTGAGACATGTTTGTTCAATTATCCAATTGAACAATTTGAACTCTGCTCAATGTTCAGACAAATAAACAACATCAATACAATATATTATGTTACTATATAGTAGGTCTGTAGATATTGTTACTATAAATATAAAATACGTAAGTGCCTATAAATTACAAAATAGCATAATACAATAGGTAGTAAATAGGTAAGTACTTAGTCCAAGGAACTTTTTCCTGATAATATACTACCTAATAATGTAAGTCGTTTGACTTGGCCACATAACCCTTTACTCAACTGCCATGGGCCATGACTTTTTAGAAGTTGCAAGAATAATTAGATAGGTACTTAGGTATATTTTTTGGAAATTTTTATAGGTAGGTATTTTACCGGAAGATCTAATCGTAAAATGGTTCTTTTTTTGACAATATAGATGGCGTTACACCTAATATACTTAGTTGGAATATAATTATAGGTACTTAGGTATATTATACCTCAACATGGTTATTCGAAACCGATTTATTACAAGATAATATTGGGAATTGGAAATATACTTAGATAATTATAATACGGATTAAATTTAGTGCTATAATATATTAGATTAAGTTTAGTGAAATAAAATTGTAGGAGTGTAGAGCTTAATATAAAATTCTGAGTAAAGTTGCATAATAAACAAATATGAGACAAGTGGCGCCGGTAGCGGTGGCGTGATGGCACTACCGTCACATGATTGATCACAATGCATTGTTTACTTTGAAATTTTTATGGAAAATATTCCAAAATTTAAACTATAGTTTAACAATTTATGCAAATAATTATGTAGTTGTATAATGTTTAAATCAGTCTGTCTCAATAGATCGCAAAAATAGTTTCAGTTTTTAAATTTATATCAGCTAATAGCTTTATTTGAATAAGGGAAATTTTGAATTAAACCACTAATAAAATAAATAAGGTCTGCTGGAAAAAAACAACTCTGAAGTGAGATTTTTTTTTAATGAATTCAACTAATATCATTATTGTAAATTTATAATATCTCCTTATTATTAAAAAGTTAATACCTATTATTAAAATTTATAAGATTTATGTATATTCGACATACGGTAGTTTGAAATATCTGTAAGTTTTTTAAAGTTTTAATTAATTTTCACTTTTATCACATAAAAAAATCATTAAAAAAACACACCCAATATTTTCACTCAATCGAAAACAGAAAAAAAAACATGTAAAATCACAAAATATGAATAATATTTCTCACCTTATTTATAAATATCTGACACGGTCGTACCTTGACTATGTGACCTAACGACTGACTCTAACACTAATACCGGCACTAACTGCTGAGTAATCTGTGGCTATCGGAGATGAAATGATAACGCCGCGCCGGTGCTATTGACTTTGTAATATTATAGAGAGGAACGGTCATTATGATAAGGTTTAGGTAAAATAACACATTATATTAATGAGTAGGTAAGTACCTATAAATAGGTAGGTAAGACGCTAGATTCAGGTCGCTTCCAACCGGTACATATGGAAGTCCAAAGGGGAGGCCTTTCATTTCAATTTTCAGTGAAGTAGAGTCCTTTTCACGAAAGAGGTCCCGCGGAATTTAGCGGAACTAAATTTAGTTTTATCGATTATTATTGGACTACATATCCTAAATAATTTTTATTTGTTAAATAAAATAAATACCTACCTATTTAATTAAGAAATCATCCTCCTCCTTAGTCGTTCACTCTTGACAGAGTGGTCGTGGTTGATGATGCTGCGTTTTCATTATTGGCTAAAATAGCCCTCGCCATGCGCCTCCACTTGTCACGGTCTCCAGCGTCTCGGGAACTCTGCACTACGGAGGTTTGTGTCGCAGCTTTGATGAGGTCTGTCCAACGCGTAGGTGATCGACCGCGTGACCGCTTGCCCTCCACATTTCCCTGGACAACGAGTCTCTCCATGGAGTGTTCATTTCGAACAACGTGGCCGAAATATTTAAGGATTCGTGCTTGCACAGTCGACGATAATCTCTGTTTGATTAAGAAATCATATATCCCACCAAAAACATTCTGTAAAAAACTAGCCAAGTCTCGATGGAGCTGCTTGTTTATCTCTAAAAAGTAATGAAATCTAGACAAAGTCGTGCCAAGTATAAGGTTCCTTACTGCGATTTCTTTATTATTATAGTTAATGTTGTGTGACTTGGCCGTTGAAGGGTACACAAGGGTACAAAACCAGATGCTCCATCACACTTGGATCGCCTAAACATAAGTATTATTGAAATACGTAGCTTTATCAAGCCTACAATTGACTGGTTATCCAATCAACGTTTTCCAAGTGGAAATTTTCTATCGTGAATGGGTAGCGGACAGATTGGTGCAATAGTGTCATGGAGCACCTGGTGTACCCTTCAACGGCCAAGTCACACAACATTAACTATAATAAGAAATGGAGCTGGGATAGATGGCATCCCCTCTGTGTTTCTAGCTAAATGTGCGCCTGCCTTAGCCCACCCCCTTCGTCTTATATTTAATAAATCTTTGAGTACTGGTACCTTCCCTTCAGCTTGGAAAGTAGCTTTAATTGTTCCGTTATTTAAAAATGGCGACAAAAATAAAATTAACAATTATAGGCCTATATCTATATTATCCACGTTCGCGAAGGTCTTCGAGAAGTTACTTTTTCCAATTCTGTCCTGGCATTTCAAAAACCTTATTATTACGCAACAGCACGGCTTCACATGCTCAAGGTCTACTGCCACCAACTTATTATCGTTCATTAATGACATCTCTAATATTCTTGATAAAAGATCTTCAGTGAGTGCGATCTACACTGACTTCAGCAAAGCCTTCGATAAAGTCGATCACAACATCCTCGCTCACAAGTTGTCTTTAAATGGCATTGCCGAACCACTGCTGAGTTGGTGTAGGTCGTATCTCGGGGATAGAACATTTTCTGTCGTGGTAAATGGTGACTCTTCGGATAAGTTTGAAGTGGGTTCTGGCGTCCCGCAGGGTTCGCATCTAGGGCCTCTCTTCTTTAACGTATTCATCAACGACATTTGTACTAGTTTTCAACATTCAAAATTCTATCTCTTTGCAGATGACCTCAAATTTTTTAGAACTGTTAATTCACTTGATGACATGAGAAAGTTACAGGAGGATCTTGATCGCTTATCCAAATGGTGTGACGACAATCGTATGATTCTTAACTCATCCAAATGCTTCGCCATGCAATTTACTCGAAAAAAGCAAGTACTCAGTCCTGCATTTTATATCAAAGGAAACCTCTTGAGCAATGTGGCTCACATGCGTGATTTGGGAGTGCTTCTAGATGCAAGATTAAGATTCTACTCACATATAGATGATATCGCAACTAAAAGCTTCCAGCGACTAGGTTTTGTCTTGCGCAATTGTAGGGACTTTAAATCTCCTGAGACCAAAAAACTGCTGTACAATTCGTTGGTACGAAGTGGACTTGAATATTGCAGCGTCGCTTGGAATCCTTTCTATGAGGCACATAAAAAACGTTTGGAAAGCATTCAAAAAAGATTTCTATGGCATCTGACTTATTCTTGTAACCGTGGAAAAGAACTGCTTAGTTACGATGACCGACTAAAATTCTTTAAAATGGTCCCCCTCGCTAAACGCAGATATGTCTATGATAATGTCTTCCTTTACAAAATTGTCAATGGAATTATAGATTCTCCATATTTGCTGTCTGAATTACGTATCTCCGCGCCGAGTAGGCTGCCTAGAGGGTCACGGTTCAATGTGTTCTGTGTGACAGGATCTAACTCTAATCTCGGGTACAACGCCCCATTAACCAGAATAGTGCGACAATATAATCAGGTCTCTAAAACCAAAGATGTAGACATATTTGCTGACAAACTCATTAAATATAAAAAGTCTCTCAGTGCCTGACCTTGCTCTTATACTTATATGCTCTTGTATACTTTATTCATATAATGACATATATTTATTTATTATAATTAATAAGTATTTATAAAGAAATTTATTCGTATTTATATTAATATTTTCATATATATGTACCATTAATTAATATTATATATAATATTATTTAGTATGAATTAAATTAATTTTTCAAGTGAGTTTTAGTAATAACTGCCTACCATGTGATTTCCTTACTTTTTTATTATATTATTTTAATGTAAAGTTACTTGCACACCTCATTAAATGCAGTCTGTGCCTATAAATGTAATGACACTTAGCATGTATTATATAAAAATGTGTGTAATTGTTAGTAAAGGTGTACATTATGTTGGCATGCTTTAATAAATAAATAAATAAATAAATAATAAAGAAATCGCAGTAAGGAACCTTATACTTGGCACGACTTTGTCTAGATTTCATTACTTTTAGGGTTCCGTACCTCAAAAGGAAAAAACGGAACCCTTATAGGATCACTTTGTTGTCCGTCCGTCTGTCTGTCTGTCTGTCTGTCTGTCTGTCTGTCTGTCTGTCTGTCTGTCTGTCTGTCTGTCTGTCTGTCTGTCAAGACCCTTTTTCTCCGGAACGCGTGGAGGTAAAAAGCTGAAATTTATAGGAAATACTAAAATCTATTGCCTCTTAGAGCTGTGAAAATTTCAAACTTCTAGGCCAACGCAATCAAAAGATATAGTCGAATATGTCGCAAATTTCAGCAAATTTTCGACATTACCAAATAAATCAAAACCTACGGTGCACTTCCCGTGAACTCAGAATCTTGAAATTTGGCACGAAGCAACTCCTTAGAGCACAAATAAAGGAAAAATTGCGAAAACCATAAATTTTTAATTTCATCATATGAAAAAAATATTTTGAATAATTTTATACTTACTACCCCTTTTCTCATGAACGCGTACAGGTATTAAACTGAAATTCATATCAAATACTAAAGCCTATAATACCTTTAAACTGTAATAAAATCAAACCACTATCTCAACGCATTCAAAAGAAACAGCAATTTTAGTCGAAATTTTAAACACGCAAATACTCTCAAAAAATCAAAACCTACAGGGTACTTGCCGTGAACGTAGAATCTTGAAATTTAGTAAAAAGCAATTCCTTAGAGCACAGATAAAGGAAAAATTCCGAAAATTGTACATTTTTAGTTACATCATATAAAAAAATATTTTTAATAATTTCATACTTACTACCTTATTTCTCATGAACGCGTGCAGGTATTAAACTGAAATTCATATCAAATACTAAGGCCTATAATACCTTTAAACTGTAATAAAATCAAACCTCTATCTCAACGCATTCAAAAGAAACAGCAATTTTAGCCGAAATTTTAAACACGCAACTACTCTCAAAAAACCAAAACCTACAGGGTACTTGCCGTGAACGTAGAATCTTGAAATTTAGTATGCAGCAACGTCTTAAATCACAGGCACAGGAAAAATTGCGAAAATTGTACATTTTTAGTTACATCATTTAAAAAAATATTTTTAAAAATTTTGTATTTACTATCCCTTTCCTCAAAAACGCGTGCAGGTATTAAATTGAAATTCATATCAAATACTAAAGCCTATAATACCTTTAAGCTGTAATAAAATCAAACATCTATGTCAACGTAATCAAAAGAAACAGCAATTTTAGCCGCATATTTTCAAATCTCGCAAGTACTCGCAAGGGAATCAAAACCCACAAATATATAATATTATACCCACTTTTCTTTAGGGTTCCGTAGAAACTCGTAGGTTTGTACGGAACCCTCGGTGCTCGAGTCCTACTCGTACTTGACCGGTTTTTTAGAGATAAACAAGCAGCTCCATCGAGACTTGGCTAGTTTTTTACAGAATGTTTTTGGTGGGATTTCACTTATTTTTGTAGAAACGCTATATTATAAGGTTATCAGAAATACAAACCGTAAGCGCGTTTTAAAATACAGTCAGCGCCATCTAGATACGTGTGCGTTCACTCTTAGTCCAATGCATCATAATAATATTATACCGGGAAGTGGGCCTAATTAAACTTGCAAGATTTAATTACAGACAGACAGACCGACAGGTGAAAGTAAATAAAAGCTTGTAGTAAAGGCGGTATGTCGATCTCTTCTAATAGTTTGGTTGGGCTCTTATTTTAGTTGGCCACGCTAGATATCGCCTGATCATAACTGACGATTTACGACACATATACACACTCACATATACATATACTATGCCTTAAATATATTTTGAATGAATAAGTTGGATATTACACAATTTTAACCATTGACTGCAAATGTAACTTTGTAATCCTATACATTTATATAAGATTACAAAGTTATTTATGCAGATGAATTATCTCGAAAACGAGACCGAAATTGCATGTTTTTTTAGTTTTCCTATAGTTATTACAATAAATTCTAAGTATGTACCAAATTTCAGCTCTCTGAGTTTATGGGAAGTACTAGTTCTATTTTGATGATCATGAGTGAGTGTCGAAAATGCGAAACTTTGCTTTCGCTTAACTTCGGAACTTAATGACCTACAGACTTGAAATTTTGGATTTTAAGTATGTAATTATAGCTTACTGGATGACGAAAATTTCTGTGTTCTGGTCTTATCCAGAGGTTCTCAAATAGGGGCCTGAAAATGCGACGAAATGGTTCCTGTAAAGATGGTACGGCAGTGCTTGCTTCGCGCTCGACTTGGCGGGGGCACTACCGTGCCCCCAGATGAGAAATAATGAAGAGTTAATATGTTATAGATATTTTAACTTTAAAAATGTGCGATAGTGGGGCCCCGCAAAAAGGACTCCTATCGTGAAAAGCACTTATTGACTTTTATATTATTAGGTATAGAGAGGAACGGTCATTGTGATAAGGTATACTCTAAATAACCTAATGCATTATATTAATGGGTAGATAAGTGCCTATTGTTCTCTTTTTTTCGCAATAATAAATGCATTATGCCACAAATAAAAAAATACCGTAGGTAACCCTGTTACCAAGCGGTCATTATGATATGACCGTGTTCCGGTCCGGCATCAGCCGGCATGTGTAGAGCAGTGGTGGCTAAAGGGTTAAATATGTGGTGCAGAATGTAATTCTGGATCACCGAGTTCGAATCCCGGCCCTGCATCTATGATAATTAATTATTACTTATGTGCGATTTTTCCACTCGCTATTATAGGTAGGATTCCGCCCTAGGTAGTTACCACTTACCACCCACTGAACAAAACCGTGTCACCAAGCGGTCATTAGGTAAGTATAATAACATGACCGTGCTTCTGCATGATGTCCAGTGAAGCCAGGGAGGGATTTATTCCGCCTTCTAGGTTTGGTCTGCTACCATCTAAGGCCGCATAGTCGCTTTACATCACGCGAGATCGTGGTCAAGGGATAACCTATAATGAATATTAAAAAAAACTTCATAAGTAGGTATAGGTAAGTATATACCTTTATAAAAGGTAGGAAGGTACTAGAACATAATAAAGGTAGGTAAGTCACCTTTATTTTGTTGTGAAAATTCTAAAACAAGATAATCTTAAAATAGCCAAACAAAACAGATTGATTGACAAGGTCAGTGATAACGTTCGATAAGGAGACCTAGATCGTTCGTTGAACTAGCACTGCTCACCTCAAGTGCTTCAATTGTCTAATAAATCTCAGTCGCAGAGATAACCAGGGTTTTTGGTAACCACCTGCGTAGAAAAGAATAATAATATACTAGCTGCGCCCAGCAGTTTTCGGTTTTACCCGCGCTATACCTACCTATGTAGGTATTATTCCAGGGTCAAACCAAATTTTAGCTGATACGGTCACCCATTTAATCCGTTTAGGCGTGAAAGAGTATGTAACAAACATACCTACCTACGTCCAGACTCCAGACATCCATACATTTTTATAAACATGCACATTTATAATATTAACTAATCATTCAACAACCAAGATACCATAGCTCTAGCATAATATTATACGTAGATTAACAAACATTCCAAAAACGCGGAACCAATCAGAATTATTCTGAGGCGCTAGTTAGGACTTTTATTAGTGCGGCTCCTTAGCTCGATTTTGTATGGAGGTATGACCCGGAGCGGCAGAAAGCATCAAACTTGGCATGCGTATAGCTTTACCGTTCATAAGAAGAAATTGTAGTAGAAACACCCCCCCCCACGACAATGTTTCTACCTCTCCCCCCCACTTTTATGTCCCTATTTTTAGTTTTTTGAGTTTTTCTTGAAAACAATGAGAGCTAGAATAAAAATGTCAAGGGAAAGTTTATTCTCCGTAAAATTCTCTACAATATTGTCCTTTATAGTATATTGCCAGGATTTATAGTTTCAAAAATATGATTTATTTCTTTTTTGAATATTTTCCAAAATTCTATATATTTATTTATTGCATAAAGTATTTCTACATCAAATGAATTATAATTAGGTGATATGATAAGACGTTCTCTGGGCGCAAAACATGTCGTTTTCACGCAGAGGTTTGAAACTTGGCACAATGATTCCTTATCTCCAAATAAGCAGATTAGGATTGAAAACCCCCCCTATCACCCCCTCTGGCAGCAAGGAAGGGGCCCCCCTTCCTTACTGCCGCAAAAAAACTAGAAATGAAAAAAAATACCGATTTTTTGAAAGAAAGGAAGAAAAATATTTATTTGTGCCAAAAACAGACCAGACTAAAAACATCACAAACTTAACTTACATATAATATAATAGTTTGACACTTGACACAAAACAGTATCAGCTCAGCTAAATGTAGGCTAGGTTTAGCCTACGCTGGTCTTCCGCTGATACCTTATTGCAGTGACTCCACGGTCGCCTCTTATGCCACTATCTCATAAAATCTATCTTTCTTTTTTTTTCTTATTCTTTTCTTTTTTTTCTTTCTTTTCTATCTTTTTGGTGTTTCAAGTCATTGTATATTTTACACAGTAAGTATTTTTTCAAATTAAAAATATCCAAATATAGCCTATATATGTAGATTAAATAACATATAACTTTTAATATTTTTTTTTTAATATTTAATACCAAAAAAAAATATTTTAGCAAAGGGGACCACGGTTTTTTTGTTAGAAAAATTATAGTTTTCCTTATTCCTTTGCTAAAATATTTTTTTTTGGTATTAAATATTACAAAAAAATAATTAAAAGTTATATGTTATTTAATCTACATAATATAAGCTATATTAGGATATTTTTTAATTTGAAAAAATACTTACAGTGTAAAATATACAATGACTTGAAACACCAAAAAATCGATATTTTTTTTCATTTCTAGTTTTTTGCGAAACATAACGCCACTAATACCGTTGTTTTATATCAGAAATGAAATGTATATCATCGGTTTATCCGAAATTGACACCGAAATTTTTCTCGTGGCTCTACATCGTCTCCCAGAGTTAATTAAATCACGGTACTTAAATGGAGAAAGGTGACGCGGCCCCTTTTGCCCCCCTTCCTTGCTGCCAGAGGGGGTGATAGGGGGGGTTTTCAATCCTAATCTGCTTATTTGGAGATAAGGAATCATTGTGCCAAGTTTCAAACCTCTGCATGAAAACGACATGTTTTGCGCCCAGAGAACGTCTTATATGGAATTTTGGAAAATATTCAAAAAAGAAATAAATCATATTTTTGAAACTATAAATCCTGGCAATATACTATAAAGGACAATATTGTAGATATTTTACGGAGAATAAACTTTCCCTTGACATTTTTATTCTAGCTCTCATAGTTTTCAAGAAAAACTCAAAAAACTAAAAATAGGGACATAAAAGTGGGGGGGAGAGGTAGAAACATTGTCGTGGGGGGGGGTGTTTCTACTTTTTTATCTCGTTATATGAGAGATTATTTTTGTCTTGCTCGGCTATGTTTCTCTATACGTAATACCCGTGGTAATACTGTATGGAGAAACATCGTTCTTTATTTCCTTGGTTAAAAAAATTTGACTCGAGCGCCACGCACGCCTAGTAATATTTATATAAGCGCCATCTAGTTTAAAACTCCCGTACTTCTAAGTAACCTCTGAACCAAAACACGTTTATAATACTGATTTACGAACCATGCTCATTTAGTTCCACTACTCGTCACTAGATGGCGTATAAATAAAACAATAGCTATTCGACAATAGATGGCGCTGTTAAAGAATTACCAAGGAGTTTTAATACAATTTTATTTATTAAAAACAAAAACAGTTAACGGCTGCTCATCAAGTACCTAACTTTGCAAATAAGCTCAAGTTGCTTTAATATCATTACGTTAAATTTAATTTTCAATTTATTCGTTAGGTATTGAGAATTAAATTATTAAATATTATTATTAAATAACTCTTTTTTTAAAACAAAAATTAATATATTTTAAAAACAAATTAAGCTATTGTTGCACCGGTTGCACGCAGACTTTTCTTCAAATTTCCTTCCCACCTGGTTGTCTGTAAGAGATTGCTTTATTTTTGCGTTAAAACCGACTATTGTTTGCCTCTAGTTTTAAGTTTGTCATATTATGTTCATAACTATTTCTTGTATTTTGGTATTCTATTCTTCATAAACCTTAGATATTTTGATATTGTTATTTTTTGTGTAGGTATTATTTTGTAATTACTGTGTTGATTACTTTAAGTTGCATTACCGCTGTAATTAACAATACATATAAATTATATTCTTAAAACATGAATAAACCTAACAATTAATAAGTAGTAGATTACTAAGGAGGTAGGTAAGTGATACAATTAGTCATCTTATCGCTAATAGCAATCTCTTCAAACCCGAGAAACCTCTTCTACTTAATTGAAGTACAAACACCATCGCAGGTATCAAAAGTGACATAAAATTAATTAATAGGATATTACCATTTTAATTGAAGCGATCTCGAAGTCACCCCAAGTGGTGTAACTTGTTAGAGGTGGGCACAGTCAATTTACGCCGGCTACGCTTGTGACCCTTCCGTCAGGCGTTAATTAATACCGCCATAATCCTCCGCACGCGCCCGGCAAGATACAGAAAGAATGCAATAATAGGGCTGGTAGAGATACCGGTCAAGTTTTAGCCGAATTTTCTTTCCGGCAATTATTTTTACGTAAGTAGGTATCATGTAGGAATGACAGTCAAATAGGATTTCTTTTACAAAAAAAATTTAAACTAATGGTAGACTTAGTGAGTCTACTTAGGTGTTGAAGCTCTAAGCAACGCAATTGATCAGTAAATCTGGGATAACTTAAGATTTTATAATTCTTCCTTATAAATAGACAGCATGTAGGGTTAGGTAAGGGCATACACTAATAATAAAACACTGATCTCAAGGATTAACGCACTGCACTTATATTATCCTTTTCTATATGCACAAGGAAAGTAATATGTCCGTTCCTATCAGCACGAATAACTGAATTTAAAAGAGACAGAGAAGAGTTGGCGCGGTACTTTTATACCTTTGAAAAATAATGTGCAAAATCAGAATATCAAAGTACTTGCAAAGACTTCGAAAGACTATGCAAGTACTAGTCAATACAACTACTCAAAGTTAATTTTTGCATTAATTAAATTAATAAAATCAACACAGCACTTGCATTATTTTCTTTCTAAATATGAAAATTAGAACAGAATTATCTCTCTAGATCTTTTGGCTAACAAACACTAGTGAAACATACAAAAGGATCTATCTTAATTGTAATATCGACTCCAATCGATGACGACAATCTCAGACAAGCAAACACAATCTAATTAAAAATGACCGGATAAAGTAGCCGGATATTCGACATAAAAGCCACATCTCTAACCTTAGGAATTTCGTGCCCTGTATTCAGCAAGTCACGTCAATTCGCAATATCAATACAAAATTTAAACGCGAAATAAAATACAAATTAAAATGGGGTTTAAACATTCTGCTGGTGACAGAGAGGGTGAGAGGTTGTGGCAAAAGCGACGGTTGACGATTGCCTTCATGGGGCACAAATTACTTTATTATTGTGTGGGAATGGATTCATCACACTAATGTTATAAATGATTCACACCTAAACGGGTGGATCGATTGAGAAATTTGGTATAGAGATAGCTTAGGTCTTGGAATAACACATAGGCACAGTACAGCGAGTACCTAAAACCGCTAAAAAGTATGAATGAATGAATGAAATATTTATTTGTTACACACACATAGTACAAGACAACACAAGTATTTATTGTATTTGTAACTGCACTTCGTGGTTATATCCTTTGAAAAGTCTAGAATTTTGATAACAGAATCAATTTACAGAACCTAAGAATGCTACGAGTTGCTATTGCTACTTGCTACGTTGCACGTTACTATTGGCAGCGTTATCTCTTACCATCAGAAGAACGTCTTGCTTGTCTTCTTACTTCTTCACATAAGAAAAGATATGTATAAAACATTTTAAAAACTCACTTAGGAGTGACTTACACACACTTAAGAGTGAAGTCTATCTAGCCTATATTTATAAAAAAAAACTTAGGAGTGACTATAAGACCGGTAGAGGAGTTGCTGGGGAGGTACCACACTTTTGACAGTAGTCCTTCTGTTAAATATTTTTTTCAAAATATTTTATTAAAATTTCTCAGCGATTCAAAGGCGCCGATTTGCTTCAACAAAATTTTTCACTAATGTAGAGAAAAAAACAATGAACTAATCTCAGTAAAACTGTTCATTTCTCAATCTTAAACAGACATTTAATTGTGTAACCTTAAGATGCGGGAAATATCAGCGGAGTGAAGTAGCAAACATAATGCCTATATTATCAAACGGACAACCACCACTATAACCTGATACCTCATCACCAACACAACGTTACACATGAGAGGTCAACTTACACCAGATTATACTTTACAAGAACTTGTTTCACGGTAGACATGCGTTCACAAAGTCTTTCGCAAAGGGAAAATGCTACTAGAATTAGGGAAAATAGACTTTATTGCTTTGGATCTAAGGCTTATTAGGTCGGTTTTCAAAGGTAAAGCAATATTTGTAAGTCTTAAGGCAAAACACTGCCAGATTGAAATCTTGTTAAGACCCGTCTTTTTCAGCTTCTATTGTCTACAATAGCTTTGTGGTCGGCGATATA
Organism: Hemithea aestivaria; assembly: GCA_947507615.1. Classification (NCBI taxonomy): domain Eukaryota; kingdom Metazoa; phylum Arthropoda; class Insecta; order Lepidoptera; family Geometridae; genus Hemithea; species Hemithea aestivaria. The sequence goes on along the minus strand of OX382346.1, from coordinate 330,490 downwards.
TCGCCGTCTCTCTCTAACACGTGGTGTTAGCGGTTTATTTGTCCCTTTCGTAGGTACTTTGGAAATCCAATTTGAAGATTTCCGCTCGATGTAGGTTGGTTTTCTTTTGATTTGTTTTTGAGTTTTGTTCGTTGTTTTGTTCCTACTTGGATGTGGATTTGTATAAATTTCTTTATTTCTTTGTTTAACTAGCAGTTGATTTTGGTTTCGCTCGCTTAAAAAAACAAAAAATCCGATAGGTTGGTGAGTAGACGCGTAGGCTCTACCCACCTAGAGTAACTAAAGGTAGAGTAAAAAATATATTTATTAACTTTGTAAACCAAATACAACGTTTTTTACGGAACGAAGGTGGGCAGGTATGAGATACATTGTTTAGTTATAAATTAACAAATAAAATTTCGACTGAGTCCCAACGAAAATACGCTTCAATAAGATTTTAAGACTAAGTATGTTTTTTTAATTTATTTACGAATAACTAAAAAAAATACTAATATTTTTTGTGTGTAAAAATCATGAAATAGTTTTCAATAACCGAGTACTGAGTACCTATCTTAGAACCAGCCCCGTTTTCAGCTCTAGAAAATTCAACTACCTACGTACCTTCTTCACAACTTTTTGAATTCTCTTCAAATATCCTCAACATGTTTTAATAGTACATTTGTGGCATAATAATATCATTATAATGGTGCGGCGGTATAAATATGGCATTCCGGAGGGTCGCGACCAATGTGCCTACAGCTTCGCACTAAGTAGGGGTGACACCTCTTTACTTTGAAAGATTTTTATAGTTACGTTTAGTCCCTTAAACTTAACTAAATGGATTATATTTAGTTGAGTATTAATATTATAAATGCTAAAGTTTGTTTGTTTGTTACATCTTCACGCCTAAACGGGTGGACAGATTGAGCTGAAATTTGCTATAGAGATAGCTAAGACTTTGAAATAACATATATAGGCTACAGTTACAGTACAGCGGGTAAAACCGGGGCGTAGCTAGTTATTTATATTAATGTCTAAATAAGACAGATTTCGGCAGAACAATGCTTTACATTAAGATCTGTCATTTTATACCTGAATTCTATGAATACGTAAACAACATATTTTTTTTTAATGAAACGTTGCTTCCGTATTGTTGTGAGAAACACATATTTGATGTGAGCAGACTTTTATTTTGTTTTAGGCAGTTTTAGGCACTGGTAACATCCCTAGGCGGGCAGTAGGTGTATGCTTGTTTGCAATCTATGACATATTTTTTTTACATTATATAAGCATGTCGTCTTGCTTATTGAAAGCAAGCTTGACGGTAACCACCCACCCACAAACTACCATCTGTAGACCGCTCGTCTGTGTGTCTGTCTGTCTGTAAAACAACCGGAATAACATTGTGTCACCCCTGGTGACATTATATCAATATCTGACCGGCGGCGGCGGCAGTTAAAAACAAATAAAAAAGTAATAAAATGCAGGGAAAGAGTAAAATAACCCCGAGAAGGGTTCCAGCCCTCATTTGCAAGTTCCGACGCTCCTAGCTCAAGATATCGACACTTACCAACATTTTTAGACGTTTTTTGCACTTTTTTATATCGACATCTGCCCTGTGGTTTCAAATCCTATTGGATAAAAATATTTTTGAGGGTCTAATAGCGACGTCATTTGTTATGTTGGTCCATATTTATTACAAAATAAGTCAGTAATTTGGAGCACTTGAAGAAATTCTTTCTTAGCGGAGGTCAATGTTATAAAACCTATCCGTGTTCAAAATTTCAACCCAATCCGTACAGACAATATCATCATTACATACGTGAAAGTTTTTAAGTATGGATGTCAGGATGTCTGGCTTTATATTTGTTACTCTTTCACACCTAAACGGGTGGACCGATTGAGCTGAAATTTTGTGTAGAGATAGCTTAGACCCTGTAATAACACATAGTTTACAGTCTACACACCGCACGTACAGCGGGCACGTAGTATCATCATAAAATTATATTGAGACAAATTAATTACTTAGTATTAATCAAAGTTCTGTAAAATATTTTTTACACAACAATATCAACACGTGCATTTCCAGTAATCATTTGATTACTCAATAAAAAACCTTACAATACAATACAGTACACAATAGTACCCACAACTACCACGAACAATAACTCAATGATCGTTGAATACCTCTAACAAACGTTTACAAAACTAAAGTAACTCAATATCTGTGTAAAGAATGGTTTAAATCACAGGCTCTTTGTATTTTTGGTATTATTGTGTGTTTTGCTGATACGAGGCATTAGTGCGTGAATATTTAATAGATATTTTGCTAAATATTGTGTTTAAAAATGTTATCTGATTTTGCAAGCAGCGTAAAAACATAAATAGTTGTGGCTTTCCGGAAGCAAGTTCGAGTCCTGTTAAGCTCACGTTTTGCTCATAATCTTATATTTTTAGCAGTGTATTAAGATATTTTTTGTGTATATTGATTGGGTAGGTCTTAAAATAGGTTTAATATTTTCCTCCTCACATAGACTTTTGTCTTTACATATACTATAAATATGTATGTATGTACCCACAAAGATGTGTTGTTACTTAACATTCTATTAAAATTCTATACGTATATTAGTGTTTTAGGGTTCCCTTATTTATTAAAATTTTTATTATAATAATCTTTAAATAGTGAAATGTATTAATATAATTATTAAATCAGTTTCAATATCCTTGGTTATTTATTCATATAAATATATCGTTTTGAGCATTGATAAAATTGGAATCTTCCATGAAACTCACTTTTTACTGAATAGAATGGTAAATATATGAGATCATTTTATAAAACTGTGAATTCTTGTTCGTTATTCACATAGGGGTACTTCCCGAATGAGTGGTAGAGTCTTAAATATACTTTGTAGCTATTCTATTTTATTTGTAATTAAGTACCCACTTTGTAAATTAATTTGCAAAATTATTGCATTTTTGTTGCGAAAAAATAGCTTTGCTGAGAAAACAATCTCTTCACACGTAGGTACTACTTTCCTGCACCCCCTAGGTACTCTGCTAAGTTAAAAGTTAAATAAAATACGGAACCCTTTACGCAACGAATCCTCACACTTGACCGTATTTGTAACCGGACTGCATTAAAAATTACATTTTGTTTGCGCATTCCAAAGAAGTAAAGATTTTTAAAGAAAACAAGCGGTCAAGTTACTCATAGTAGGTATTTAAACAGTAATACGCTTCCAAAAATTGGAAATTCAAGTTTCTAAGTGAACAAATAGGGGCAAGGGGGGTAAGGGAGGGGGGGGAGGTTAAACAGTGGGCACAAACAATAGATATTGGTGATCAAGCGATGGCCGATCGATGTTGTACTGTTGTCTACACAACTCGTTTATCTCGTTCTTCTCGACCTAGGTCTCTACATTAAAGTTCTGAATCAATTTTAATTTTTTGTTTACTTGTCGGCATATTTTGTCCTTCTTTTTGGCTGATGCGAAGGTGAGGCGGAAACTTAAACCTTGTCCAGAGAATGCCAATGGTAACAACATCATGAACAACATTTATTGAACAATTTTTGATAATTTGTTATATTATACTTTTATACAAAATTAAATTAATTTAATATTTCACCTTAATGAGGTACGCAGGATTCAGGATAGAGTAGACACGAGGAGAAAATTGGAGGAAGTTAGTTCACTGGGGGAGGTATTATTATTTGTCAAGCAGTAGGACACCATTACTGTGCTCCGGTAGGAGGGCACTGTAGCTAGTGAAATTACTGGGCTAAAGAGTCTTAACATCTTATGACTCTTGAGTAAGAAGCGTTGGTGCAGTGCTCCTAGAATTTCACATAATTGTGAAATTCTAGGTTACACTGTACTGATTATGGGCAGACGTTATCTCTTAACATCAGGAGAGCGTCTTGCTCGTCTTCTACTTCATCACATAAACAAAAAGGACAGCATAGTTTAAATTATTATATTTAAAAAAATGGAAAATTCCAGATGGAATTTTCCAATATTCAGAGCATTCAGATATTCAGAGCATTCAGATGAATGCTCTGAATATTTATTTTTGTATGAAAGTAAAATGTAACAAAACTTATAAGAGCGCTTGGTCGAGGCGACATGTGACCAAAATGCTGGGGTATATTTGGCCCAACGTATAAGTATTGCCATTCAACGTGGCAATGCTGCCAGCATTCTGGACACTCTGCCATCTGACAGTGGTTTGGAACACTTGGATTTTCTGTAGATTAGCTTGTGGCCGATCTGTGGTTAATAAAAGTGTTCTCAACTGCTAGTAGCTGTAGTATTGTTAGTTTGTTTTTCTCAATTAAGGCATTTGCCATTTAAAAAAAATGTAACAAATTATCATAGGTAATATACATAGGTACATAAATAAATGTTTGTTATTTATGATATTGCCTCCTAGGTCCTGCGAGGTAAGGAGGTAAATCCGCTGGTGTTTTAAATGAACCCTGTATAGACTTGTCTCCTTGATGGTACTTAATACAGTATATTTGAAACGGGTTAATGGCAAGCAAACATTGGAATTAAGCAAACTATGGATTATAATTGCGTCACTCGTTAGAATAACATTATGTGTGTGTTTGTCTTATATTTACTGGTGTATATATGAGTGTGGATGTATGTGTGTGTGTTTGTAGTGTGTACGTGTGTGTTAATCTATACTTGTGAATAGATTTTTTTATGACGAGTGACCAGCCCCTCAAACACAGTCACTGCGTAGACTTATCTTGCTGTCAAGTCAACTGTCATCCCATACATTCACAAGAGTACAATGTATGGTATGACAGTTCAACACTTGAAGTTTCGTCGGGATCCCGTGTGTTATGCTACGGCCACTGCAGCGGTCTAACATGGCGCTCTGTGCAGCGTCTGTGCTGGAGGAGTTGGGCTATTCACTTATTTGTCATAGAACTCCGAATTGTCAACAAGTGAATTAAATTAAAAATTTAATTAAAAAACCCCCAACGCAATACGTAATTCACCATTTTTTTGATGGCGGCCATCTTGGATTTTAAATTTTATATAGTGGGCTGTATTCTACTCGTTAAGCCCTTTCATTTGATACCCATATTGAGGTAGTTGTGGAAGAAAAAAATAATCCGCCATTTTGTAGCGGCGGCCATCTTGAACCGATTTCCACCAAACATGGCTAAGAACACTCTCGACTAAATCTACTTTCAAACAAAAAAAACTAAATCAAAATCCGTTCATCCGTTTGGGAGCTACGATGCCACAGACAGACACATACACACACACACACACACACACACACACACACACACACACAGACAGACAGACAGACAGACAGACACGTCAAACTTATAACACCCCGTCGTTTTTGCGTCGGGGGTTAAAAATGTATCAAATAACGTAACGTCGTATCGATTCATACATTTTTGACAATTCGGTCTTCGGTTCGGTTCCTTGAGGATAAATGAATATCCCTGCAGACGAGCAATTTAGGTGGTTTTTAACCCCCGACGCAAAAACGACGGGGTGTTATAAGTTTGACGTGTCTGTCTGTCTGTGTGTGTGTGTCTGTCTGTGGCATCGAAGCTCCCGAACAGATGAACGGATTTTGATTTAGTTTTTAATGTTTGAAAGTAGAGTTAGTCGAGAGTGTTCTTAGCCATGTTTGGTGGAAATCGGTCCAAGATGGCCGCCGCTACAAAATGGCGGATTACTTTTTTCTCCACGACCCCCTCAATATGGGTATCAAATGAAAGGGCTTAACTAGTAGAATACAACCCACTATATAAAATTTAAACTCCAAGATGGCCGCCACCATAAAATGGTGAATTAAGTATTGCGTTGGGGGTTTTTTAAATTTTTAATTTAATTCACTTGTTACCGGAGACTTTCTTTGCACTCGGTTGACTAGGTGGGTACCTCAACAGTGCCAGTTAGTTTACAGCCTAAGCAGACAAGAATAGGCGCCCAATGAGGAATTAATGTAACTCTATCCTTGAACTCGATTAATTATAATAAGAAATGTGATCATTTGTTTAATTAATTAAAAGTCATGATATTGTTTAATGAACAAATTGATTTTGTTCGTGCTTAATTACTCATTATCAGTTTAATTTACCAACTATCTTGTATTATTAATAAATACGTAGGTGCCTACTTTATAATGTGTGTAATGTACATAATATACAACAACCTCTTTAAAATTAGCAAATTAGGTGCGTGAACAGAAGCATAATTTTTGGTTATTCTTTGACCACGATCTTGCTTGATGTTAAGCGATGATGCGGCCGTAATATGGTAACAGACTAAACCTAGAAGGCGGGATAAATCCCATCCTGGCTTCAGTGAACATCATGCCGGAACACGGTCACAATGACCGCTTGGCGACACGGTTTTGTCCAGTGGGTGGTAACTGGTAACTAGCCACGGCCTCGGTCGAAGTCAAAGACTATAACCTATTTTTTTAAAATCTTCATCCCCATCGTGGCTTAACATCACGCGAGATCTTTTACTACTTTCTTTTTTTACTTTTACCTGGCACTTTTCACAACCACATTTTTTTATGCATTTTTTTATCAAAAGTACGAGTATCTCTATCAAAGCAAGGTAGTTTTTACTTCACCTCTTTATTATTGTAACCAGCTATTGTGTAACATAATATCCACTTGTACAAACTAACATACTTTCTGATGGTTCGATAACAGATCAGCCGTATCCATGACAACCGTCGATAATGTACTGCTAGACGCATGTGCAACGCTGTATACGTGCTACAGCATCCATGCGACTACTGCGAGACTGGTGGCATTTTTTACCCTTCAAGCAAACATGCTTCAATCATGTAGGATAAGTAACTTGCTGTAGACAGTTCTGAATGCATTATCTTTGTGTATTTTATCTTTTTATCCCTACTCATACTCAAAGCACTTTATGTATATTTTCGTTATCAATTGGTTAGCCTAAATATTTTTTGACATACAACTGGCCTACTTTTCATTACGCCATTCCATTCTGTCCAGAGTACAGAGCTTCATATCACATTAAATCTAAATATATATAAAAGGAAAGAGTGACTGATCGACTGACAGACTGACTGATCTATCAACGCATAGCTCAAACCACTGATCAGATTCGGTTGAATTTTGGAATACAGATAGGTTTTATGACGTAGACCTCCGCTAAAAAAGGATTTTGCAACGCGGGGAAAGCCGCGAGCATAAGCTAGTAATACTTTAAATTGTTTATAATAAATTCATATAAGACGTATATTCCTAATGCGACGTCCTAAAAGTTCGTCCCGTGATGTTTAGACGTGAATCGTCGATGATGACGATCATAACCCTTGAGCCAATAACAAAAAAAACCTCCCACAAGTAAACAATAACATTGTTCGTGAGACATCCCCGAGGCACCTCCCCACCTGATGCCAGACCGCGTGGGAGAGATTGCGGTAGATAACGTTCAATGGCAACACTGGTGTTCTAAGGATCATATCACCTGCTCGCATGAGCGTCGCCAGGCATGGACAGCAGTCTTAAATAATAATATGAAGTTACTAAGCAATGAACAAAACAGGTGGGCAAAATCATAGGACGTCGAGAAAACAACATAATCCTGAGTACTGACTCATGAAGTATGTGCGATCAGCTTCAAAATAATCAAAGTACCTTACATGTCAGAGCCAGAGTGGGGCACTTGCCCCAATGTAGCTACGCCCATGCCTACTGGGGAATTCACGCAAAACTGGGGTACTGTTTCCTATAAGTTATGTAGGAGGCAGTCGTCAGGTCATGTTGCAGGCCCTGTAGTAATCTCGGCGACCTGAAACAGCAACATATAGGTTGGCCACACAACCTGTAAAGTGATTTGACTCTGACAATGTAGGGTTAACTGTCGAGTTGGAGGGTTATTCATACGTCTGAAAAATTCAGGGTTCTAATATTATGTACCTAAAATCTATGAATAAACAAATTCTTGCTCTTACCTATAAACATTTAACTCTTAATTTCTTTTATATGAAAACCTTACAAATGTTTATTTTCTAAGGACTGTCCAATCAATCACAAATCAAACCACACAAAAAACAAAAAATCAAACGAAATGAAACCCAAATGGTTTTTATATAAGGCTTCCGTTCACCACCCCCGATATAATGCCAACAAAATTAACAAAGTAACAAATCAAAAATCAGCTCATCTATACCTAAACGCATTATACTGAACCAAATGTGACCAAACACCCGGAAAATCGCAAATTGTGCAAACAACCTTCGAGGTGAATGGACTTTTTGCTACTTTAACTATCGAGTGTCAAAATAGATTATATTTCGGATTTTGGGGAATTATTTTCATTGAGGTTATTTTTTGCTTTAAAAATAAAAATATCGTATCGTAAATCAGGTTAAAACTTAAAACCAAAATATCAAGGATGTCAATAAATGAAGCCATACATTTTGGTGGTCTGGAAGAGGTCTATTTCAGCGATAAGACCGCCGGTTGCAACATCTTTGTATACTTTTTGTTTTTTTAACTATCGCTGTAAATTTTAATTAAATGAGTAGGTACTATAGCACAAAGCTAAAGAAGCTTTTTTGGCCGTTTTTAGGCCGTTTTTTTCCGTAGTCAACAAAAAGTAGTTTCGCTATGTTTTATTAATATTGTAGGTTTGTTATTGACCACGATCTCGCGTGATTCAAAGCAACGATGCGGCCGAAGATAGCGGCAGACTTAACTTAGAAGGCGGGACAAATCCCTTCCCGGTAAGCTGTACATGTAAAGAAGAAAAGGTTAGGTATATTATACCCTTTGACTATGCAAAATTTAACAAACATCTTTATTTCTTTACTATTATATTAACCTATTCAAAGTACTTTTTCTTTAAGTATTGAAAACGTTTTTTACTCCCACAAAAGCAATCTTTGTTTAAGTTCCCAAAACGGGTTGATTTGAAACCGTTTAACAATGCGACTGTCATCCTATACTCTATAATGGAGTCTGATCTTTGATTAAGCATCCAACTGGATACGTCACTGACTAAACTCACAAAAAAAGACCGCCGGGCATAAAACTCAAATAGTCTTTTGAGCGTATTCACTATCTCTTACAACGTACGGCTCTTTAAGAGATGGATAAAGAAGGTGAAGCTGGATAGACAACGCGTCTCCGATGTCATTGCACAAACGGTGTTGCAGACAGTTCATGGGTGACGGTAACCGCTCACCTTCAGACGGGCTGTTTGCTTGTTAATCTGTGTCCAACTTAAAAAAATAAAACTAGTTGGCACAATACAGGATATCAGATGTGTATGTGATTGTGTGAGTAGGTATATTTTACGAGTATGTTAAGACAATTTGTCTTATCGAAAATTTAATAGTGTAGTGGTATAATTCGCTACCGACCCGGAGTCCACCTGTTTTGTTCACCTACGGGTAAGTAAAATTACCCGTGGTCCAACTGTCAGAATATTTATTTTTGTACAACTTATTGTTTGTGCATTGCCTCTCTTCCCGCTGAAACTAAAAGACTTCGCATAGAGATCACTAATGGCTGCTATTCCTGTGGTTATATGTTCTAAGTATTTGTTACAAAAAAAAGGAACGAAAAACTGCTCCATACTCACAGATGTGGAGTTTAACCACAATCTAATGATTGCACAAAAAATCTATTGAATCGTTATAATAGCAGGTAGCATTAAAATTATTGGCCAATTTGTAGAGACCTCTGCGTTTTTCGTTAGGAGAAATTTGTTTCTTAAAGTAGCTTATCTTGATGTATTTGTGAAATATTTAGGAACGTAGAATTGTAGGTCCCGCCCTTTAAAATATGTAGGAAGTCGGATGTAGTCGTAATGTCATATTATAGGCCACCTATGTAGTTATCTATTAGTAGACATAGTACGAGTATATAATATTATGTAAGGCTGTAAAGTATGCCTGAAACTGCAACATAGGTGGATTGGTCACACAACCTGTAATCATTGTGATTTGAATCTGATAGCCACAATATTTTTAGTGCTTTATATTTATTTATTTTACAATTAAGGAAAACCTATTGCTAACAAATAATAGAACCAAAAATGAAAACGGAAGGCTACGTGAGACTAGATATAAGTTATAAGATATGATAAGATAAGAAAACTCTTTATTGTTTCACCACAATTTGTACAATAACTAAAACCCAAACTGAGTCTTGGCCTCCGATACAAGATCACGCCACTTTTCCCGATTCTGGGCTACTTTTTGCCATGACTGAGCTTGTAGCGCTTCCAGATCCCCTTCCACTTCATCCTTCCAGCGATATCGCGGACGTCCAACCGGTCGCCTGCCTGGCGCTCGTCCGTGATACGCACGTTTCACCGCACGAAGGGAGTGTGTGGGCCTTAATTTCGCCGATGATATTCGGCTCAGCCACTAGGTCTTCAATCTCCAGATTTTTTCTAGCCCTCCAACTGCCAATGAATAAAATAAAACAATTTGATATTCCAGTAACATCTTTTATCGTATTTTTACTCCTGTTTATCAAAAGCTCTCCTTACAGTGGTCGCGAGTGTATAGAGAAGCAGTGAAGTAATATCAATTACATACATTATGTTGGGATCATTCGATATCGAACAAAACGAGACTCAATGCGTATTGAATGCCATTGTAAGATATGCATCGGGTTTTATATTATAACATTTGTTTTCATCCAATTATTTAGAACTTTGTACAGTCAACTACTAAGAGATGTATCCATGTTAGGCTTACAAAATGAAGTAAATTTTCATTTGCCACAATAAACAACCCTTGGTTCGTGACATTTCTAGTAGCAATCAAACTTTATATTACCATCAACTCGTTTAATATGCAACAATGATGTATCCCACTACTTTTCCTTAGGTGATACATAATAATAGCATTTAAAATGAATCGAATATAGTATAAGATTTGGTGGATACTGAAAATGTCACGAAGTAAGGGTAAATAATTGTTGCATACTAAAAGTTCCTTCATTTTGTAAGACTAACATGGATACATAGCTTTGTAGTTGACTGTACCTACTATTCATTAAACACTGGCTATGCCCAATGTTTATTACAAGTATGTAGCTATATAAACTCTAAGCAACATAAGTAGGTACCAATCGGTGCCATGTAGGCGTAAAAAAATAACAGACATTCATCCCTTACAAATTCTTTAAAGAAGAAATATTAGTAGGCTGAAAAATAGCTAATTTTTTATTTTTTTTGTCAGGTACTCACGGACGTTATCTCAAATTTAAACATGATTTCATTGTTATTAGGGGTTAGGTACCTATAATATTCTAGTTGTTACCCCAGCTTTGCTCTATACGAAAACAAAAAATACTAGAGAGCTTTAATTTATTAAATATCATTAATGGAACTAGGCGTTACTTTGCGGAAATCCATCACAACAATTATTATTTAATATTTAGTGTTAATTTATAAAACTCTTTCTCTACTTCTTTTTTTTTTCTTTCTTTTTTCGTCTTTGTTCTAGCTAAGTTTCGCGTAACCACATAACTAACACTAACAAATAGTTATAACCCTTAATGGATGCATATGCGGGAGGGCGGGTGGTGCACTCGGTGGTGGAATTAATACTAATTACTATTTTGGTAACGTTTGAATTCCTCGCCGTCTCTTAAAACTTAGCTAGATTCACAAATTTAGAGCGGAATTAACGCTAAATATTAAATAATAATTGTTATTAAATATCATCATATTTTTTTTTTGTATTTTTAACAGCATTATACGCCGAACTGTCTATACAAACCTGAGCAATTATAAGTAGTAGGTATTATAAGCGGTATAACAACATAATTTAAAGAACTCGTATTTGATTTCTCAATTCTCACAATGTACCGAGCAGACGTCCTACTGTGAAACCACTTCATAATAAAACCACACCCATCATTAACGTTTCAACCATATACTCAATTTAAGAGTAGCCCCGCCCATTGTGATTTGTAATGCTGTACACACAATACGTACTCAATAAATATTTAATTTCTTTGTAATTTAAACGTTTTTAACGGTAGGAACGCTTACCAATAATCATAATGGATGGTGTCGATCAGAATGTGGTATTACATCCTTAATTTTTATATTATAGCGCAAAATAATACCATTGACTTTTTTCATTAGATAATTAAAAATATTTTTGAAGTACTATGAATGTCAAGACATGCAAATTAGGTGCCTGATGGTGGTCATAATTTCGCATATTTCAGACACAATCCCATCAAGTGTTTCAAAATTCAAATTGTTGGCGGCACTGCTATGTGCCTGTCATCGTGAGATATCAGTTGCTGAGTTGTTGAATCTCATCATGTCCAGCAATGTCGCTGGTAACTATCCCCTTCGGTCCAGAATACAGTAATGTCTGCACATTGCTTGACGGAAGAATAACTGTCAAAGGTGAACTCATAAACACATATTATCACATTAAGTCGTTAACGCCCATAATCACCCCAAAACGATTACATTACCAATCACTCAAAAAACTAAACACTACAATTAACAATCCAACTCAAAAGCGGAACAATCAAACTTGAAAGAGGAACAATTGAACTTAAAAGCGGAACAATTGAATTTAAAAGTCGAACAATGAGACTTAAAAGTGGAACAATAAATAGAGAAACAAAACACGATCGCCACACGAAGCCCATCGACTCTGTTATAAAAGTGCGTTTGAAACCACTGAACTAATTGTTTTTATTGTTTTCTTTGTAAATGTACCCTACATTATGAGAATAGGGCTCTCGGGTAATTGTTGACGAATTACCTCTTAAACTTTTGAACTTCATTTTAAAGTACTTTATAAAAGAGACTGAGTGAAACGTTATGATATTTTTAATTACAACATTTTCTTACATACATATGTTACAGCTAAAGTCCGAAGTGAGGCTACACCTTGGTTTAGACCTATAATAATATAGGTGTAGCCGACCGCAGTCGGTTAAAGTTAGGTGTAGAAGATTTATTTTTGGCCTCACGTGTTTAAAACGTGAGACAAGTTGTCATCAACATTAAGTATCCCTTAATGATAAATTAAGAACTCTGGCATAAGGATAAGTCGGATCTGGTGCTTCACCGGCTGCTGCCGCAGCACTATATAATATATTGTAGGTATTGGCTTATTTACATGCGCAGTGCGTAATTTCTAAGCACTGGGGGTCAAGAGTCAAGAGTCAAGACAAGCAAATCATATGGTATGATGTATGATCTGATTCCTGATGGTAACAATCAATTGCCATCAGGAACATGATTTGCTCAGGTCTGTTTGAGTGTAAACTCCAATTAATAATATTATTGATCACTCTACACTGTACATGGTAAGAAATCGTCCTCTGGCTCGTTTTCCAACGCCAAACAGGCCTTTCAGTCGTTTAATAGAAATGATATTATAACCTACTTACAGGGCAGGGCTAGAAATGACATGGGACACAAATTTAACAGTGAGTCGGTGAGCGATCAGACGAGCAGTGAGGAAGGCTGTCCACTCGAGTGTCTGTACACTCTACGTCGAGAGTTACACTGTGTTACTGGGCCGGATTGAGGAAAGGTAAGGTAACCGCTGCATCTGTTGGAAAATATTTTACGACCTATCCAGCGGAGGGTATTGTCTGTGCAAGCGAACATGCTTGCCCGTAGGTTCGCGCGCTGTGTGGATGAGGTGAAAGTGACGCTATTCCGAGTGTACTGCACTTTACTGTACACGTGTGGCTTATGGGCGAGATACACTCGCGGGTCCAAGTCAATAACGCGTTTAGGGCGGTGTTGGGGCTACCACGTTACTGCAGTGCCTCTGGCATGTTCGCTTCTGCACGAGTGGACTGTTTCCACACAAATATGCGCAAGCGTAGTGCGTCGCTCGTGCGCAGAGTGTGAGCTAGCACTAACTCCTTTAGGAGGTGTAAGTAGTATGTGAATATATTTGTTATTTATTGTATTGTGTTATTTTATCTATTTTATTATCTATCTATACTATTATATAAAGAGGTAATCTGACTGACTGACTCATCATCAAGAGACAAAACCGCTGAACCGATTGAGTTCAAATTTCAACCGCGTGTTTTTTAGGTGGCGTAGACGACGACTGAGAAGCGATTTTGCCACTGGAAAAGATTTACTAGTTTATGTAACAAAGTATTACTACTACTTAACAATATACTAGTTTTTGTAACTCGATATGCAATAAAGTGTATTCTAATCTATACCAGCGTCCGTCCCTGCAATACCACCGTGCTAGTATTTTGTCAGTCGGCAGCTTTGTCGCAGCTCATCGCTTCTAACATCGCCCGTCCCTCTCCGGCCGCGTGTGCGAGAGCGAGACGGCACTCGTCACGGGACACTGCCGGACTCCAAATATTGAATCACTTATTGGCTACAATACTACATATTTGTCCTCTTCACATTTTTTACTCAACCTTTTAACTGTTCTGTTGATACCCACTGTTTGTCTTCGAACCTGATTTTTAATGGAAAAAATCTTTAAAAAGTTACTCGTGTGTAAGGTCGGTCAGAGGATCAGAATGCGGTTTTATACAAATAAAGTGAATTAAAAAATATTAGACCGACGCCAAGCTCGCTTCTAACAAGCGAAAAACAAAACAGCGGGTGCAGGCTGAAAAAATCAGTAGTCAGATTAATCTGACAAAACGCTGTGCCTGTTCCCATTGGCAAGTACCTACATTTTTTTTTAACATATGTAATCTTAAGCTATAATAGAGCCAATATGATGATTAAATTACACTTAAGACAAAGTGTATGTTAATACAAATGACTTGCCTTTTATAACGCTCATGTTATAGTTATGGTTAAATAAATAAATTGAATTGATGTATTTTCATATCATTTCATCAATAAAGCTGACTCTTGACACAGATTTTAACAGTAGACTTCAATTGCAGGAGGTCGACTAGGTGGGTAATCCAACAGTGCCAGTTATTCTACCGCCTGAGCAGTGATGTGCACAGGTAGGAGTGCACTGTAGCTAGTGAAATTACTGGGCTGAAGGGTCTTGTGACTCTCGTAAAAAGCGTTGGCGCAGTGCATCCAGTATTTTACGTTTGTAAAATACTGGGTGCTGTACTAATTATGGGCAGCGTTATCTCTTGCCATCAGGAGAGCGTCTTGCTCGTCTTCTTACTTCGTTGTATAAAAAAGTTTTCTGATTAATTAATAACATAAAATAAAATATTCAGAGGCATGTTTAAATAACAAAAACCTAAAGTAATCAATAATGTGTAAAGGGTTGGCCACACAATCGTTCCGGTCGCTATAGTTGTATTAATTCGCCATACTTGTGTCTGTCCACCGCATTTATTGTATTCCAAGCGGGCTTAGACTAGTGTGGAGACGGCTTTGTTATTTATTTGATTTTTTTATTTAAAGTAATGCTTAAAAATCGGTTCGAATCGATTTTATAAAAGGACTTTCCACTAATATTATAAATACGAAACAGTCCACGACTAAACGGGTAAATTAATTTGGCTGAAGTTTGGTAAGCTTGGCAGTTTAGGGGTCTAAACTGCCAAGCTTACCAAACTTCAGCCAAGAAGCAAGCTAGCTAGCTAGTATCCAAGCCGTATTCTTAAATTGGGCAATAAATGGCTTTTTATTTATTTTTAGAATTACACATCTACTACTTTTACTTTGTGTCACTGTTGGTTACACCTTTGCACACAGCTGGTGTATGTATTAAATAAATAAATATATTTACTTGACTCGACTTGTGAATTGACTCGTGACTTGAATTGTAAATTAGATTTAGTTTAGATTGTGGGGCATATTTGACTCAACGTCTTTTTATCACCATTAAAATAGGCAACTCTGCCAGCGTCGTCATCGTCGTTGTTTTCCTACACCACTGTGGTAAGTTGGTAAGGGGCCTCATTACCCCAGCTGGATCGCGCGGAGGCATCTACCCCCGGGTCACTGTGGCCGATGGAGTCGTCTCTTATCGGCATCGTCGGATGGGCCTCCTCCTGCGTCCTTGCGTCCTTGAGGATATCGCGAAGCAGTGGCTCTGTCAGCATTCTGTACGCTCGCTGACATCTGACAGTAGTTTAGAGTGGCACTTGGATTTTCTGTATTACTCGTATATTAGCGTGGCCGATCTGTGGTTAACACAAGTGTTTTTTGCGGCTGTAATATAACTTGCTTGGTTTTTTTTTTCAATAAAAGAATTTTCCCCAAAAGGTTTATATGTAATTTTGATGTTGAAGTGTTATAGGAGAAATATACAAGATATATTATTTTTATTAATTAAATAAAAGTCCATCTCCACTCTATAAGGCTTGCTCTCGGCTGTCACAGACACACTCCCGGTAATTATTTTTATTATTGAACCCTCCCCCCCCCCCCTCCCCCCCCTCCCCCCTCCCGCGGCTAAGCCGAGCGTTGCGTTTGTTTTCATATTTTTATTTTATTTTATTTATCACGCCCCTAGGACACTCTGTGTTGAAGTGTGATTGGGGCATTTAATTATGGGTTTTTAATAAGGATCATATTTATTTTATGTATTAATTTGACCCCTATTAAAAACTACTCTAGCTCGTGGTATTGCTCGCGCGAGGAAATCGTTTCTTAGCGAGTCTCATTTTATAAACTATATGTGTGCCAAATTTCAATCCAATTCATTCATTGGTTTGAAATTTAAATTTAATGAACTGGTGTGTTTTTGAAATTTGTTTAAAATTTAAATTAAAGAAACTGGATTTATGGACAATAATGCTTAGGTCCTGACCTAAGATCACGATTTACTAAAGAGTTCTTCACTTCTTTAGTAAACCTTATCACTCTCATGAAGAAACGATCTGCCCAGATACACACCGATATAAAAATTGTCTTAAAATTTCCGCCATTTGAAGAATAGCAACCAAAGTATAGGTATCAGCAATAAATCGAAGATATTCTCTACATTGTGCTATCGGATCGCTCCAAACTTGGCACAAAAGGTATCCGCGTCTCTCTCCCACGCGCCTGTTTGTCCGTATCTCCGTCCCGCTCTCCGCTACTTTTGTAATAGTTAGGTTAAGTGAGAAGAAAGTATTGAATTATGGCGGGGTTAAGTGGATGGTGACATGCGGGATGAAGCCACAATATTAATACAAAAATAATATCCTACTTCTAACTGATTTAATAAATGAGAAAATACGGATGAGCGAATGTGTGTTCACGTTTAAACGGTTGAACCGATTTTATGCTGATTTTCCTCCGATGAATCACAATCGAATAAACTTCGTGTTTTCAGGCGCTTGAAGTTGATAAAATAGACTTCTTACTTTTCGGCTCTTGTAGTCAGTTATTAGGTTATTAGTTATTAGCTCACGTTATTTAGTCCACGTATTTGTGCTATTTATTTAATAATTTATTTAATTTTACGTAGTGTAGGGCGTCCTTGGGCGAGATGGGGTGACGATATCCGGAAGGTCGCGGGAGCAGTTGGAGGAGGAAGACAGGAGACCGAGTTGAGTGGCGTGCCATGTGGGATGCCTATTATCCAGCAGTGGACGAACGTGGGCTGATGATGATTTAATAATTATCATACATACCTACATATCTACAAAATAGCGTAATTCAATCTATGAATCGGTATTTTTTAATAATTAGTTTAACTGGCTGCCACTGTACAGTATAGCAACATCCGCAACCGGTCCGGTCCGGCATAAATTACAGACAAACTTGCACAATTATCCGCACTCGTCCATTGTTCACCTGCCCTCCTCTATATCTACTCGCTGTATCTGTGCCATGTTTCATTTGTCGCTACTAGCTGTGTAAGGCGGTTTTACTTGCTAAAAAGTACCGTAAATGCAGATAAAGATATTTAATTTTTTATTTTGAAATTTAATAGCCTAGCCTTAAATCAAATAAAATAAAGGCTAACGTCAAGCGCTAAGGTTAGTCAAGCGCTAATAATTAAATCCCTAAGCCCTAATCATTGCTCTCCTCTGTAGAAAATTTCAGCTTTCTAGAACTTATAGTTTCTCCACAAAGCCACGGACGGATGAACAGACAGACAGACAGATGGGCAGACAGACAAAGCGAAACTATAAGGCTTCCTTGTTGACTACGGAAGCCTAAAATGTTGTCAATATTTAAATTCCCTTTTAAAAAGTTCAACGCGTTCGACGTAGACGCTCTACGGAAACCAAAGTCTACGACGTAGACTTCTACGAAATGTACGTCCTGTGACGATTCTTAAAAAATAATTAAAATAATTTGTATTAAAATACGTGTATGAATTTGTTAATATAAAGAACATAAGTCATCTTATTGTGTTAATAAAATTAACGTTTTCTTTTTTATACCAGGTATTTAGTTTTAATTAGTCAAATAGGACTTATCTTTAAATAGCATTCCAAATTTAAAAATCAAATTCGAATTAAAACTAATTCGTAAATGATTCCCACGCAATTTCATAGCATTTAAAACCCCTAATTCTAATCTGAGTTTAAAAATCGAATCATGGAACAATAGTTTAAAAGTTTGTAAAAAGCGGTTAAAGCGGCCATGTTGGTGACGTCACGCGGCCGGCGCGTGCCACAGATAATAGAGAATGTTTTCAACATGGAGGGATAAACTATTAGATTGAGCTAGAGAGGAAAAGGAATGAGGCATCTATAGTAAGCCATGTGGACAAACGCTAGTCGCCAAGTGAAATTTACGTGAGCCAGCTATATTTAGTGAGGCCAAAAAGTAATTTAAGGATGCTGGGATGAGATCATATGCTGGGATGAGATAAGACGCTGGGATGAAATGAGATGCTGAGATGAAATAAGATGCTGAGATGAGATGAGACGAGATGCTGAGATGAGATAAGATGACATGCTGAGATGAGATGAGATGCTGAAATGGGATGAGCTGCTGAGATGAGATAGGATGATGAGGTGAGATGAGCTCCTGAGGTGAGATGGGATGCTGATATGATGGGGGAGATGATAAGATGAGGTGATTTTATTCATTTTAAAGATCACTACATAAATATTAAATTACATATGGGTACTACGTACTACATACTCAATATTTTTGCATGAAACTACATCCAGAAATGTATGGATAGTTTTGTTTATATTTGACGTTTCTCGTGTTGATCGTGTGTGACAGTTGAAACGATGTATTTGCATGAACGATTAGAAAAGGTTTTGTGGTTTATTATTATATTTCAATTAGTTTTCTGTTTATAAGGCATAGAGGGTGTGTTGGTTAAATTTTAAGTTTTCTGTCAGTTGCAGTTCAAACTAAGCTTTATCGTTCGTTTAATCTTTAAGAGTTTTTTAATAGAGCTTTGTATGAAGAATATAAATGGACTTCTGATAGCAATGGATGGAAACATTAGCTTTAGAAATTTACAACATATCACGATTAATATTTTTTAACTTATTTAAAAAAGAGTTTTACAATTCGATATTTATCTTTTTTTTTTTTTTTTTTTAACTTACAAGGACGTATTTATTTAGAAGAAAAACATAAATTAAAATACCTTAAATATTTATCTTAGGATCAGAATTTTTATTTGTGTTCACCGATTACTCGAACTTTTTTTGTAAATAGGGCTTATAGGGCACATTTCATTTCACAGGTGATCCCATAGATTTTTATCGTCACGTTCATGAACGATTTTTTTATTAAAGTTAACCTTAAATACCTACTCATACATACGCGTAAATACATACTCTTACTTACCCGTAAATCCCCTATTTTTATAAACTCAAAATTTATTAATTTCAAGTAGGCTACAATAGAGCACTTTTGCAAGTCAATTTTACATTTAATTTTAATATTCTACCGCTCATTCGCAAGGCACCTCTATCAGAAGAACGAGCAAGAAACTCATAGGGATTGCTTGTTTTAAATATGTGTTTACAATGTTTATCTTGGTTTCATAATTTATTTACAGGTTGTTGCAGAGGTTTCCAGACATCTTTTTCTTCTATGTATTGGCTAATTTTATAATAGGTTATTTCCGACCTTGTAAGCCTATCAGACCTCTCGAACGCAAGCGTGTTCATCAAGTGATTCAGAAATGCAATCAGTGGCAGAGCTCCAGACAATGCATAGATAAGAGCTAGGCTTCCTAGACTGCCTGACAGATGGGGGCCGTCTGAATACTAGGCCCTGAGCCTACAAGCTGTTGACTTAATGATTTTGGCAGGAGATCAGTATGAATTTATCAGCAATTGTAATTTATTATTTGTGTGACTTGAGCAAAGAAATCAAAATGTTAAAAAAAACAGTGAAGCGAAGCAGGGATTATCCCGCCTTCTAAGTTCAGTCTGCAACCATCTATCGTCGCTAAAGTTTTTTTTTGTAAACGCCGACCTACTTGCTATAGATATATAAATAATTTAACTATGTGAGTAAAGTGAATAGTCTGTTGAGATATGATGAAAATAACTAGTTTATTATATTATTCCGTGGAAGTAAAACGAACATTACGTTGGTCCAATTCAATGTAATTTTCTCAATAAGACATAAACAAAACATATTCCATATTCAAATATATAAAACGAGTAAATTAATATAAAAGGTTAGTTTGAACTACAACAGAGGTCTAACACTGGCCCTCAAACTAAACTTACTATATATATCAAACATTAACCAACTACATTACTATTTAACCCAAGTTGGTTAACACATTTACGCGTTTTATCCCCGCTAAGGGGTTTAGTTAATACGTCCGCCATCATATCATTCGTACCCATATATTGCAGATTAACAAACCCTTGCTTAACAATGTCTTGTACGAAATGATGACGAATGTCAATATGTTTCGTTCGGGAGTGATACATCGAGTTTGATGCCCTGGCCAACGCAGATTGATTATCATTATAGATACGTACATTAACGTTAACGCCAAGACATTCATGCATAAAACTCCTTATAAACAAAGCTTCCTTACAAGCATCTGATAGACCTAAGTATTCCGCTTCCATGCTTGAAAGTGCTACTGTTTTCTGTTTCCTGCTTTGCCAGCTGATAGCACAGTTACCAATCTTGAAGATGTAACCAGTAAATGACTTCCGGTCCAGCTCATCAGAGCCCCAGTCTGCATCTACATATCCACTGACAGACAAACCACTCTTTTTATAAGTTAAACAATGGTTCAGTGTACCTTTCAGGTAACGTAATACTCGCTTCGCAGCCTTCCAGTGATCCTCTCCGTAGCTTTCGTTAAACTGGCTGAGGACACTCACTGCGTGCGAAATGTCCGGTCTTGTACAAACAGCTATGAACATCAGACAACCCACCAACTCTCGATACTGCAAGTTTTCACATTTGGAGTCATTTTTCAACAGTTTCAAACCACACTCCATTGGGGTAACAGCCGGTTTACACTCGGCCATATTAAACCGTTGTAAAACATTTTTAATGTAACTTGAC
Source organism: Hemithea aestivaria (assembly GCA_947507615.1). Taxonomy (NCBI): domain Eukaryota; kingdom Metazoa; phylum Arthropoda; class Insecta; order Lepidoptera; family Geometridae; genus Hemithea; species Hemithea aestivaria. The sequence goes on along the minus strand of OX382346.1, from coordinate 309,122 downwards.
TGATCCAAGGTGAAACCACCTTCTTCCTTTCTACAAAGTCTCATGCCGAGAAAGTGATGCGCTCGCCCTAAATCTCTCATATCGAATTGAGACATCAGCTGTTTCTTGATTGTAGACTTATCAATCTCATTATTTGAAAATAAGATGATATCGTCAACATACAGACAAATAAAACTCAAACCTCGAGCAGTATTTCTCATGAACACACAAGGTTCCGACGAAAACTTCTTAAATTTCAGTTTTCTTACTAATACGTCATTTATTTTGTCATACCAACTTTTGGACGCTTGTTTAAGACCATAAATTGCCTTATTTAGGCGATATACTTTTGTAGGATTCCTCTTGTCACGAAAGCCTTCTGGTTGCTCCATATAAATGGTTTCAGACAGATCACCATTTAAAAACGCTGTCTTAACATCAAGATGATCCGCCTCCATGTTATGTTCAGCGGCTAGAGCAAGTATTGTCCTTACAGTTGAGTATCTGACTACAGGTGAGTACGTCTCAAAATAATTTTCTCCATACCTTTGTGTATAGCCCTTGGCTACCAAACGAGCTTTAAATCTCAAAACTTCACCATTAAGTCCTCTTTTCTTCTTAAACACCCATTTACTCTTCACAGTCTTTTGTCCTGCCGGTAAATCAGTCAGTGTCCAACATTTGTTGACAATAAATGACTTGTACTCATCGTCCATCGCCTCTCTCCATTTCGCAGATTCCTCGCCTTCCAGCGCCTCCTTCACAGTGAGTGGCTCGTCGTCAGCACGATCTACTTCAGCCACGAAGATGCATTGTGATGCCAGCTGAGCGTTCTCGTCGTATTCCAACGACTCGTACGACGACGATTCATCTGGAATATAATTTTCATCGCGAAAATCATCTGTTTCACTACTGTCAGTAACATCTAGAGACATATCTCTACTTCCATCTGCCTGCCCAACTGATTCATCAGCTCCAGCATTACTTGGGGTTATAGAATCATCATTTGAATCTAAATGTGCAGGGTCTACTACACTAACAGGCTGACAGTTACATTTAGATGGAGAGATGTGGACAAGTACATCACGTTCTTTTAAAGAACCGTTATCCTTCTCAGGACGATAGAAAACATTTTCCAGAAATGTTACATTTCTGGCCTTCGTTATGCATTTCATGCTCGTAGGGTCAATGAACCTATAGCCCTTGGTGTCTTGACAATATCCTACAAAAATGCACGGTTTAGTTTTTGCATCAAACTTCTTTCTGTTTTCTATCCGTATATGAGCCATACATCCAAATACTTTAAGGTGAGTTAGATGTACCTTTTGTTTGGACCATTTTTCTTCGGGCGTAGTTCCTCTAACAGCTTTCGTGGGGGACCTATTTTTCAAATATACGGCGGTGTTTACAGCTTCCGCCCAGAAGCTTTGATCCAGCCCGGCACCAAGAAGCATGCACCTGGCTTTCTCCACGATGGTGCGGTTGGCTCTCTCTGCCACACCATTCTGTTCTGGTGAGTGAGGAACAGTCGTCTCATGGCGAATACCGTGTTTCTTTAAGAAATTCTGAAAACGAGTATTAATAAATTCAGTGCCGTTATCGCTACGAATGCTTTTCAGTGTTTTCCCGGTCTGATTTTCAACTAAAGCCTTAAACTCCATGAATTTAGTAAAAGCTTCATCTTTAGTTTTCAGAAAATAAACAAAAGTCTTTCTCGAAAAATCATCTATAAGTGAAAAGAAATATCTTGAACCACCAATCGATTTTTCCGGCATGGGCCCGCATAAATCCATGTGCACTAGCCCTAATATCTCAGTCGCACGACTGAAAGACTTTTTCGGGAACGGTAATCTAATTTGTTTACCCTGAATGCAAGAAATACAAGACTCGAACGTAGAAGTATCGTAATCTATTCCAGAGTTCATACCTTTTAGGACTTGCATACTACGCACGTTAAGGTGACCGAGTCGTTTGTGCCACTCTACTTGTGACGCCTTTTGGGTTTGTGATACATCCTCTTGCACCGCTGGCGAAGCTTTTGAGCCTGTTTGACTCTCCATCGACACAGCCTCGTTGCATTCTTTAAAAGCTGAACAATTATTATGCCCTACAACTGATGTATCACTCCGCTCAGACTCTACAGTTTCAAGCCTATACACACCACATTCGCGTTTAGCTGACGCTATCAAGGTATCATTTTTATATATTTTACAATTTTCATCTATAAAAATAACTCTGAATCCTTTTCTTGTCAAAGCACTGACAGATAACAAATTGGTTGCCAAATTTGGCACGTAATAGACATTACTTATTGTCTTTACACTATGCTTTAAGGTTACTATCACATTACCGCGACCGCGAGTAAAGAGTTTTTCACCATTCGCCACTTTCACTTCAGTTATGAAACCAGGCACAAAATCAGTGATCATGTCCCTGTCGTTACACATGTGGTTGCTGGCACCGGAGTCGACAATCCACACATCCTTACGCACGCACGTCGATAATGCAGTTAACATCGCCTCTCCGTTACTATTCTCTTTCTTGTTACTTGCTCCCCCCTTGCATTGTTTTGATGTGTGTCCTAACTTCTTACACTTGAAACATCTTATTTTCTTATGTGAAACAAGCGCTGTTGTTGAGCCTTCTTCATTTTTGTCACCGCGCCGCTGTACTTCCTGCATCAATTTGGCTTTTACAATTTCACTTGATAGTGAAATATTTGAGTTTTCTAGTGCCATGATTAAGGGATCATATTCGGCAGGCAAACCGCTCAACATAATAACCGCGACAAAATCATCATCAAGAGGTGACTGAATGTCGCTCAATTGTTGACTCACATCACAAATTTTTTGCAATATACGCCTCCATGTCTTTGAAGTCACTCAATTTGGTGGCAAACAATATTCTGAGGAGACTCAGTCGTCGCGTAAGGCCTTTATCCTCATAAGCCTTTTTCAAATTGGACCAGGCTTCACGGGCTGTCTCCGCCTTTCGGACATGCATGTATGCAGCTGGCTGTACTGACAAACAAATTTTTGCCAGTGCTTTCAACGACCTTTTCTTAAAATTTGGGTCTTTTTCAGCACTTTCAGCCTCATCCTCGGAGATAACATCCCACAGGTCTTCATGTATGAGCAGCATTTTCAATTGAAACTTCCAGTTTACATAATTTTCATACCCTTTTAATTTTTCAATTACTGGTATAGCTGCTGCTGCAGGATTACCTGCTGTTGAAGCCATGTTCTCGTGAAAGGACCATAACCTGATGAAAATAACTAGTTTATTATATTATTCCGTGGAAGTAAAACGAACATTACGTTGGTCCAATTCAATGTAATTTTCTCAATAAGACATAAACAAAACATATTCCATATTCAAATATATAAAACGAGTAAATTAATATAAAAGGTTAGTTTGAACTACAACAGAGGTCTAACAAGATATCATAGGCTTATCCGTCCGTTTTTGTTTTATGTCGTGATGAAGTAGAAGTCGAGCAAGACGCTCTCCTGATGTTAAGAGATAACGCTGCCCATAATCAGTACAGTGCTACTTAGGATTTCACAATGATGTGCAACTCTAGGAGCACTGCAACAACGCTTCTTACTCAAGAGCCATAAGATGTTAAGACTCTTCAGCCCAGTAATGTCACTAGCTACAGTGCCCTCCTACCTGAGCACAGTAATGTTTGCACAGCTCAGGCGGTAAAATAACTGGCACTGTTGGGATACCGACCTAGACAACCTCCTGCAAAGGAAGTCTCCCTCGGTACCCCCGGTTTGTCAGTACTTTCGGGACCTACCCTATTAATTTGGACTTATCGCGCACATATTTTAATGATACTTTTACAAAAACATGTTACAAAACCAACCTCAACGTTTCGGGTTAGTTCTGATTAATAAAACAAGTAAAATTAAAAAAAAACTTTTCCCATCTGGCATCAAAGTACTCGTCAAGGTGAATCAATGAATGAGCCCAAACTCGATGGGATTGCGTCGTTTAATTACGAAGTTCTTATGGCCACCTTCCAGCTCCATCATCCAATACACGGATGACAATGCATTGTCATCCGATTTATAAAAAAAAAAACCAAAAAACCAAATCCATGCCAAATTTCAGCTCAACAAGAAATCGGGAAGTGGATCAAATTAAACTTCCAAGATTTGATAACAGACAGACAGATAAAGGTATATAAAAGTTTGTTACCATAAGTTTCATAAGTTCAAATCGCTAAATTTTAAAGCGTTATATTATGTAGGTAATAGTATACCTTTATGTTTAGTATACCTTTATATTAGCTTTATGTGTATTGTCTTATGAAAACTTATGAAACAATTTCTTGTAACCAGATTTGCAATAAAGAGTTATTGTATTGTAATTATTGTTCGAATGATCAGAAGAGTCGCCTATAGTGTATTGAGATATCCAAATCTAATCCGTCCATTAGTCAGTGCAATCTCTCGAGGTGACGTCACCCACTCGTGACGTCACACGAGTCCACTAGACGCCCGCATGTCTGCCTGCCCGCGATTGCTCGGTACTCTGTGTGCACTGTCCACTGGCCTGCCATGTTACGAGATAGGTTGGGACTTAGAGCGATATGTGTCTTGATTGCCTTCATTAAGTCAAAGGCAACAACAAAAAAAGGTTGAATTAATCTGCTAAAATCTACGGCCGCATTGAATACATTTCAAACTTATACATATAAAATAAACCATGTCACCATGTGTCTTGTTTGCCTTAGTTAAGAGCGCTTAGTCCGCGAGACGCTCTCTCGCTCGCGCTATTTGACACATTTTGCAATTTAAATTCATAGAATTAATTTTTTGAAAATTCCTCAAGAGAGTCTGCTCAAGTTTTTTTTTTTTTTTATGTAATGAAGTAGAAGACGAGCAAGTCGCTCTCCTGATGTTAAGAGATAACGGCTGCCCATAATCAGTACAGTGTTACCTAGGATTTCACAATTATGTGAAACTCTAGGAGCACTGCACCAACGCTTCTTACTCAAGAGTCATGAGATGTTAAGACTCTTTAGCCCAGTAATTTCCCTAGCTACAGTGCCCTCCTACCGGAGCACAGTGATGTTTGCACATCACTGCTCAGGCGGTAGAATAACTGGCACTGTTGGGGTACCCACCTAGACGACCTCCTGCAAAGGAAGTCTACCCCCGGTTTTAATAATATAACACTGAATTGCACTAATATTGTGCAGCGACCCTCTTGAGGAATTTTCAAAAAGTTGATTCTTTGAATTAATATTTGAAATAGCGCGAGCGTGAGAGCGTCCCACAGACTAAGCGCGTTAAGTCAAAGGCAACAAGTGGAAATTACATTTTGTTTAATCTGCTATCGGCCGCATCGAAAAAAAATCAAACTTTTGAGATCTAAACTCACGATCCCTATTATTATATGTTCTAATAATAATTATTGGGTAGATAATTTGATGTTAGCTGTCTAGTCTGTCTGTAATCAAATCTTGCGAGTTTAATTTGACGCATTTCCCAGTATCCGTTTGAGCTGAAATTTTGCATGCCTATATAAATCGGATGACAATGCAATATTATAATGATAAGGAGCTGATCTGATGATGGAGCTGGAAGGACATAAGAACTCCGTAATTAAACGACGCAACCCCATCGAGTTTGGGCTCATTCGATTCGTCTTGACGAGTACTTTGGTGTCGGATAGTAATAATAATAAAAGCTTGTTTTTAAAAAGTTTTTTTTTAATTTTACTTGTTTTAATCTAAGGTACCTACATCACTGCTGGTAGATTTCGACCGTGGCTAGTTACCAGTTACCACCCACTACCGTGGACAAAAAATTGTCGCCAAGTGGCCATTATGACCGTTTTCGAACACGATGTTCAGTGAAGCCATGGAGGGATTTATCCCGTCTTCTAGGTTTCGTTTGCTACCATCTACGGTCGCATCGTCGCTTTACATCACGCAACACCGTGGTCGAAGGCTAATTTATAGTGAATAAAAAAGAGGTGGTGGCCATCTTGATAAAGGTGTTAATAAAAATACATACATTTTATTGAGCACGTATATTTATGACATATATTTTACATTAAAACTGTAATCTCTAAGTCGGTTACACACTCTTATAATATTGCTAGTATATTTACAGTAACTACATAATATATTTATCTATAACATACTATTTATTGAACACTAAAATATTACGATTATTCGAGTATTTTTTCAATTTACAAATAAATTTTGTAAATTATTTTAAAATTAATATGCATATTATTATATTTTATTTATAGAATCTGTGCATACGGAAAATGATCATCACAAAAATGGTATTTTTTCATTTATCGTAAAGTTATAGTTGTAATATTAAAGTACATGACCCCCAGCCTAATGAAAAGATTCGTAATCAAAAGAAGAAAGAATTTTAAGAATACATACATTATACAAATTTTGTTCTCCATTTATTTCCTAAATATTGTGTAAATATTATTTTTTCTCCTAAATAAAAAAATTTGTAGCTAAATTAATCAGTTAAATTGACGGGAAGTTTTAATCTCATAAAAATACAACTACAACTTTTTGTAATACATTATAATATGCTATAATTATTCTCAGTATGCACAAATCTTTAAAAATAATTTCATAACTACCAAATTTATCAATAAAAATTGAAAAGTCTAATTACCTAATTATTTACACTAGTTAGCGTCTGACGCTAGACTCGGTAATCTGTTGACATGACCTAAATACTAGATACCTACTTTAAATACCTACCTTTTAATACTAATTACGTATACGAGGTATAAGCTAGACAATATTTACATGCTCTTACAAATTAAAACTATGATATTAAATACTAACTGCACAATTTCGTCTGCATGGGAAATACGATTTATTCGCAAATCTAAAAAATATACACAAAAAATCAAAAAATCGTACAAGTTATTTTTTGATGACTTCGATGCCAAACTCTTTTTTTGTGTTTAAATCAAGTTTAAGATCTTTGAATTTGTTATTACTCGATTGTGACGTGTAGTTTTACTAATATAATATTTTTTATCTACTTAACAATTTTGTTACAAAACATAATTATAACCGGGACGATCTCGACGCTACACCAGAAAATTACAGTTGCAATATTTCTTAGATATGAAGTTCTACAGCTGCCCTTATTAACATTTCTTAAATATCCAAACAAAATCATCACTAGTTACAAGAAAGAAAGTTACGTTAAAAAGATTCTATACATAAAATATTATGTCCCTAGCAATCTCCAAAGCTTTAACACCTTAACAAAACTATACACGATCCATCGGACTATAATAAGTCCTGGTGTACCACTAATCGGAAAAATCATTATTTGTGTTGTCAGAAGTTGGTGATGTACCAGGAGACGGGACCTGGAGCTGTCTTCCATACATCAGCTCAGAAGGAGGGATGAAGGAGGAAAGATACTCTGGAGGAGGACGAATCACTGTAGGAAGGTACCCTGTGCCACTGTACGGGGGTGTTAGGAATCTTCTGGAAGGAGAGAACTTGAAGCTTTGATTGGATAAAGGCGAAAATGCTGATTTAGACTGGTAACTGTGATAAGGCGGTGATTCTTGAGTTAAATTGTACGAAGGTCCTTCAGAGCCGTTTATCATCAGATCCATCGCAGCTACCACATCTCCCTTGCACCGAGCGAGCATAGCTTCTATTTCCTGACGACTTCGCCTCGGGAATACCTTGATGAGGACATCTATTGGAGACTTCTGATAGGTTGATTCATCCGTGGAAGTTTCTGGTGTGTTTTTGAATCTGTATTTGAAGTCTTCTTCTTCTTTCTTAACTGGGATGTCATCTTTCATGGAGAGGTTTTCTGGAGTGAGGGAGGGTTCGTTGTCTTCTTCGACGTTGAGCTCGTGGTCGGAGGGCGAGCGAGGGGGTGGGGTGGTGAGAGGGGAGGGGGCGGGGGTCTTGGAGTCTGGCTGCTCGGGCTGTGATGATGGACTGGAACATTCTGTGATGCGAGCGCGTTTTTGTACTGTGGACAAAGAGAACAGATGGTTAGAAAGATGTTTTAATATAACGCACTAAAGTTACTCAGTCATGACGTCACAGCGTGCAAGATCAATGTGACGCAAATTCTTGTAAATATAAAGCGTCATATCTCAACCATTTAGTTTTATTCACAAACTCAAAAAATGAGTACTTAGGTAAGTATTTTTTTTTTATAATATACATGACGGACTTATCAGATTTTAAATTATTTCATCTTGTCAACATTCCTAAATTATTGTACACAGACTAAACAAGACCCCGCTTATTTGTTTTTCTGTATGGAAACTAAATCGCCAAAACAAGGTGGAGGGCGATTGGCTAGTTTTGATTGAGGCTCGTCAAAAGTAAAACTCTTTAGTTCAAAGACATTTATTTTGACGTGTGTTATGCAGCGTCAATGCGTATCGTCGGCAACAACCTCCGGTAATGCGCACTCTAGCTGAGTCCTCTATGCTATTGTATAACCCTTTGACTCGAATAAAAGTTTTAAAGAACAAAAAGTGTTTAAACAACAACAGAAAAGGTAAATTAAAATAATAATTAAACACAAGTGTAAGAGTAATGTGCAGCTATATGGCGTGACTCGTGACGTAGAGTGTGGTACAATCGCGTGAACAATTCATTGTGCTCGCAATTAGGGCATGTGCGCTCGACTGTACCGATTTAATGACTGCTGTTATTGTTTTTTTAAACGTTCCTTGTTACAGGGGTGGCACTGAACGTACCTAAATGAAATTATTATCAAAAAACTACAACAAAAGACTTAATAGAAAAAATACAGAGAAATCCTCATCCATCAATTTCAATCTTAAAAAAACTCAAAAATATTTTGATTTTTGACTTAACAAAATCATCATTCATAAGGTCATGCATTTTGGAATGTCAGTTCATTTATATAATTTACGTATGTGCTAGATTGACCTAATATAATTGGGGTTTATACTCCAACAGAATAGGTTACGCTACTTACATAGTTAAATTAAAATGACAGGTTGTGTGACCAACCTATGTGTTGCAGTTTCAGGTCGCCAAGATTACTACAGGGGTTGTCATATGACCTGATGACTCACTCTTACAAATCCTATGAAACAGTAGGGACCCACCAATTTTACATGCCATCCGAAACCAAGTGACGTCCGGACGAAAATTTTTGTCACACTGAAATTTGAACCCAAAGATTTCAAGCCGGACATACGACCACTAGGCCACGGACGATACAAATTTGGATAGATGAGAGGAAAAGTTTAGATAGATGTGGCAGCCCTATAGGTAAGAGTAACGTAGGGCATGAAGGGAAGGCAGACGTGGCAAGTGAAACGCTTGAATTGATATCCGATCGACTAATGTGTATGTAAAATTGAACGAAAATCTTTACAGAAAATCTATAAATTTTATTTATTGCATAAACTGTACAGAGAAAGGTGTTACATTATATTATAAGCGTTGGTGTAGTGTACCTAGAATTTCATATCATTGCGAAATCCTACGTGGCAGCGTTATCGCTTAACATTAAGAGAGCGTCTTGCTCGTCTTCTAACTTCTCATAACATTTTTTTTGTTTTTAATCTGAGAGAGAGAGTTGCGCAAGTTGTGTATGTACCTAATTATAAGAAAATAACTAGACCTAACAATTTTTTCAATAAGATTACTGAAATTATATTCTATAACTTCTTTTTTATTTGCTACCCATTCTAACTTTCTACATTTTGAAATGAGTACAAAAAAGAATTCTAAGCACCAATTATTTTTTCCCAAACACGTGACCACTCAAAACGAAATCCACTTAAAAGTAATAAGATATTCTAACATCTTAAACCAACGATTTCTATACAATTATAATCAATGTAAACCTCCTTTCATACCAGCACAAAGGAAATGTAATCGAACCTCTTTTCACGAGCCTTTTTATAAAAACGCTTACATTGAAGACATCGAGTAATTTTAACCAATAGCTTGTGTATAATCGGCAATGTACTTTGAATGAAGGGAAAAAACAGTCTTTTATTTGAACGCCCTCGATTAAGGGCTTCGTATTCGCTCGTACAATCAAATGTGTTAATTTCGATGATATTTTTAGGGTTCCGTACCTCAAAAGGAAAAAACGGAACCCTTATAGGATCACTTTGTTGTCCGTCTGTCTGTCTGTCTGTCTGTCAAGACCCTTTTTCTCAGGAACCCGTGGAGGTAACAAGCTGAAATTTATAGGAAATACTAAGGTCCATTGCCTCTTAGAGCTGTGAAAAATTCAAACTTCTAGGCCAACGCAATCAAAAGATATAGTCGAATATGTCGCAAATTTCAGCAAATTTTCGACATTACCAAATAAATCAAAACCTACGGGGCACTTTCCGTGAACTCAGAATCTTGAAATTTGGCACGAAGCAACTCCTTAGAGCACAGATAAAGGAAAAATTGCGAAAACCATAAATTTTTAATTTTATCATATGAAAAAAATATTTTGAATAATTTTATACTTACCACCCCTTTTCTCATGAACGCGAGCAGGTATTAAACTGAAATTCATATCGAATACTAAGGCTTATAATACCTTTAAACTGTAATAAAATCAAACCTCTATCTCAACGCATTCAAAAGAAACAGCAATTTTAGCCGAAATTTTAAACACGAAACTACTCTCAAAAAACCAAAACCTACAGGGTACTTGCCGTGAACGTAGAATCTTGAAATTTGGTAAAAAGCATTTCCTTAGAGCACAGATAAAGGAAAAATTCCGAAAATTGTACATTTTTAGTTACATCATATAAAAAAATATTTTTAATAATTTCATACTTACTATCTTATTTCTCATGAACGCGTGCAGGTATTAAACTGAAATTCATGTCAAATACTAAGGTTTATAATATCTTTAAACTGTAATAAAATCAAACGTCTATCTCAACGCATTCAAAAGAAACAGCAATTTTAGCCGAAATTTTAAACACGCAACTACTCTCAAAAAACCAAAACCTACAGGGTACTTGCCGTGAACGTAGAATTTTGAAATTTGGTAAAAAGCATTTCCTTAGAGCACAGATAAAGGAAAAATTCCGAAAATTGTACATTTTTAGTTACATCATATAAAAAAATATTTTTAATAATTTCATACTTACTACCTTATTGCTCATGAACGCGGGCAGGTATTAAACTGAAATTCATATCAAATACTAAGGTCTATAATAACTTTAAACTGTAATAAAATCAAACCTCTATCTCAACGCACTCAAAAGAAACAGCCATTTTAGCCGTATTTTTTAACTCGCGACTACTCTCAAGGGAATCAAAACCTACAGGGTACTTGCCGTTATTTCAGAATCTTGAAATTTGGTTCGCAGCAACGTCTTAAATCACAGGCACAGGAAAAATTGCAAAAACTGTAAATTTTTAGTTACATCATATAAAAAATATTTTTAATAATTTTGTATTTATTGTCCCTTTCCTCAAGAACGCGTACAGGTATTTAATTGAAATTCATACCAAATACTCAGCTTTATAATAACTTTAAGCTGTAAAAAAATCAAACATCTATGTCAACGAAATCAAAAGAAACAGCAATTTTAGCCGCATATTTTCAAACTCGCAAGTACTCGCAAGGGAATCAAAACCTACTGTATATAATATTATACCCACTTTTCCTTAGGGTTCCGTAGAATGCCGTAGGTTTATACGGAACCCTCGGTGCTCGAGTCCTACTCGTACTTGACCGTTTTATTTTATGAAAAGTTTATATTTAAAATATAAATTCATACAATTTACCTTTTGTTAGTCTGGTCAAGCTATGGATATTGTTTTATTTTTAAAACGTACCTATTCAAAGTTAGTATGTACCTAACTTTGAATACGTTTTAAATGGCAAATGATTTACTAAAAATATGTGATTTCTTAATTTTACGTAGGTATAACGTTGTTGTTATTTCAGATAGAAAAATGGGATAATTTTTTAAAAAAATAATATTAAAATCTAAAGCTTGACCAAGAAAATGAAATCCAAAGGTAAATTCTAAAAATGTATATATAAAAATTCATCATATCGTGCGAGCAAGAGAGTAGTATGCAAAGACGAGGCTCTTAAATGATTCCATTTTTAAAATACTGGCCATTTTGAATATCATTATGATGAATGAAAGAGATGCATAGTGAATGTATGAAAGAGATGTATGAAAGGATTATGAATCGGTTTTGTAAACATCTGCGGTTTTACAAATAAAAGAGTGTTTATTTTGAATTTTATTTTACATCTGGATGTTTATTGTGTTTAATTAAATATGTATTTTGAACAGTATATTGTTGTTCAAACCTAAGCTATTTTTTTATGCCGACATTATCGACCGAGCGAAGCGAGGTCTTAGAGTCGAAAGCTGCGAAATGCCAGCGTTTGGACCAGTTTAACGCTTGACCTCTGGTGCTTAAGTTTGGTTGACGTTTACTTGAAAACGGTTAATCTAAATTGAATGAAATTTTACACACAAGTTAATAAGGTTAATTGGATAATTTTAGTGAAAAAATTAGCTAAATAGGTTTCAGGGTTGCAGAGATATAAGTCACTTAAAGTCTTTACGATAGGTCTGACGATTATTTCAAAACTGGAGCGCTGATAATTTTTTTTCTAACATATACACATTTTTTATAAGCGACACAAATATATTAGCCAAAGTGTATGTTTGTATGTATGTTTGTTACGCGATAACTGGAAAACCAATGGTCCAATCTGCATGAAACTTTGCAAACGCGTAATATAAATCCATAGAATTTTTAAGTTCGAACATGAGCCAAATCGGTCGAAGGGTTCAAGAGTTAAAGAGATTGCTTTATTACAATGAAACCGATGATCCAGTCTTGATAAAACTTTTTAAACAGGTAGTACAAACTAAAAGAATTCTCACGTCCAAAAATGAGCCAAATCGGTGCAAGGGTTGTAGAGTTATAGAGAATACAAGATTACAATGTTTATCGATTATAATATTATGAGAACTGCAGGGATATTCAGTTATCCGTCAGGGAACCGAACCAAAGACCGAATTGTGAAAAATCGATACGACGTAATACGTCATTTCATACATTTTTGATAATTCGGTCCTAGGTTCGGTTCCCTAACGGATAATTGAATAGCCATGTTGACTTACACAAAATATTATGAATTTAAATGATCGTGCGGGTGGTGCAGGATATTATGTTCAAATTTATTAATCAAACTTAAACCCATTTTTTTTTATTCAGATAGTAGTCCAGTCAATGAGTGCCCAAAAGAGGCATGTGGATCGAAAAGTCGAAAGCAGAAAAACTAACTTAGGAACTTTGTTTGGAGTATTCAGGTGATAAACATACTAAAAGTCCCCACCCCTCAGAGGTGAGACCGAGGGGTGGGGGGGCCGAAGAAGGTCCCATTTTTAGGTTTTTTGCCTAAATGTCAAAAACTGGGCGTTGTACGATATTTTGTTGTACCTACTTCATTTAAAAAAATCCTACAACTTTGGCTTTAACACTTTTTATCTATATCCAATCGTTGTCCAGCTATGAGCTTCCTTTTCCGAGGACTAAAGGCTACAGTGCTTCACTTTTGAAAGTAAATTTTACAATTGTTTAGATCTAAGTATTTTAAGACTCTACTGCTCGTTCGAAAAGCATTTCTATGAGAAGAACGAGCAAGAAACTTACTGGGATTGTTATTTATGTGTTTATCACATGACATTAAAACCATCATTCACTCTAACATCTGCAAACATCCCTAACGCTCTGTAGTATCGAAACAGCGCCAAAAGCATCCTGAAAGCGTTGTTGTACTGGATCCGTTTTTTGTAACGTTGTTGTTTGGAAAGTTCATCCACAAGTCTTTTGTTTAAAAAAATAATTAATATTAGGCCTACGTTTGATCACATCCCACCTGATGGAAAGTGCAAATGTGATCGACGAGTTGCACGTATAAAAAGTCTGATAATGCCTTGAACAAGGACACTTTGTCTTTCTCAGTAGCTGTAGATACATCTTGAAAACCTGCGAGCCTAGATGTTACGCGTGACTGTCATAGCTCTGCGTTCTCGCTCCAAGTCTAAGTCATCATCGGCTGCTACGACAAAAATGTTATAGAATTAGCTACAATATTAATATTATAATAACTGTTGCAAATTTGCTGTATAACACAAGTAAAGCTAGATATTTTTTTCCAATTTCTATTCTTCAAATGTCCACTACATCGGCAACTTCTTCGTAAACAAGTGCTACTAACTATGAAGATTTTGTGAGATTTTTCGTAAAAACTATAGTAATATTTATTATTTTATTCTTTTTTTTTTTTTTTATGTGATGAAGTAGAAGACGAGCAAGACGCTCTCCTGATGTTAAGAGATAACGGCTGCCCATAATCAGTATAGTGTTACCTAGGATTTCACAATTATGTGAAATTCTAGGAGCACTGCACCAACGCTTCTTACTCAAGAGTCATGAGATGTTAAGACTCTTTAGCCCAGTAATTTCACTAGCTACAGTGCCCTCCTACCGGAGCACAGTGATATTTGCACATCACTGCTCAGGCGGTAGAATAACTGGCACTGTTGGGGTACCCACCTAGACGACCTCCTGCAAAGGAAGTCTACCCCCGCCCCGGTAAAAAATATATAAATTCTATTATTTTCTGCAAGTGAATACACACATTACCTTTCATATTTTATTATTATTGAAATTTTGATCACAACAATAAAATAGTCACAGAGATAAAGATTTTTTAATGTATATCCGTTACTTATTTTTCCTTTCCTTTTACGAATATTATAGGTTAAAGTTTCCATAAATTTATATTTCGTAGATTCTTATAATTTTTACCCATGTACATATATATACCTATTTTGAGGGAAATTGGGTCTGCGAGGTCCCAGTTCGCGGCGAACTACTAGTTTATAAAGTTTTGTTTCACTCCCGCCGGCGGTAGTGAATATCGCCCAGGTTTTAACACGCCTTTATATACCTTTATATCTTGGGTAGTCATCTTGGCTAACTTTGAACTTTTTGGTCTAATTTTAAACAATTTTTACACTAAACGATTCGTGAGTATTTAGATTCATCTTTGTAAATAAACGGCACGAAGCGAAGTAAATATAAGTGAGTTTATGCCTTTTATTTACAGAAATGAACTTTAAACAAGGTTGTTTAATGTGGTTAACAAATTTATTGCTTGGGGAAACAGAGATATTTTGATAAAAACATATTATGCTTATCATAAGATCCTTAAAATAAGTTCTAATTATTTAAACTAAAACTAAACTACTTACTAAACCACTTTTACAACCTCGTTCAAAGTTAGACCAAGATCCAAAGTTACCCAAGATGACTGAACTAGATTGGTATGTGTGTAGGTCCACCTGTCTAGATTTAAAACAATAACAAACATCCATACACTAAAGCTGACGCCACACACAGGTGGGAAAGCGGTCGCAGTCCGGGACGGAATTTTTGTAATGTTCGAATTTGGATATTAATGTATATTAATGTAATGTTGGATATTAATGTATTAGTGTACGCAATGTAATTGATCTGAATAAATAAATAAATAAATTTGTACGTAACCTGTCACATGTAAAGCGAAAGCGGGCAGGAACAAAATGAAGATCGCGACCGCTTTACCGTTCCGTCCCGGCTCAGTGTGTTAAGCTTTAAGCTTACCTCACCATTTTATATGTGACAGGTTAAATACAAACTAGAACATTACAAAAATTCCGTCCCGGATCGCGTTCGCTTTACCGGCTTAGTGTGACGTAAGCTTTAACCCTTTCAGAACTGGCGTGCACAATTGTAGACATAAAATACAATGAAAAAAATTGCATACCTAAATCTTAATACTAAGTAAAACAGGAGTCCACATTTATGCACATTAATAAAAACTAGATTTTCCGAAAAGTTGATGACTAAATTTATTTTTATTTATTTTTTTAATAGTCTCCTTACTATACTTTAGCCACAAGGAATTTACCAATTTCACAGGATGAAAAAAATAATTCAGGTCTGAAAGGGTTAAGGTCGTCGATGTGGGACTCGATGCTAACGCTGAATCCACACAGACGCGGAATCGCGCAGAAAAGCGGTCGCGAACTTCGCTTTGTTCCTACCCGTGTCAACTTCATGTGTGACAGGGATACAAATTCGAACATTGCAAATATTCCGTCCCGCTTTCCCGCGCGATCCTGCTGATGTGTGCCATCAACTTAAAGTTTGCCAGTCCTCCATAACAAAGATTATGCAGGAGTGATATCGCGGAATTTAAAAAAATATTCTGGGAGTACATCGTGGGTATAAGCTACGATTTTTAGTTCGATTTTAATTTATTTACTAACAGAATATGGGCTTGAGGCCCGACATAAAATAAATGAGAAACAAAATATAGTCTTAATTTAATTATCATTTTATTTCAGCCAATAACCTTAATACCATATTTTCATAAAACTCGTTCTTTAGTTTTGGTAAGATAGGGGAGGAGGGGGCAAAATCATTTTAGGAGATGCCTTAATCAAATATTTATTCTTAACATTTTTATTTATTACTTTTATGCAAACCTTAATACCACATTTTGGGATTCGTTTGCGGTAGTTTAAAAAAATACTTGCAAAATTGCAACAAATGCTTTATTTTGACACAACACTTCAAAAATTTAGCGAAATATCACGCACAAGTTGTCTCTGGGTATAATATAGTTTCCCTTAATTCCATACACTATACCCGGGTGACCAGCGCGTGCATATAAATCAATATCGGAACAGTGGAACAGTGCATGTTGTGGAGCTGCATTGTACTCGTGATTAACGCGCCGCTTGCTTACACTGGCAGCATGAACAATGGTGCCAGTTATATTGTTATATGGAACTGGGTACCTAGACAGATATATTATAACGTTTTACACAATATTATTGCACACATTTTTATATGTTTGTTAAATGTTAAAATATGGCAAGATGGTGTTACTCATGCCATTTTTTAACATATCAAACTAAAAACACGTTTAAAATGTGTGCAATATTGAGCAGCGACCCTCTTGAGGAGTAATTAATAAGTTAATTCAATGAATTTATATTTCAAAATGTGTCAAATAGTGTGAGCGAGATAGCGTCCCGTGGACTAAGCAGCCTAACAAACATAGCTGTGTCACTGTGCCTATGTACAAATTAAATACACTCACTACATACACTACACACATTTTCGCATTTATAATATTAATTGCTTTATTATTTTACCTTAATTTAATAAACCCCAATAAAATGCTAATATCCCCCACATCCCCTCAGTATAGCGGGTGTGTAATGTGTAATATTGTGCGCAATATTTATTAGCTCGTGATCCGTCAACAATGGATCACCCTGTATACAGTATTAATACAGGGTAATTTCATTTCGCTGCGAGCTCAATGTAGGGCTGGCACATGTTTACTTTTTTTAAAATTATTATTTTTAAGTGTCGAAATCTTAAAATATTTTTTTATATTTTGCTAATGGGCCCGCGCCTTCTTTGTTGCACCAACACCAACACAAACAATTATCAGTGTTTCGTTACTTTAACACGCATGTTTTATAATACATAAAAAATAAAAACCTCCTTTTAAATCACTCTATCTATTAAATCCTGGGTAGCACTGTACTAATTATGGGCAGCATTGTCTCTTACCAGGAGAGCGTCTTGCTCGTCTTCTTACTTCGTTGTATAAAACTCTATGTATTAAAAAAACCGCATCAAAATCTGTTACGTAGCTTTAAAAATCTAAGCAAATATAGAGACAGACAAACACGGGCAGCGCCTTTGTTTTGTACTACATAATAATATGTAGTATTTAATCCACAGAACAAGTCATACACAATTAAAATCCTAATAACAATATCAGTCAAATCACAATATATTAAAAGTTGTGCGACCGGCCTTGCAGTCAGATAGCCGTCATATTTTTATGAGTCCTGCAACACATTACACACATTCCGTCATCATTTTCCGCCTACTATTAAATTTATACCATAAATAAATAACGAACAAGGATGTATGGCGCAGTCGGCATAGGATTACTTATAATATGAAAATAATTTGTGACTTACAAAATTGCCAATTTTGTGATTAAGTATTTCGATTATTTTTCATTTGAGTAGCAACCCTATCCACAAGCCACCGAATGATTGCATTGCAATAGAATACTAATTCTTCAATCGAATGCTCTCTGCACTCTCCGCCCACACATTAAATATCAACCTTAAATCATTGACTTAAAACTCAAATTCCTCTAACAAATTCAAATAAAAGGTTCGAACAATCGCTTTATTGTTACCACCCGCCGTTCTAAAGTTACTCCTTTTTGAATACATTCCATCATTTAAATTTGGACTTTAGACTATTGATTTACGATTCAAATTAGAATGGGATTATAGTTCTGTTCTAATTTGTTCGCGGGTGGAAATGTCGTAAACGCCAAAATCTAAATTAAACTTTAAATATGTGATTTAGAGTTGAAATCGCTTTGTGTTTATGTAGATAGTAAATAAAAGGTGTCACAAACAATTGGTACATTTGGTACAGGATCTGTTGGAGAATGGATAGCGCAGGTCAGAGGGTAAGGGTGGCTTTTATTAATTTTGAATTTTGAGTGTGTAGTGTATTAATTCGCGGTTTATTAAATTACTGCCAATGAATTTGGTACAAGCTTCTTTTTAACCTTGTTTTTTATCCGAAATATAAAAAAGAGGTTTTTAATATAATATAGGTATGTAGGAGTAGGTAAATTATTATTTTATGAAAATAACTGTAAGATATTTAAATACACGACAATTTTGAAAAACCTATATCTAAGAAGTTGGTCGGCAAATATGTATCTCCGTAACTTTACATTTCACCACACCTAACTACTCATTTTATATTATTAACTAGCTTATGCTCGCAGCTTTACCCGCGTGGTAAAATCTTTTCTCTCTAAATTATAAAATCTAGCTGTATGCCAAATTTCAACTCAATCCGTCCAGCGGTTTGGGCTGTGCGTTGATAGATCAGTCAGTCACGCCTTCCTTTTAAATATTTAGATGGTCTTATTTGTAAAATTTGTAAAAAGATTCATCATAATCGGTTCAGAAGTTTTCACAACAAATGAGAACGTGGAAATGTAGCTGGTTCATTGAAATTTATATATTGACCTCCATCCATCCATCCATCCACCATTCATCCATCGTCGACCGCATTTTCACTTTCCATCAGGTGGGATGTGGTCAAACGTAGGCTTATTTAGTATTTAAAAAAACTACCTATTTGACGATTTTTTAAAAATCTAAATCAGAAAATGGTCACCAATTGCACTACCCGCCCTCCCGCATATGCATTAAGGCAAAGCTATCGAATTCAAAAGGCTCGCTCGTACCTAACCAAACTACCTCCACACTCGAACTCACGTCAAAAAGTCAAAACCCGAAAAAGCAGCAAAAGCACAAAAATGTTGAACAAAAACAAAGTTGTCCGCTCGCTTTGACCGCCCTCGGTTCCTTTATTTTTTATTTTTTTACCATTTTTCTGTGCTGCCCTTTGGTTCGACCGCTCGGAACGCTATTTTTGAAACCAATATTGGTTTTATACTTGAAATTTAATAATTTTTAAATTGAAATACCGCGCTACTTAAAAAACTGAACTTGACAATTAAAAAAATAAAATATGTCGCAAAAAAATCAACATGAAAAGTATAGTTGTGTCGTTATGTTCTTAGGGTTTACCCGCTAAATATTGTTTTTTTTTTGGGGTCTAAGCTATCGACATACCGAATTTTATTAAAAACGGTTGAGTCGTTTAAGGGACTGCGCAGACGGCACACTTTTTGTACGATCGAGTCTGCGGCGTACAAAAAGTCTGCATGGCGCGCAAAAAGTCTGTTGCGGATTTTTCACAGACTCAACGCACACGACGCACATCTTCGATCATTCTGTCGGCAGAGCTGTAGGGACGTAGACAGGCCCGGATTTAGCCAAAATGCCGCCCTGGGCAGTGAGAAAATGCCGCCCCCCTCCGCCGAAATATTATTTATAAACGCTCATCGGCTAGACATTTTGCTAAGAAATTTGTTGTCGAGTTCTTTCATATTATACGTAATTATGAATATTTATAAAAAAAAAATATACATTTAACTACGAAAGCTATGTGTATAGCTTGCTTTGAAAAAGAGAAATTATAATTGAGAAATTTTATAATGCTAACTACAATAACACCGCTGATTGTGAATTGTGACACATAGATTATAATACCGGGTTTTTATGTTTAAGTTTATTTTTCAATGTTTCAATAAAGTGTTTTATCTACCTGTCTACGACAGGTGTGCGTAAGACTCGCTTGGAGTGGCAAGAAAATTATAATATTATGTTGACTAAAAAGACTGCGAGCAGCTTGCTGCGAGCGAGAAAATTTTGTATATTTGACTACACAACAGTGGGCGCATACTTCACCCTGAGTGCCAAAATCGCTGTGAGCACCGAGAAAATTTTGTTTTTGTGACTATATAAACAATGGATGCATAGTTTGCTTCGAGTGTTAAAATAAAAAAAAAATATTATTCAAAGCGCGAGAAGCTAGCTGCGAGCACCAAGAAAATTTTGTATATCTGACTGCAAAAAGTGAGTGCGTAGTTCGTTTTGAGTGCCAAAAATAAAAAAAAGAAGGCGAGCAACTAGCTGCAAATGCCGAGAAAAGTCTTGCTACGAAAAGTGGACGGATAGCTCGTTTGGAGCAAAAATCTTGAGTTTGTGTGGCCAGTATTCCAGACTTCTTATTATGAGCGCAAAAAAAAATTATAATAATAACCAGCGTGATTGAGAATACAAATTTTAATTCAACAACGGATGTTTATGGATTGAATATTTTTTTCTCGTTTCGAAATTTGCCGCCCTCAGTAAATTTGCCGCCCCCTGAAAATTTGCCGCCCTGGGCACTCGCCCCGAATGCCCCTAGTGTAAATCCAGGGCTGGACGTAGACGCTATGGAAATCGTGCAGAGATCGCGAAGTATTATTTGGTACATAAAGTACAGAAAAAGAAGAAGAAAGAAGCGTTACGTCCACCACTAGCAAATGCAGATTGCAGACTAAAGTGTGTGCCGTCTGCGTTAGCGCGCGTTGAAGCAAACGTTCTATTTTTTTCACACACTTTTTGTGCGGAGCGGCGCGACGCGGCGCGATCCGGTCTGCCCGAATTACACGGATTATTTGTGTGCCGGACTTTTTGCGCGTTACTGCATATAATTGCATAGGTTCTATTTTCACAGACTAAAAAGTGCGTCATGGATAGTCTGTCGTCTGCGCAGCCCCTAAGCGTTACGTAATAACAAACATAAATCATAAACTTTAACCTTTATATTAATGAGTCTAAATGAGTAAATTGCAAAAAAGTTTGACAAAAAAGTCCGAACACCAAATTCGAAAATTAAAAAATATTATTTTCCCAACTGGCCAGCCCCGTATCATTAACATAAAAAGTTTTTTTAATAAAGTTATAATAACTGGGGTCGCGGGCAATTAGGCCTTCATATTTTATTTTACTTTATTTTGTTTGAGTTTCCAGTTACTGTGGGTGTAGATGGGGGCTTTTGGAATAGATTTATTTGTTTTTTTATTCTTTGTTGCGGCACTTTGTCATTGAAAATGTGTTTGCGAGTTAGGGGTGTTGCCAGTGTAGTCAGATTTATTTTCGTTACGCGTTTAATAATTGTCTTTCTCAGTTATTGTCCATCTCCAAATTTAAAGAAAATAGGTTGAATTACTATGTTGTTACTCACTTGCAAGGATTTATATTGTGTATTTAAATAAATGCTTTTTGAGTTTAAATAAATAATATTGATTAACATTTGTTATAGCTTCTTACAGATTGAAAACTTTTAAGGGATTTTTGTCTTAGCCTCCGGCTTTACCGAGGAATATTTTCAACCAGTAGATAGATAGAGATAGAAAACTATTGTTTACACAAATACAATAATATAGCTTAGAACTAAGACTACACAGAAATAAGTGTTACAATTGACTTATCGCTAAAAGCGATCTCTTCCAGACAACCAAGTAAATACTACAAATTTGCAAAATTTGTCATATCGTACTCGCTTGGAGAGCTCTTAAAAATAGTGTTCCGCTCTTAAAACTGTCAACAACAAAATTCTTGTCAAAACCAAGATAACATAGAAAATGTAACCCCTTAACACTAATCACCCCAAACGTACCCCTAGTACGTTTCGACCCCTAACACGGAGGTATGACCGCTAGTGGTCGACGAGTGGTTAGTTAATTAGTTAACATTATCGTGGCTTGATTAACTATTGATAGCGGGGTCGTAAGTGGTTGGGATACAGGAGTATCCCATCACAGTAACCCTACACAACTCATGCCGAGTTGTGTAGGGTTACTATGATGGGTTATGTTATGTCACTGTTGCATCTTTATTGATTTAAATTATCATTGCTGTGCCCAGTGGTTTTACCCGCTGAAATAAGCTAATGGGTTATTCTAGGATTTAAGATAGGTACCTACATATTATCAAAATTTCAGCTTAGGTAATCAAATAGGGAAGGAAAACAGGGGATTATTGATTGTACACTTGTTAATTATAAGGGTATAATATTACACTTACCTCAAAGTTAAAAATATCAAAAATTATAAAATGAAACATAGCAAAATAATTAATCGTCTATGCGCTTTTCAGTTTTTATAGGTTTATTTTTTTCTAAAAAGTTTTGTATGAAGCACCAACATATAAAGTTACACCGTTATTGCAGTATCACGTAAGACTTCAAAACAAACCGTTGCTACATCCGACACCGTTTAATCAGTGCGCAATAAAAAACAGACTCACCACGCCAACGAGAACGAATTTAATAAAAAATCAACTCAAGAAGCCGTCGAGATGTTGATATTGCGTTACTCGACTGTACTAACAATAGGGATGAGATCATCTTGGGGAAAATGGACTAAAAAGTCTGTAGGATGCAACAAGTGTTCAGTCTTGCAAAGTTATGACATTGATATTATTGAAAGGACATCTGAAAAGAAAGGCTGTAAGATATCTTCTTCATTCTTTGTATATTTCCATTTTGTTCATCTCTTTGTATTTACATTATATTTCAATAATTAAACATAGATTGATGTAATTAACAACAGAATCCATGGCAACTATTATTATTTATAGACATTACCATGGAGTATCTATTACATTACATAAATAGGTGTTATATGGCCACATAAATTAAGTAACCTAACATAATATAGGTATTGATTAAAATGATACTATAATTACAACAATTACATTCAATATGACCATGTTTCGTCATTTCGTGATCATTTGCGTACTACTACCAACGGCCGAAGCCACCAGTAAGAAAATAAATCTTCCATAATTCTACTTTCTTTAATGAAAAGAAGTGACAAGACAGTGTTTGCTCAGGCAAATAACTGGCACTGTTGTACTGTTGGGGTAACTAATCGACCTCCTTCAAAAGGGAGTCTAACACCGCCCCGGTCAAACGGTTAACTGATAACAATCTACAAACACAAGTCTTTTTCAAAACTTCAAGTCCGACTGATACCAGTCGTCACCCCATCCCTATATTAGCAAACAACTGGCAAATATAAATCAATCGTAAACGCCGTGTATCAGTTTCACTCAACTCCGAATAAAAAGGGAAAAAATAACAGATGTGAGCTCAATGGAAGCGGCAAGGAGGCGTGGTTGGGACGGCTGCCTGAGCGTGGTTGGTGTTCATGATGAAATTAATTATTTATTAATTTGTTTGGCATTCAGAGCACAATTTCTATTATTATTCAAGGTTATAGGTATTCAAAACTCATAAGTAATATATGAATGAATGATGTATTTACCATAAAGGACTTGCATGCTAAAAAGTACAAAGTACACTGTATTCCAACTAGGTATTCTGTATTCCATATAGATAGGTATATCTGTGAATATGAATTGTAAGACGTATAATTTTAAGGAATTATCAATAAATGGTTTATTCTGTTTATTTTATTCTGAATAAATAGCTAATATACCTAGAGGTACATTTAATTTTTTTTTATGACATATTACGTCACTGTCCGGTACAAAATGCACCCGAATTCAACTATAAGTATAAGTGTATTATTTTGTATCTCTCACATTTTATCAGATTTACAAACAAAATTAAACGTGTCTATTATTTTTTAATAATCTACTTAATGTACAAAATAAAATTACAACATCCCCATTATTCATAATAAATTTTACATTCTCAACAGTAGGTTCAAAATAAATATCTAAAAATCCCCATTGTAGCGAACTTTTATTGCTGAAATTTGGTCTTGTTATATCAAGCACAAGTATCTATTCCAGTGTCCAAAGTTCAATAGTAAACATATCAAACGCACACCACTCGCGGAACCCTCCGGCGTCTGCCGATTACTGAACCATTACTGAACCCTAAGGACACTTCAACTGCTACAAACTAAACTAAACTTTATCACAATGTGTTAAAACTCAAAATTGTATCTTAAACGAATGTTTACACCATAGAATATACAGTAGTATACAGACTAAGAAAGGTGTAATCTCTTCTAGTTTTAATAAAGTTTAAAATCGATTGAATTATTTTTTTTAAATAGTTATCACAAATGATTTGATTTTAAATATTTAATTATTATACAAAAAAAAAAATTGCATGAACTGTTTTTAAAGTTACCACAAAATATGTAATACTTACCTACTATGACCTTAAAGATAATTTAAAAGACACAATCAGTTTTTATCCTTATTTCGTTGTGATAAAGTTGAAATTAGATTGTATTTATGTTTTGCATGAACGGTCAGAGGTTAAAAGGTAGGTAAGTGGTAGGTGGTAAGTACCATGAAACTTTTAACAAGGTTTCGGCGTTTGGTTGAACTGATTGGATGACCCCTTGTGGTGCTGACATTAATTGACGTGAAACATCTTAGCTTTGGAAAGAAATGTGTTTAAACCATAGAGTTACGTATAGAGAATAGAGACAAAGATTGTTCTATGTAAACTCGGATTTCCTATAATATTTTAATCGTAGGTAAGTTTAGGTTTTTTACATAACATACGTCATAGTACGTTCGTATTTCTTATATTCTATCCCGTCAGTCCCCGAGCGGCTCAATCGGGCCGCACCCGCGTATGCGAATTCGAACCTTATTATAAGAAAGAAAATAAATATAGAAATAATAGATGTCAATTAAGATTTGAACCAGAAATGTTTCCTGGACTAATATTGGATTGGATTGTAATTTATTTATCATAAATACCTACACAAAAATAGCATTGAGTAAAAGTTATTAAGCAAATTACAGCGTTTGATAGCTTTTGTTACGTTTAAGCTTCTGTCTTTTTATACGTTATCAGCGATAAGATCGCCAATTGTATCGTATTGGTAGTGCTATCGCTAATAATAATTTCTTCCAACCAAGTACTTTCCTAATACCTATTTATATCTATCTACACATAATATCAAACAGGTAACCTCTTCTTCAAATAAAAATATCATCTATAAACGCTAAAGTTAACAAAAAGCGTACAAAAGTCCAGTAATGGCGGATATCTACCCGAGTGGGCACTCCAGCGCAAAAACCAGAAAATATCCGGTTAAAGCTTCAAAAGCAACCCTTCAACAAATTGAAAAACCTCATTATACCAAATACTATTATACCTACCATTTTATACAATCCAAACGCACGTTGCACTGACCTGAGTGGACGCGAGATAGCAGATGCCACTTCACGCGAGAGCGAGCGGGACGGCACCATTCGCTGAGTGGTGCTTCAAATATAAAAGGTATCGGATTCAGATAGAGATAGTTATATAAGTATTGTGTTCGTTAGAAAGGGAGGGGGATGCGCTCGAGTGTGCTATTAATTATTGCGAAGATTTGAAGACGACCTTAAAAAGATATTCAAGCCTTTAACCGATTTCCAGAAACAGATTTCAGTTTGTATCCAAAAATTCATAGAATATCTAATATTAACATAATATGTAGGTATATCAACATAGAAAAGAAAAGCTATTGTCACTGTGAGCGTTTTTGGTTGACGGGGTTGTATGACTTGCCTAGTCCTATAGCATAAGTCCTAACTAGCGTATGAGAACTTAGATTTTTGACAAATCAAAATTGGTCACGCATTTTTGGAATATCAGTACATCTACATAATATAGGTATGCTAGATCTATGATAGGTAACAGTAAATCACTGCAGAATGTACCGATTTAGAAATTATAAAATTGATGATAGGTTAGTTTTTAATGTATATCTTTATTTTCTACTAAATTATAACAAAAATAAATAATAAATAAATAAAATTTTACATTTTTCATGTCCTCATTTATAGTTGTCAATTTATCTGCCCTTAGCCATGATTTTTTTGTCAGTTTTCCCCCAAATTGGTGTATAATACAAAACTGTCAACAGTGGAGTATTGTATTATGTTACGGCGGTATTGTGGTAACATTTGTTAGGTTATACGATACTGGTGACATTTGGTGATTGGCGATATTGGATAAAAAATATATGGGAAAAATACCATAGAAAACAAAAATATACAGATGACCCTTTATTGAAACACAAAAGAAAATGTACAAAAACAACATAAAACTATCATATAGGTTTCAATAGGTTATAGGTAGGTGTTCATATACTTTTTTTATACAACGAAGTAAGAAGACGAGCAAGACGCTCTCCTGATGGTAAGAGATAACGCTGCCCATAATTAGTGCAGTGCTACCCAGTATTTAACAAAGGTAAAATTCTGGGTTCACTGCACCAACGCTTATTACTTGAGAGTCGTTACTTAGGTGTGGTGTTCATATAGGTGTAGAATCTGTCACAAAAAAAAACAGTAGGTACGTACAAATAGGTTTACAATCAGTCTCAAAAGCCACCCCCTGTAGGTTGGTGTCTCATATCAAAGTGAGTTTAATTTAATATCACGCTGTGTCACGCCGAGGAGGTTTTACGTATTTATTCCTATGTCACAGCTATTTTTAGTTTATTATAGTCAATTAGGTACTATTTATATTTACAGGTACCTAATTCAACTCTCCCGCTTGCATAATATGACGAATTTTAAAATGTACACCTAGGTAAATTCGTTGAATCGACTTTTTAAAAGCTCTGTCATGGCAAGAAATAGCCCAGAATCGGGAAGAGTAGCGTAATCTTGTATCGGAGGCCAAGACTCAGTTTGGGTCGCTGCGCCGCAGTAAGTAACTTATTAAAATGTTTTCCAGGAATGCTCTAGATTCTAGCAAACATTTTTCAATATTTTTAAAAGAAATCAATTAATTATTATTTAGGTAAAGAGTTTTTAGTTTGAAACTTAAAAAAAATAGGAAAGGGATTCCAAAATGCAAGCTGAAATACTTGGTTATCCACCAGTATGACTGAATGGTCTATTATTAATGTCTTTAAATGATTTTTAAAGACATTAAAAAATCTATCGTATCGCCGACCGTCGACCGTCGAATCGTATCTAATAAAAAAACAATCAAAAACCAAACAAATAAAACTCCAAAATCAATAACCACCCCTAAATAAAGGTGTATTCACATTACACTACAAATGTAATTACACACTCGACTCTCAATATCGAGCACAATCAATAAACCTATCCCTCACTATAGGTTAGAGATCAACCAGTTTATTATTGCGTCCGTCAGACGAACTTAATGTTCCTGTATTGGAGAATAGCCGTGCAAATTAAGGCTGGTCTATTTAACCCCTGTTGAGACGCAGCGGGGGCGTTTAGTGGCGTGTGGAGAAAATAGGTTTAAATTCTTTTTAGAAAGATTTTAAAATTAACTTTTAATTTTTAAATAGTCTTAAGTATTGATTATTGATTTATATAACACATTTTTATATTGGGAATTTTAATTTCAGTCAAATCGTACAGAATACTATGTACAATTTTAAATTAAAAATATCTTTAATGGATTCAAATACTTATTTAGTGACACGTTTACAAAACTAAGAATTTTAAGATATCTCTATAATTTTAAATTCTATTATTATATAACACTACAAACGTGAAGTCTATTCTTCTATTCTATACTAGCTTTTATGCTCGCGGTTATGCCCGTGTGGTGAGATAATTTCTTCAAGGTCTACGTCCTAAAATAAAATTCTTTGTCAAATTTTAACCCCATCCGTCCAGCGTTTTGGGCTATGCGTCAGCTAGCCACTCTTTTCCTTTATATAAGTATTAAATTTTCCACCATTTTTCATCAAAAAGGCGCAAACTAACCTCTCTAATTAAACCCTTCCCCAAAAACCTTTTTAAAGTCGCGTGTTGAACAGAAATCGTCAACATTTCCACATTTCACATTGACTGTTAGTCGCATTTAGTGAATGAATGTGTGAAAGGTTTCTTTGCACAAAATGTTTACAATTCGCACCGTTGCATTTTTATTTTGTGAAACATCAAAGTGTGAGGCGCTACTATTGGTTGTTAGTCAATTGCTACTCGCTTTCGAGTTCGGTAATGATTTTTTTGTCACTTGCAGTTTATAGGTACCTAAGCGAGACTTTTTTCTACCTTAGACTATAATAATCGGAATTTTACTCCACTAGAACAGTTTTAAACAGGACCTTATAGCGATTGCCTCCTACATATCTTTAGGGAACAGCCGCCACCCATAGTTTTACGTGCTCTCCATAACATATATATTATGTAGTATAGAGTCCAAGCGAAAATGTATACGTATTCTTTTCTTATAATGAGTAACAAATCTAATTTATTAGATACATGATAGTGTAGTATATTATCTTGTGAAGTGGGTAGATTCGATTGATCGAATCAATGTATAAGCTTACCCTACAATAATTTATAAATAAACGTCAGTGTCAACCAATTTGCGTGTGTTTCACTACAGATAGTACGCATTATGATTGCCCATATTAGAAAGTATTAAAATTCTAAATTCTGCTACACTGATTCCTGAGATATTACCTAGTTGTTGAAACACATACCTATTGGCCTGACATATCAATAAATGGCATTAAATATGCGTTTCCCGGCTACCTCGCCACATTGTAAAATTTTGATCAAGTTGTGGCCATCCTATTTTATTTTAAGTCGATCTAAAATTATAATAATTCTGAGTCCAACTCCGACTAAATTATTTCCAGTAGTTCAGAAGATACAACGTATTTCTACCGAGACCTAGGCAATAGAGGCCTACGAATACAAAACGTGAACGATAAAACGTGAACGGTACCCGAATTCGCAATAATTCGACTAACATCTAAGTTCGACCGTGGGGGGCAGACTGAAAATCAGCAACCGTGTTAACCCTGTATTAATATGGTTACCAGCTGAGTCAGCTCCTTTTTTTTTTTTTTTATTTGAAGAAGTAGAAGACGAGCTAGACGCTCTCCTGATGTTAAGAGATAACGGCTGCTCATAATCAGTACAGTGTTTCCTAGGATTTCACAATTATGTGAAATTCTAGGAGCACTGCACCAACGCTTCTTACTCAAGAGTCATAAGATGTTAAGACTCTTTAGCCCAGTAATTTCACTAGCTACAGTGCCCTCCTACCGGAGCACAGTAATGTTTGCACATCACTGCTCAGGCGGTAGAATAACTGGCACTGTTGGGGTACCCACCTAGACGACCTCCTGCGAAGGAAGTCTACCCCCGGTAAATACTCCTATTGCCTACTGTGTATTTTTTTGTCTTTTGGTAATAATTGTACTGTTTTTCATTATTGGTTCTTTTTTGTATGGCAATAAATGATTTTTATTCTTATTCTTAAGAGGTTTAGGTTCGACTTATTTCAATTTATAATCGAGTTCCATCAGTACTGCCTCGAGTGAGGCGACGAATGTGAAGTGTCGCTAAATTACACGTTATGCTGTTTGCTACTGAATGCAGCCTGAAACAAGTTAGCTTTTGATATTACTGCGCGTCTAGCCGCTGCAGCGCTTGAAGGCTACTTCATACTATATATACGCGTCTAGCCGGGCCGCTGCAGCGCTGGATGGCAACTTGACACTTTAGGTTTTTACAGTTTTTCTTTTGAACACTGTTCGAAGGTGCAAAATAGTAGACGGGGATATTACAAAATTTAATAAATATTGCAGAGCATTTCACATGGCACCATCGAACCCCAAGTTAAGAAACATAATATGTAGTGTTTTTGTATGAATCATATTATACAACTCAATTCAAATCATTTATTTTGGAAATACAGGTTACATAGGTAGTACATATCAAAAGAAACGATGATGCCTGCAGTAGTCGCTAGACTGTGTCGCAGTCACCAACGCCCTCCTCCGGTTAAATAGGTTTACAATATATTACATTTATAATGTTTGATTATATATTAGAGTAATTTGAAATTAAGACGAGATTTGCGAATATTGCAATTTACATCTCTAGTTATGAGTTATGACACTAGATAATGGATACAGGTTCGTACAGTGGCGGATTTACAGTCTAGGCCGCCCTAGGCCCCAGTCCATGTAATACCTGCACCTACGTCGTATATAACATGTCTACTCCTACTTACTCCTTAAAACATTCGGTGCCACCGACTCGCGAACAAAATGAACGTGAACTCGCATGGCGAGTCGGTGGCACCGAATGTGTTAAACAGTGGCGGATCCAGATTTTTTTTTCTTGTGAACAAGGTAGGTTTGTACATTTCAACGTTTACCTACAATTTGAATTTCTAAAATAGGAAATGTTATATATCTCTGACAAGAACGTTAAACTCGTTCCGAATAGAATAAAATTTTAAAAACCTTGTAATGCGCGAGCAGCTTGCTGCGAGCGCCGAGAAAATTTTACGTTTCAGACTACAAAAGATGTGCAATCAGAGCCGGTTTTAACATTACCAGCGCCCTGGGCGAGATTTCTACGGCGCCCCCTAAAAAACAATTGAAACCCATACTAAAAAGGAAAAAAATCCAGGATTTTTTTCTGGGCCGATTCCGATGGGCAAAATCATGGGCGTATCTAGAAAAAAATCCACCTTTCCAGCTTGCTGCGAGTTTCGAGAAAATTTTAAATTTTTCAGCACGAATGATGTGCGTTAAGCTTGCTTCGAGTGGCAAAGAAAGTAAATGTTCTCATTTATAAAAGCGCGAGCAGCTCGCTGCGAGCGCCGAGAAAATTTTGAATTTTTCAGCACGAATGTTGTGCGCTTAGCTTGCTCCGAGCGGCAAAGAAACTAAATAAGTATTCTTATTTATAAAAGCGCGAGCAGCTCGCTGCGAGCGCCGAGAAAATTTAGATATTTTACAGCACGAATGATGTGCGTTTATCTTGCTTCGAATGGCAAAGAAAGTAAATTTTCTCATTTATAAAAGCGCGAGCAGCTCGCTGCGAGCCCCGAGAAAATTTTGAATTTTTCTGCACGAATAATGTGCGTTTATCTTCCTTCGAGTGGCAAAGAAACTAAATGTTCTTATAAAAGCGCGAGCAGCTTGCTACTAGCACCGAGAATATTGAATTTTTCAGAACGAATGGGGCGCCCGTGGCGCCCCATTCGTTCCATTATAGAGCCTGTGCGCCCCTTTTATCCGGCGCCCTGGGCGGTCGCCCAACCGCGCCCCACCCTAACGCCGGTACTGTGTGCAATGAGCTCGTTCTGAGCAAAATACATAATATTCTATTTATAATTGCGCGAGCAGCTAGCTGCGAGTGCCGAGAAAATTTTATATTTCAGGCTACAAAAGATGTGTCCTGAGCGGTGAGAAAATAAATACTTTTAGTTATTTCTTGTCATCAGTGATTTTTTTGTCACGATTGGCCGCCCCTAATATCTGGCCGCTCTAGGCCCGGGCCTACTGGGCCTTAGGGCAAATCCGCCACTGGGTTCGTAGTTAAGTCAATGCAAGAACTTTACTGGCCTGATTTTACCGCAGCTACTGATAACTATTATTAAACACAATGTTGAGTAGACTATCATCTATAGCATTATTGGAAGACTGCACAATGACTTTAATAATATAGCCTCGTGTGGTGCCTCAGCCACAGTGGCTGTAAGTAGAGGCGCCTCTGAGCAAGTATGAGGCAGTATATTTATCGGGTGCGTAAGGGGTGATATTGAGATATAATATGATATAAAATGTTGAGGGTCGCGTGATGGGTCATAAAACGGAACGTTTTGCGCCTCGCATACCGCGGGACCGTTGTACAAGTCATGAGAAGGAAATACAATCTGCATGGCTACTCACTTATCCGATAGGGAACCGAATCGAAAACCGAATTGCCAAAAATGTATGAAATGACGTATTACGACATATCGATTTAATAATACGTCATACGTCATTTCATACATTTTTGACAATTCTGTCTTCGGTTCGGTTTCCTGGCGGATAAGTGAATATCCCCGTTGCAGAGATATCGCAGAATACGATCGATCGATCGGTTGGAGAAGTACAATACGATCGCACCACACATTTGTAGAAATAATTGCGAAAGAATTAATGTTTTGGCGTGATAATTGAATTACTTTTAAAGAAGAAACAAGCAACAGTTATAGAATAGCACAACTAATAGCATCCTTACGCAAAATTTTGCAAAATATGTCAAAATTACTGTTCAAGCGAACATTGGTAAGGCGTTTAGCAAGTACGTATAAATTAACGTATCCGAAATAGAAATTTGTGATAATTTTCTGTTTTCATTGTACCTATCAAGTCAAGTCAAGCTCTGTTTATAATGTAAACTATTTATTTTAATTGAAGATATTGTACAATTAGTGGTGAAACAATAAAGAGTTTTCTTATCTTATCTTATCAAGCGAATATGATATTTTTTTCACTTTTTATTTCCAAAAAGGGTATAACTACCCTCTGTCTGTCCAATTGCTGTCTGTTTTATTGGATTTTCAGCTAACTCCCGTTTCGACAGCTCGTTTCACACCTACCTAAACAGGCAACAGGCTAAGCAGAACATTTTCGGTTTTTCTCTACTATATTATTCATTAATCATACAAATAAACCTTCTTGAATCTCTCATCAATTAACCGCATCAAAATGCGTTGCGTAATTTTAAAGATGTAAGCATACATAGGAACAGACTGACGCGGAGAGTGACTACGTTTTATACTATGTAAATGTGTGTGTTTTGTACTGTGTAATATGTGTATGTTTTGTACTGTGTGTGTTGTATCTATTCTATGTAGTGATTCGTTAGTTGTTCGATTGCGTGAACGCTTCCGCTCCCGCTGCCTCCTATGTCTCGTCCCCCCGCCAATATATCGCTACGATATTGCGGCACATCTCGGAATGTGCCGACATACTGCGGTTACTATATTGCTTTTCTTATATACATATATAGGTATCTTCTATACTCACGCCTCTATCTCGAGGGGATAGAAGCTATAATGGCTTGTACGGTTTTATTATTCTTACTGAACTGTGTCTATTATAAGAGAATGCCTTTGTTTTATACGTTTGGGGGATTCATTTTACTGTCTCGAGATATTATACATTATTAGGAGTAAATAAAAAAATATTAAAAGGCACACAAAAGGTACGAGATACGAGTAACTACAAAGCCGTGTTAAAGCTACCTATACTAAAGAAAACTAAACACTACTACTAAAGAAAATTATAAAGTTGGAAATTATACCCCAGAAGTATTATACACCACAAGCTATAGGTATACCAGGAAGGGATTTATCCCACCTTCTAGATTTAATCTGCTTCTGTCTACGGCCGTATCATAGCTAAACATCACGAGAGATTGTGGCCAAAGTCCAAAGCCTACCGATAAAAATACAAGACATTTTTCACAAATATTTTACCCAAACAACTTCCAACACTTAAAAAAATACCCGTCGCGTCACAAATTTACCCGATACCGCACTTTTACCCAATTTGTGTTCTTTCCCGGTTTTATCCACATTTTCGTTTTTCTCAGCGCGAGTGGCGACACTTTGCCACTTTGTCCGTGGGGTTAATTGGCAAACGGCAGACGGTGAGAGTGGTCTTTTCTTCACGAAAAAAAGAATGATTTTTTTGTGTTGGGAATTTTGCCTGTTTCTGCAATTTGGATTACGAATGTACGTACAGCTTTCTATAGATATATGTTTCTGATATGGAACGCTTTTGCAAGTCAATTTTACAATTATTTAGTTCTATTTTAAGGCTGTCGCTCAAAAGCTTGTAAGTGAGTGTGTATGTCTGTTACTTCTTCACGCTTAAACGGGTAGATCGATTGAGCTGAAATTTGGCATACAGATAGCTTAGACTCTGGAATAACACATAGGCTACACAGCGGGTAAAACTGCTGGGCGCTGCTAGTTAATTTATAAATTTGACAATAAATATAGCGTTGCGTATATAGCGTCTTGACTAGGCTGTAAGTTTACATTTTGTAATCTAAATATATAAAAGGAAAGAGTGACTGATTGACTGACTGATCTATCAACGCACAGCCTAAACTGCTGAACGGATTGGGTTGAAATTTGGAACATAGATGGGTTTTATGACGTAAACCTCCGCGAAGAAAGGATTTTTCCATGCGGGCAAAGCCGCGAGCATAAGCTAGTTTTTATATAAATAAATAATTAAACATATAAAGTGTGTGTTTAAAGTTCTGATAATATATTTTCATCTATAATTTCAATTTTCTTATACGCCATTGGTACTAATAATACTGGCATATTGTATAAGACGTTTCAGTTCCTCTCAAGATATAGCCAAGACAAGAAACTAATCTTCCATCCCTCGCAGCGGTTCCGGTCGCAAATTGGGATGTTTCCTGACACTTCTTGCCAAACGGCTCTTCCTACTATAGCTCCATCTTGTTTAAATATTTAGGATTACGATTCTTTATGTACCTACTTATATAGCCATGAATATAACAAAAAAAATATATATTTAGTTGTAATTTCAATATTTAAGAAATATTAGTTCATGCTTATTTTATTTTATCATGCTTATTATAAGTATCTATTGTTTTGTTTGTGAATAAAATAAAAAATGACTGAGATATTATAGCACTTATTTAAGTTTTTGATGGTCTCTGTTCCAATATTCTGCACAAAATGTTCCCGAGTTCGGTTAGTGACGTCGAAATCACAACCAAGCAACTTTGGTGCGCAGTATCTCACATGATTTTTATCAAATTTTCAAAGAAAATAAATGTGTGCAAAGAAAAAAAATCTTGATAATCCACTTCACGAAAAAAACAAAGTTTCGTACGCCCCGTCCCGTCCCCGTCCCGTCCCGTCTACGTCCATATTTTCTGATATTCCAAAATATTGTTGGTACCTATTAAAAAACCAATGACAGAATCGAGCGCCATATGGCACCGCTAGGCTATAGGCCATTATAATGGGTTAAGGTCTAAGGTAATGTAGACTCACCAGGCGACTCCTCTGGCATGTCGGAGTAATGGTGCGGCGTGGTGGAGGTCTGGCCGGCGTACAGCAGGTTCAACTCCCGCGCCTCGTTCTCCTCCTGGGCTTGCTGACGACGAAGCGCCACCTGGGGGAGAAGTTTGTTTTAGTTATCTTATATAGGACAGCTTTACTTGGAGCACAGTTGAATGAGAGTAGCGTAATAGAACAAGGTCAAAAAATAGTTTGTAATAATTGAAATACATAAAAAATATTTGATACGCGTTTTTTCGCTTATATCCGTTACAAAAATTCGACTCGAGTTCGGTCAGTGACTTCAATGAACTGCCATCATATAACATAAGTCCGTCAGACAGTAGCGCTTGTGTCCCTTCAGAGCTGATCCATCACCGCGGTGATGATGATACCTACCTGGGCCGCCATCACCCGCTGCCGTTCAGCGATGAGAGTGCACTTGGCACACACGCAGTCTCTCCAGCGACAGTAGCGCTTGTGTCCCTTCAGAGCTGATCCATCACCGCGGTGATGATGATGAAGCCTACCTGGGCCGCCATCACCCGCTGCCGTTCAGCGATGAGAGTGCACTTGGCACACACGCAGTCTCTCCAGCGACAGTAGCGCTTGTGTCCCTTCAGAGCTGACACCACGCCGTGGTTGCGACATCGAGCGCATTTCGGGGTTCGCTGGAACAAATATAACACGACTCAATTAAGCTGAAAAGGCTACTGAAGTCCTCCAAATTTCCAAGGGCAAACACGTGTATGTGATCTTGGAAGCTGCGATTTCATTTTGTACTAATCTATAGAAAACATTTATTTATCTAACATCACCATTAATATTATTCAAGTAATAGGTATATTTATTTATTTATTAATACTACCTAGATTCCGGGAAAATACATTTAGCGTACGATTATTTATAGCTTCGATCGTTTCGTTTTCCTAGTGATTTTTATATTACCCGCGAAAATTTGCAATATTATAGGTATATGTGAAAATAACAACTTAAATCAGGTATATTATAATATTATTATGTAACTATTAAGTACTTAATAGATAAGTAGAAGATATCTATGCATTACAAAATCAATATATTTTAAACTTTCAGAGTACCTAACTCGTTTCCGTCGGAAAACTGTTTTACGTGCCTCCGAAACACGGTAGCGTCCAGACGAAAATTTTGCTACGCACTGACACATGAACCTCCAGATTATAAATAAATATCTAAATATATAAAAGGAAAGCGTGACTGACTGACTGATCTATCAACGCACAGCCCATACGGCTGGGCAGATTCACATGAAATTTGGAATATAGATAGGTTTTATGATGTCGATCTTCGCTAAGAAAGGTTTTTGGCACGCGGGCACAGCCTCGAGCACAAGCTTGTATAATATATACGGTAGGGTGTCCCAGGCTATAAGGGCGAAAATTTTTTTTTCGATTTTTAATACGCATACCCTCTACATTTTTGTAATTGACCCTAACAACCAAAATACAAAATATTATTGATATCGGATAACGATAACACGTGCCGACTTGACGCCAAAGTTTCAGGAACAAATTTGATGAAATTTGTATGGAGACTTTAGAGGACATTTTGAAATATATTTTTTATTTATTAAATTAAACACTAATTTAATTCTATTATAAATTAATAAAAGAACAATATTTATTAATTTTCTTCTAATATTTTGCCTTTTACAGTCAGGGTATATCAGGTTGTAAAAATTGCTTTTATTCCTCTTCAACGGAGTATTCGATGGAAACCTTGCATCAACTTTAGTACTGTCTCTGCTGCATTAATAACGGATCTCAGTATCATCATCTGTTTCTTAACTAAAATAGAAGAAAGAATAGAGGCTACTATTATCTACCACTAAGATATATTACTCTATAGAGTATTACTAGGCCATAAAGTAGAACGCTCGTTAAGAAAACTGTCATCAATTTTAAAACGATTGAATAAGGTCTTGCATATTGTTGAAAATTTTGCTATCGATGTCTTTCTCGTAAAGTGAAACATACAAGTCTTCTTTTTAAGGGATGTAGTTGAAGCGGTGGTTGTCACGCAAAGAATTTGAACTTCATATTTTCGAAATTCCAACCGCAAGCCAAACTGCTTCTGCTTGTTCACTTCCAGTGTTATTGAAATTACGGCAGAGTTCGACAAGAGTTCTTTTTTACATATTATGCGCACGTCTACAGCTGGCAACAATTTTTTATCCTAATGAACAGTTACAGTATCCTGTACATCGTGTTGAAATTTGGAAATCGACATGAAAATTAACTTTAATTCTTCGAATGGCGAACTTTGGTACTTATGGGATCTTCAGTCGTCAGGATTGAGCCCTAATGTCTTGATAGTAGTTTCTATCATGAACACAGAATTAATTGACACCTATCTAAAGCTGCCACTTGCCACTAATTTTTATTCGTTGACGATTTATTTATATCGGACTACCGCTCTCAGTTAGGGCGGGCAAATCGTCTTGCAAATCCATTACTTCTATCAGAAGATGAATTTCTTGATAGGATGAAATCGAAGCAGTAAGGGATGCATAAAAAATTGCCTGATTTTGACAATAAATAATGCACTCTCAAATAGTTAGATTGCGTTTTCATTAACAGTTAAGTTCACTTCACGGATATTTAAAGTTGCCTATACTTGTCCAAGAAAGGGTGGTTTTGTACCAGCTACTTAATGTTTTTTAAATCCCCTTTTATAAATTAGCCTTTTTTTAAACTGTTTAATCCCGCTGGTATATTGACTAAACGATAATAATCCATTTACTAATAAAACAAACAAGTTATGACAAAACCTCGATACGAAATATGCGCCGCGCTGAAGTATGCAAGTACTGAGATATATAAATGAAAGTCGGCACGGGTTGCTGTGGTCCTAGGGTCATGAAATTTTTTTTATACATGTTTTAACACCATTCGCAAATAATTAGAGGGTATGCGTTGTAAAAAAAGGGACACCCTAATATACGGCCACTGGGTCATTGAGATGTTACTAGAATTGGCTCCTAAACGGGAGCAAGGCCTTCAAACCCTTATAAGAAACCTAATGTGATACCTATTTTAGCCGCCTATTATAGTAATATAGCTACATCTAGATTCACGGCATTCATTACTAAAGAAAGTCTTTTATAAAGTTTGCCAATATATAGAAGACAAGGAGCTACGAGAGACCTGCAAACTTTTACATGATAAACCAGCTGGTGCGAACCAAATAAACATTTTTTTTACGACTTTTGTGGCGCGGTGGGCTAATACCTGCCTGCAACGCAGTAGGTTGCGGGTTCGATTCCCGCATGGGACAAATGTTTGTGTGATCGGCAGATATTTGTTTCTGGTCTGGGTGGCTTTCTGTATCTATTATAAGTATGTATTTACAAAAGAAAAGTATATATAAGTATCCATTATCCTAACCACCATAACACAAGCATTAAATTGCTTAGTTTGGGGTTAGGTGGCGCTGTGTGTAATGTCCTGAAATATTTATTTATTTTATGTAACCTAAGATAAACATTGTAAACACACACCTAAAAAAACTTTCGCTATAAGTTTCTTACTCGTTCTTCTCATATAAAGGTGCTTTACAAACAAGAACTTATAATGTATTAAAAAATTATTAAATTTACTTGCAAAAGTGCTCCATTGTAGCTTGTTTGAAGAAATGAATTTTAAGTTTGAGTTCATAATAATTAAGTATTAGGTTAAATTTAAATTTCAAATATGACCCAGTAACCCAAATAGGTTCTGATTTCTTATTTAAGAAAAAACCGGAATGAAAACCGTAATAGTATTATTCTTTGGTGAAATAACGTTATTCTTAAATAATATAATTTATAAAAACGTTATTTTTAACATTATGAATTATAACGAATGATTACGTTTCAACAGTGTTATTGCTTTTGTTAAAACTTTAGGGTTCCGTACCTCCAAGGAAAAGGAAATTTTACAAGATAAATTTGTGGTGAAATATCAAATTAGCTAACAATATTTAAAACATAACGATGTATTAACGTACGAGTATATTATTATATAGCATTTTATTCTACACGAATTCAATAAAATTTGAAAAAGACCACCATAATTACCTGAAAAAAAATACCCTTTAAAATAAAATTATCTAAATGCTTTCTGGTATAATCTTTGAGTGAACATTAATTTTTTCTTATCCGACGACATGTGAACCTTTGCTTATTTAACCTTTAATTGCAGTAGGAAAATTAACGAAATTGGTATCAATAATAACACTCAAAATACCACATTTTTATTTTAAGTCTGGATCCCTACATTAAAATATAAAAGTCACTAAAAACATATATTTTATCCCGCGACTCTATACTAGACCTCTATACCTACGAGAGGTAAGTTAAATGAATTAAAAGTAGGTACTAGAATATAATAAGTCATAGTGTGTATTTTATACCATATCGCACGCCTAATAAATCAATGTTTTTATTTTGTACAATAAAACAGAAATGAAGTACTGAACCCTACATGAATCAAATAATATTCTCATGACACAGCTTTGAAATTTTTTTGTTACAAATTCTAAAAGTTTTTACAATGTTATAGTGTCGATTACAGAACCTTTTATAATTGTAATACAATTATTGTAATATAAACCTAATTATAGAGGTAATAACATTATAAAAGCGAAAGAGAGGCGAAGGAAGTGATATGTGATATATTGCTATTTTGTACCTTTTTGTGAATAGACTTTATTTATTTTGTTATTGAACATTGTGGCATATTAGGGTTTTGAGTGTTATAATAAAAGAGATAATATGTGTATACTTATTGTTGTAGTAACTTAGTAAAGAGTTTTGAATTTTATGCTAACGGCAATTTTTTTATGTAAAGAAGTAAGAATACGAGCAAGACGCTCTCCTGATGGTAAGACTGATAACGCTGCCTATAATCAGTACAGTGTTACCTAGGATTTCACAATGATGTGAAATTCTAGGCGCACTGCGCCAACGTCTTTTACTCAAGAGTAATGATAGATAAGTCATAAGATGTTAAGACTCTTTAGCCCTGTAATTTCAATAGCTACAGTGCCATCCTACCGAAGCGCAGTAATAATAGTAGCAGCAGTAGTATTTTATAATTACTGGCCTTAATAAAAAACAAACACAGCAACGAAGAGCCTATTTGGAGTATATTACACAAGTTACTATTTTTTAAACGACGTCAAACAAAAAGTAGACTTTATGTTAGGATACAAATAGTTCATTAAGTAGGAAGAAATTAAATTAAATATTAGAGCTTTTAAAAGCGCGAGAAACCAATTAGTGTATTTTTGTCTTAATTTTATTTGCTTTACTTTATCTTTGTTAACATTAAGTGAAGTTAAACGGGTTTGTCACTAACCACGAATAATATTTGGGATAAATTCTTAATTGTTTCAAACAATTTACCGTTGTGACCGTTCTATTACCCTAATTATTACCCTTATCTGTGCAAAATGACTTTTCAGTACCTACATAGTTTGTAACTAATGCCACAGACGGACGAACAGACAGCCAAAGCGAAACTATAAGGCTGTTGTTGACCCACAGAAGCCTAAAAAGCGCAACTTATTAGTACAAATTAGTTTTCCAATGAAGCGTAGCGCGTTGTGTGCTACGAGACGCGCTACGAGATTTCGTAGCACTTTTCAAAAAGAATACATTGCATTTTTTCATTTGTGCTTTCCTTTTTAAGGTTATATAAATCCAAAATCATCTCTTAATCCTACCAGTAACCTCATTATTTTCTCGCTATGAGACCTTATTATTTTTTCAGAATAACCCAATAAAAATAATTTATTTAGCCAGGTTAAGAATTTTTCTCAAAGTTAAAATAATATAGGCGTCTTACGAGCTTAAGAAATTTAATGTTGAATGTAGATGAAGGCGGATCAAATTAAAATTTAAAAAATATTTGTAAAATTGCTCCATTGATATCTAACATAACTTTTCACCGAAACCGTAAGCCACAAAAAAATCACTTCACGTTCTACAGTTATTAAATAAACTGACTCTTGACTGATTGATCGACCGATCATCATTTAACTCACAGCCTAAACAGCTGATCGGATTGATAAGAAATTAAGCAGTTAGATAAGTAAGTAGTTACTCGGCTAAGATATTACTCGTATAATATCTTGTGGAGTGAAGCA
This sequence comes from Hemithea aestivaria, assembly GCA_947507615.1. NCBI lineage: Eukaryota > Metazoa > Arthropoda > Insecta > Lepidoptera > Geometridae > Hemithea > Hemithea aestivaria. The sequence continues at coordinate 267,610 of OX382346.1, read as the reverse complement.
ATGAGCGTACCTAAGATAGTTTGTAAAACTACACTTAACTAAAAACGTAGAAAATAAGATAAGAATATACTCTTTATTAAGACCATAAGAAAAATTGCAATTATACATACCTTAACTTATTAAAACTAGTACTAAAACACAGATCTACAATGGGCGGCCTTAAAAATTATATATTTTTTTTAAATGTACCAATTGTTTGAAACACTCTTTGTTAATCTTTGCTTTGATCGAAAGTAAGTTTTCTTGACTATTGTACTGGATATAGTGTTGTTTCCTTGTGTCACAAAAAATATAAGTAAAAACGTCCAGAAAACACCATAAATACCTGATATCTCTCGGAAGCTCTCAAGAAGAAGGGCGGCAAGGCGGCCAGCACGGGATGCTGAACCAATTGCGATACATCTACGCCGTTGGGTAGAGACATTTCCATGATCACTGCACACAACTCTTATAACATCGTTTTTGTTACCGACGCGTTAAGGGGAGCGACGCGCTCTGAGACTGTAACCAAACTGATCACTGTTGCACCACTGTAGCCGAGGGCGCCACCGTCGCGTGCGAGCGAGACGCACACATTGATACATGTATAGCTGTGTCTCACTCCAATGATTACTGTATATGTTGTATCCTTTATATCAAATGTTGTAAGACTCGAGTGGTCCAATAGCAAGTCTTCACATCCCCGCCTCTCGTCTCCCATTGGCCGAAACTTAATTTTATAAACGGTGACTTTTTCCACTGTTGTTGAACAATGGTTAGAAAAAACACACAATGATGTTTGTTCGCATTCGTTTTGATGCTTTGTTCAGTTGTTTCATAATGAGACTCTAACTATTGATTTTTGAATTTCATCGGAATCTGTTAATTCATCTCGACGTTTATTTTTGGTGCATATTTTTTGTTATATCTATGCGTTTACGTTTTTAATAGACGTTTTTAGTTTTTGAATAATGCTTTGTAGATTTGTGTTGACATTGAGTCTTTGTTTAAACTTATCTGCAAACAATCTTTTTCGTATAAAGCTTACTGCGTCCCACGGTTTTACCTACATATTTAAAAAATAAACTATAAATATTTATAAACCGTCCCTATTCACATAAAACATACTATCCTATGCCGATCGACTTAGGTAGGTATCTAGCCCAATAAATTCAATCAAATAATAATATTAGTATACCTAATTATCTTATACCTAAATTTAGTCACACTCTAGGCTACTTACACACTAATCTAATAATGACTAAAGAATTAAGTTAGTGTCAGTGTCAATATGCTCCATACAGACCAGCTATAAAATACCTAATAGGTAAATAAAAAAAAAGTATTGAGCAGTTAATGTACATATAAATTATAAAATATGACCAATTTTTTAACGTAGTAGGTATAAGTATTAGACATATGTAGTTATTAACATGACGAAATAATTTTGGTTCTTCCATAAAATTTAGCATTTTTAACCTACTTAGGTAAAATAAATTCCAATTCAAATAAGATCTCTCGAGTACGAACGGCTACAAGACCTGCGCCATCTTTAATCTAAATTAAATTCAAACGTCAAATACGAGCGGAAGGTGGGTTCAAATTGAAATATTTCAATTTACTTGTCGCCGGGAATTCGATTTAAATTACAATGAGACTCCCCCACCCCTCCCCCCGGGAGTGGGGCGAGGGGGGGGGTAATTATTAATGTATAACTGAGTGTCTGCTGTATTGGTGTTAAATCCGATTGATAGATAGATAGATATCGGATATATTGATAGCATCGTTAGGTTCTTAGAGATAAAGTTTACTAACTTGTTTCTATTTGTTCTCGGTTGTCTTTTCATCATCACAGCTTTTAGACAATTTCTATGATAAGAAGAATCAATATTGAATGAGATTGTAGGTACCTTTTGTATGGAATCCTACTGAATGGATGTGTATAGGCACTGCAGATTGCCTCAGTGCTTTATTTCTGGGCTCTGAGTCGAAAACTCTGATTCTATCATTAACAGCTTGGAAAGTAGTTTACTTCAAATAAAAAAGAATTTCAAAAAAGGTACACCGTTTTCAAGCTAAAAACTTAAATGTGTATCCCTTGCTATTAAAAGCAAGCTTAAGTTATTTAATACTAGATGCGCCCAGCGGCTTTACCCGCTGTACAGTAGCCTATATGTTATTCCAGGGTCTAAGCTATCAGAACTCTAAGCTCTATACAAAATATCTCAATCAGTTCACACGTTTAGACATGAATAAGTAACAAACATACATACTTACAAAATTTCGCCATTTTAATATTAGAGTGATGTGTTTTTAATCACTTGTGCGTCCCACAAAAGTCCATGTTTCCAAACGGATACCTGGAGAAGTGATCAATTATTATAGGCTACATAACAAACACTAAGTCCCTATTTAGTGCATACAAATAAGTACTATTAACTATTTGAATATCTACATAAATCCTTGAATTTGATTTTAGAGTAAAGAAGCGCTCCATATCCGAAACTAAGCTCAAACAACAAACTCGAAGAAGGCGTGTCGTATAAAATTAAACTGGAAGACTAACAGAACAGGTGTGAGCCTGTCCCCCCCACCCCCGGGGTACAGGGGGTGGGGGAGGGGGTAAATGAGAATTCCGCAGTGGAGCGATCAACACGAGAAATGTTCACATTGCGCAAACGTCTCAACTTATTGTAGGGATGGGATTTGTGATGTGTCGATAGATTTGAAGTATCGTCGATATTTGAAAAAGATTAAAGCAATTCGTCGATAAACAACCTACCTTTTTATTACATAAGTAATTCTAAAGCTACACTGGCTAAGGGGTTGTATGAGTCTCTCTGTTGTCGATTCAGAGAAAATTCTTGCTAAACGAGTTAAAATTCTAGTCCTCAGCCTCACCCAGTGGCTTAATTAGTTATTATAATACATCTAATCTATCTATCTATCATCTCATCTCTATAATATTCGACCGAGCGAAGCGAGGTCTTAGAGTCGAGAGCCGCGAAAAGCCTGCGTTTTGACCAGTTTAACGGTTGACCTCTGGTGCCTAACTTTGATCGACATTTACTCAAAAACGGTAAATCCAAATTAAATGAAATTTTGCACACCAGTTAAATAGGTTAATAGAATACTTATAGTAAAAAAAAAGCCAAATAGGCTTCAGTATTGCAGAGATATAAGTGACTTAAAGTCTTTAAGATAGGTCTGACGATAATTTCAAAACTGGTACGCCGATAATTTTTTTTCTGAGCTATTAACATTTTTTATAACCTACCTAAATATTTTATCAAAAGTGTATGTTTGTATGTATGTTTGTTACGCGATAACTTGAAAACCGATGATCCAATCTTGATGAAACTTTGCAAACGCGTAGTACATATCCATAGAATTTTTAAGTTCGAACATGAGCCAAATCGGTCGAAGGGTTCTAGAGTTAAAGAGATTCCTTGATTACCACGTTACCGAAGTTCCAATCTTGACGGAACTTTGCGAACGGGTAGTACAAACGCAAAGAATTCTCATGTTCAGAAATGAGCCAAATCGGCCCAAGAGTTGCAGTTAAATCTTTTATTAATAATGTAACCGGGATATAATTGCGATTCACTGTCTTGGGAGATGGGAACATTTTGGTAGGTAGATAAACGCAGTTTGAAATTAGTTCGAATAGTACGGACCGTTATGTAATTGCGATTCACTGTCGTTGAAGATGGGGCATTTCGGTAGTTTGATAAACGCAATTTCAAATTAGTACAGATATTAGAGTTGACCATTATAGATTTGCGATTCATTTTCTTAGAAGATAAAAACATTATGTAAGGTTGATAATCGCAATTTCAAATTGGTACAGAAATTAGGGTTGACCATTATAGTTTTGCGATTCATTTCTATAAAAACACTTACATTTTGTTAGGTTGATAGACACAATTTCAAAATGGTTCATAATTTAGAGATAATCATTATAGATTTGCGATTCACTCCCATAAAAGACAGTAACATTTTGTTAGGTTGATAGACGCAATTTCAAAATGGTTCATAATTTAGAGATGATCATTATAGATTTGCGATTCACTCCCATAAAAGACAGTAACATTTTGTTAGGTTGATAGTCGCAATTTTAAAATGGTTCAGTATTTTGAAAAGACCATTATAAGACCATTTAATAAGGCTGCAGCCTTTTTAATTATTAAATACACAATTTCATCTTGGGCATATTAGCTTTTTCGCTGGCAGTAAGATATATTATTATTTGTGTAGCCTATCTGCAAAACTTTTTAAAACTTAGAATAGTTTGTGCCGGCACATTCAACAATAAAGGTGCACGAGCACACCGTAGTGCAGCGCAGACCACTGGTGGCTCTCTCCAAAAAAGTTAGCAAAAAGTTGAGATCACTACGTACGCGCCCATCCAAATACGTACACGCATAACATTGCTTAACTTCGATGATTACGTTCTTTAAATAGCGCTATTTTTAAATGAATTAATTTTATTAAAAACTAGCAATCCCGGCGAACTCCGTTTCGCCACCAGATGGCTTCGTTTTAAATTTCTGTTGAAATTTTTCCTGAATTTTCTTTGCTATAAACCTCACGGAGCCCGAGACCTTTCCAACGAATGCAAAACCGTGGAAATCGGTTCGTGCGTTCTGGAGTTATAGCGTCAGGAAGGAAAACCCGACTTATTTTTATATAGTAGATTAAAAGTTTTCAGATTTTTTCCTGTATTTAAAATATATGTTAAGGTATGCCAAATTTCATAAACATAGGGTAACGGCAAGTTCTCTATGAATATTGATTTATTCAGAGGGACAAAACATTTTTTGAAGGATAAACGGGTGTATTTTTTCGACTTAAAGTTAAAGTTCTTGTATTAGGATATTTTAAAAAAAGTCTAAGGTTTAACGGAAATTGGGCCGCGAGGTCCCAGTTTGAGGCGAACTACTAGTGGTAGTAGGCTTCGGCTGTGGCAATATTTACCGTTTTTCACCCACTGGATAAAATCGTGAAGCCAACTTCGAATTATGACCGACCAACATAACATTATATTTGTTACAACTATGATCACCAAGCGGTTATGTTCATGATCCGATATGATGTTCAGTGAAGCCGGGAGTTACCCTGCCTACTTACGCGTCGGCAACACCACTGGCACTGGTGTATAAACGTCTATAGCCGATGGCAACCTCTCACCATTAGCTGGATCATCTGCTTGTGTGTTGGTGATTTAAAAAAAGAACTGATCTCGATGATGATAAAACTAAGAAATAATTTTATCGAGTATCTCCACAAATAACATCCCATCCCTAAGAAGCGTGGGAGCGAGCAAATATCTTCGCAAGCGTTAAAATGAAATGTTCGCAATTTGAATATCGTTCTACCTCCCCCCTCCCCTCCCACTGTCCGGGAGTACTCTCCTCCCTCCTCCTTCCTCCCGGGAGGTTGGATGTGGAACGTTAACTGAATTACAGCGACGAACAATTTTTGACTGTTTTCGTAATGGAATGGATCTTTGAGATGAAGTTTTTATGAAATAATAAGATGTTTTCTCGTTTAAGGAGGTAGATGTTGAAGTAGGTATATTAGGTATACGAAAGATATATAGTAGGTATTAATCGAGCTACTCCTAGATATGCTTCTCTATATGTCAGGCACAAAGGTACGTTAGGTACATAGGTACGTTTAGTCGCTTTGCAGGAAGATCGACTTTTGGGGCAACTCGCATTGAAACTGCGTGTCGTTTTTATTGAAATATACTTAACTAGCTTGTGCTCGCGGCTTTGCCCGCATGGCGAAATCCTATCTTAGCGGATATATCATAAAACCTATCTGTGATCCAAATTTCAAGCGAATCCATTCAGCGGTTTGAGCTGTGCGTTGATAGATCAGTCAATCAGTCACTCTTTCTTTTTATATATTTAGATTAAAAGTGGTGATTCCTGGATTGCCCTGATATTTACAAAAAAATGGCAGTTTTCAGCAAGTTGCCCATGTAGTTTCAGTGGCAGTTGCATCGTTTGCAAAGTGCTTTAGATAATGTCTAGGATATTTTACAAGCTTTTAATTACTTTCACCTGTCTGTTGTCTGTCTGTCTGTCTGTAATCAAATCTTGCAAGTTTAATTTGACCCACTTCTCGGTTTCCAATTGAGCTGAAAATTTGCATGCGTGTGTAAATTGGATGACAATGCAATATTTTTATGACATCAAGCTGATCTGATGATGGAGCTGGAAGGTGGCCATAGGAACTCCGTCATAAAACAGCGGAACCCCATCGAGTTCGGGCTCATTTGATTCCACTTGACGAGTACTTTATGATGCTAGATGGTAATAATAATAAAGGCTTGTTTTTAAAAAGTTTTTTTTTTTTAATTTCACTTGTTTTGGTAGCAGATATTATACCCCTACACAAGACGTTTTCCACGCTCATCTCATGTTAATTCTATCTCATTGAGTGTCCACCCTTCTACAAACATATTTATCAGTACATTCATAATCCATGTCCTATCACTACATAGCATAAAATAAAGTTGCTTCCCGTGTTTATCCCTATGTACCTATGCTAATATCTTTAAAACTACGCAACAGATTTTGATGCGGTTTTCATTAGCAGATAGAGTAAAACAAGAGGAAAGAGAGACTTACTGACTAACCGATCTATCAACGCCCAGCTCAAACCGCTGAACGGATTGGGTTGAAATTTGGAATACACGTACCTAGGTGTTATGACATAGACCTCCGCTAAGAAAGGACTTAGTCACGTGGGCAAAACCGCGATCATCAGCTAGTGTTTACCTAATAATATAGTAGAAGACCGGTTTACCGGGGGTAGACTTCCTTTGCAGGAGGTCGTCTAGGTGGGTACCCCAACAGTGCCAGTTATTCTACCGCCTGAGCAGTGATGTGCAAACATTACTGTGCTCCGGTAGGAGGGCACTGTAGCTAGTGAAATTACTGGGCTAAAGAGTCTTAACATCTTATGACTCTTGAGTAAGAAGCGTTGGTGCAGTGCTCCTAGAATTTCACATAATTGTGAAATCCTAGGTGACACTGTACTGATTATGGGCAGCCGTTATCTCTTAACATCAGGAGAGCGTCTTGCTCGTCTTCTACTTCATCACATAAATAAATAAATAGAAGAACACTGCTTATTTTCTTTTAAGCGCGACAAAGGGATCCACTAGTAGATAATACAATAATTACAATAGGTATACAGTAGGTATTATGATTGTAAGACGCCGTATACGCGTATAACGTAGGTACAACGCGTATAAAGTCGTATAATTGTTGTTCGAGCCTGCTTCGTGTATAATGACGTTTTAATGTTTTGTTCAGTGAAGTGCACTCGACAACTTGAGGTTAAATGCTTAGAATAATATTGTTATGTCAAGATATTGTTATTGTAGAGACATTGGGAAATGGATTTAAATAAAGCTTTTATGAATGACTAGTTTATTCTTGTGCCTTTTTCCGAGTGTAGAAATTTTTCTTAGCGGGTTATGCGTTATAAAACCTATCTGTATTTTAAATTCAAACCCAATCCGTTCAGCGGTTTATGCTGTGCGTTGATAGATCAGTCAGTCAATATGTCACTTAGTCATAAATGCGAAAGTTTGTGAGTGAGTGTGTATGTTTGTTACTTCTTATCGCCTAAACGGGTGAACCAATTGAGCTGAAATTTGGTATAGAGATGGCTCAGACCCTGGAACACATAGGCTACAGCGGGTAAAACCGCTGGGCTAAGCTAGTGTAAAATAAATATGTTGGTGTGTATAGTGTGGTAATAACCAACAAATGCGAGGTGCACCTGACAAAAAGGTGACAAAAAGGTGAAAGAAATTACAGTTGCATTGAGCGATTCGCAACATTGCACATAATGTCCCTAACTTAAAACATCTTACTAATATTATGCCCTACGTGAAAGTTTGTAAGAATGTATGGATGTCTGGATGTCTGGATGAATGTTTGTTACTCTTTCACGTCTAAACGGGTAGACTGATTTAGATGAAATTTGGTATAGAGATAGCTTAGACCCTGGAATAACACATAGGCTACTGTATAGGGGGTGACACTGCTGGGCGCAGCTAGTTTACAATAAATGCGAAAGTATGCATGTATAATAAATGTTTATAAATATACCTAATGTGTTTGTTAACTCTTCATGCTTTACCGACTGAACCGATAAAGCTGAAATTTATTAAAACAGTAGATTAGTTCCTGGAATAACACATAGGCTTATAATCAACAGCTATAGCGCGCTATTCAGTTTACAAGCAAACAATTTTGTTATCCATTATAACAGGTTAGCCTTCGACGATCTCGCCGAACTTAAGCGATGATGTGTTGATGGCAACAGACTAAACCTAGAAGGCGGGATCCCTCCCTGATTATAATTAAATTCTCTGTAGGCATAAAATCCACTGGCACATAGGCCGCCGCGCCGCACCTCCGAGTTATAAAAAGTATCAATATTGTAGCCAATGGCAGCGCTCGCAACTGTAGCGAGCGCTGCCATTGGCTGGTTAGTGTTGCAGGGGAGTCATTACACTTTCAGGATCTTTCACGAGGGGAGGCTTCAAACTGAATTATGTATTAAGTAAATAACATAAATATGTCGTAGGCATATAGGTAATATAACTTGAACCCGCTGAAAAGTTGCCTATATAGGTACCTACATATATTGCTTATGTTCTTTAAGGGTCTAAGCTACTTTGTTAATAAAATTGTAGTTCAAACGGGGGTAGACATCCTTTGCAAGAGGAGTAGGTACGGATCTTTCCTGCCGCCACGCAGGAGCAGTTATGTGCTACCATTCTGAGCTGAAGAGTCTTAACATCTTTTTTTTTTTTTTTTTTAATAAATTTTTATTTAGGGACTTTTATAATAGTTTACATGTCAGTCCCATTATATTAACAAAACTTATACTAAAGCAAAAAAAAATACAAAACATGACATACTACAAAAAAAATTAAAACAACAGATACACATAACTAGTATAAACCACATAATATTATTATTTGTGACGACTGACTGCGCCAAACAAGTCCTTTGCCGCTTTAGATGCGGGTTCCGTCAGTAGCCTATGGAATTCCCCGTTATGACTCTTGGTACCTAAAATTTGATGGTGCAGTGAATTTAGAATATTACATAATTGTGGCACTATACTGATTATGGGTAGCGAGTAGCGGTATTTCTTTAACATTAAAAGAGCGTCTTACGCGTCTTCTTACTTCTCTACATGAAATTAATTCTCATAGAGGTGCCTTGCGAATGAACGGTAGAATATTAAAACAATTTGTAAAATTGACTTGCAAAAGTGCTTCATTGTAGCCTATTTGAATAAATGAATTTTGAGTTTGAGTATGAAAAACGCCGTTCTGCCTTTTTCTTCGGCCATTTAAGCATAAGGAGGTTACAAACACACATTAAATTATATTTTTATAACATTAGTAGGAAGGACCAGTAGTAGGCACTGCCGACGCGGTGTCAGACATTACCGACGCGTTATCGGTCAAGTAGAGTAGGGGAAAACCGTTCCCTAGCTTCTTACTGGCTTTTTTTTAACGCTTTTCATTTCTTACAAGCTCCCTATCAAACTTTTAGATTAGATAACTCTTTATTGAACACCATAGGTACATAAATATAATAGAAAAAGTTAAAAATAATATTCATTTGGGAATAAAGTGCGACAGTTGGCGGTTTCATTGTTAATAGCGATTTCTTTTAGACAGCCAAACTAAGACTCGTACCTAGGTACCAAACCCTTTATTTTTCTCTTTTATTGAAGAAAAAGAAACCCTTAGCCAGTGAGCATCGATCAATCGAACCCTTTCCTATAAAAAGCGGCATAGATGGCAACTGGCAAATGGAGGCTCGCGCGGCACCGTCCTAACAAACGAGCTCTACACGCATTTGTCAGCGGACAGAACTGCTGACCGCTGCCTCACTGATGCACGAGTGTGGATACGACATTATACCACTTTTTTGTTAAAATATACTAAGTAGGTAGCAGGTTTAACCTACAAGTCAAGATAAATTCTTTCCTGTGGAAGGCATAAATATACTTTAAAGGTATAACGCAATTGAAAGGTCGTGCGGGAAAGCGTGACGAAATTTTTGTAATAGGTAGATAGGAAATAACCAAAAGCTTCGATAACGTGTCTTCTGAAGCACGGTAGGGTTAAACTTGCCACACGCAGAGTTTTTTTTATGTGATGAAGTAGAAGACGAGCAAGACGCTCTCCTGATGTTAAGAGACAATGCTCAGCACAGTGCTACTTATGATTTCACAATGATGTGAAATTCTAGGAGCACTGCACTAACGCTTCTTACCCAAGACTCAAGAGTCATAAAATGTTAAGACTCTTTAGCCCAGTAATTTCACTAGCTGCAGTGCCCTCCTGCCGAAGCACAGTTATGTTTGCACATCACTACTCAGGCGGTAGAATAACTGGCACTGTTGGGGCACCCACCTAGACGACCTCTTGCAAAGGAAGTCTACCCCCGGCTTAAGACAGAACCTCAGGCTTACTTACAAAACGGATGTACGACTGGTCTACTAAGCTACTAGGATTTATTGTAGCGTCCGTGGCCAGTGGTCGTTGGTCCGGCTTGTAAGCTGGAGGTCCTGGATTCAAATCTCAGTGTGCCAAAGATTTTCGCCTGGACGCTACCGTGTTTCGGTGCGGCACGTAAAACTGTGGATCCCGGCTGTTTCCCATAAGATATGTAGGAGGCAGTCGTTAGGTCATGTTGCAGGCACAGTAGTTATCTCGGCGACCTGAAACTGCAACATATAGGTTAGCCACACAACCTATAAATTGTGATTTGACTCTGACAGTGTAAGTAGGGTAACCTGTTCTGTTGGAGTATAAAACCCAATTAATATTATTATTATTGTAAGCTTTGTGTCTTATCCACACAAACAGAGCGCGCGTTAGTTCGCTGACCAACAAAAACAAGTCGCCGCCGACGTTTGCCGCTTGCGAGCGCTGTGTGTGAGTGTGATCGAGTGCTCCACCGCTTCTCTACTATACCACTCTAGCTTGCTCTTCTATATTGGAAATACAAGCATAGGAAGTGAGGACGCTGATCTAAGGTATTTTGACTGGTGGTAGGCGATAATGATCGTGTTCCGGAATGATGTTCAGTGAAGTCAGGAGGAGGTTTTAGTCTACTACCATCTACGACCGCATCGTCGCTTAACATCACGAATCACAAGGTCGTGGTCAATGGCTAACCCATAATGTCTAAAAAAAACTCTACTTACAATTATTAACAAAATTATTTGCAGAATATCGCTCAGGTTTAAACAGGCCTTTAATATGATAAAAAAAATCTTAGAAAACGAAAAAGGTTTTTTCAAAAATGTATTTAATTTTAATATTATAATTTAAATATAAAACCTCTTTTGATTATAATATTAGTGGCGACATCTGTTGGTGAGTAGTTTTACTACTAACTCGTTTTGTTAATTACAGGTTTTCGTAGTACGACTACTCGACGCTAGATGGCACTAATAATTCATAATAGAAAAGTACTTATGAATTAAACTAGATGGCGCTATTTTCAATAACGTTGTTTCCAATTAAGTTCACCAGATGGCGCTAGTTATAAATTGTTTCACTAGGAGAGGAGTAAATTTTTGTGGATGTTAAAAAATTATCACCACTGCCAGATGATCACAACAGTAAAATGCCTCCACTATTATTGAACATTGGCCTCCCCTCTCTAGAATATGAATAAACACTCGCAACTCGCAACCTGTAGGTAGGCTGGTAGGTACCTATCTAGAGTCTAGAGTCCTTTTCACTACAGAGGTCCCGCGGAATTTAGCGGAAGTAAGTAAATTAAATTTCTCGATTATTACTGGACTTCATATTCTAAATAATTTTTATTTCTTAGACAAAATAAATACCCATTTAATTAAGAAATTAAATATGAGAAATTATGAGGTGTTAAAATGTTATAGATATTTTAATTTTCATATTGTGCGATAGTGGCGGCTCGCAAAAAGAACTCCTTTCGTGAAAAGCACTCTATCCTATGAATTTCCCTAAATTTTCTACGTCTACCAACCCTATGTCAGTGCTGCCACATCAAAATGTTTGTTTCCCAATTCCCAACTATTATACTTTGTCTTTTCGAAGAGGAAAATTTGCTGCATAGATGGAAAATGTCGTGTGTTTATTATGCCCGTTTTCGCAGCACAGTTAGTAAACAGCTGAACCGATTGAGCTCAAATTTGTAAGTAGATAAGACCTCCTAATCTTCGCCTTACTCTTAACCTTATTTTATCAAGTAAAGCAGGTACCTATTTTCAGCAAATCAAACCGCCAAACACTTCTAACTACCTACACATATTACAGAGTACCAAGTTACAGAGTTACAGCAAGTAATACCTTAACTAGGTACCTTTATGCTTAACCTAAGAATAGTAACTAAGTATAACTGCTACGTAGTTAACAATGTAATGTGTACCACGTGACCGCACATACAGTATACAGCCTGCGCTCTCATAACAATCTACAATATAAACTTTACCCAGTTTACTAACATAGCCATTTCTTTACTCCAAACATCCTGCGCACGGTCACTTTACATCTATCGCTTGAGCGCACCAATCCTGTGGATTACTCCCTTCAGGATTATCAGAATGGAAGATCTTTCGACAAAAGTGACCTTGTAACTAGATATTTTTAAAAGGTAAGAAAATATAATCTAAGGACCTTCTAACCGTGAGAGCTATTCACTTAGCTGTCGGTTCCCCGACAAATATGTCGGTTCCCAGATAAATAGTCAACAGCCCTGCAGAGCCTATTTTATATACCAACAAAAATAAAATGTTCTTATGTCATAGAGCGCTGATGTTAAAAGATGTATCTTAAATGTGTCGTGGAATGTGTCGTTACGCAACGAAATAATAATTGAAAAATGTATTTGTTGCTTACTTTACCTCTCTAGAACTCTAATTTTTGTCATTTAATAGTGATAGACACCAGTCCCAATAGGCAATAGGCCTTCGACCTCTGGTTGTCGTGCCAATATGTAAAAGGGAGTTTAACACACATTTCTCTTACAGCTGCAAAATGGGTAGAATAATATCACTAAGCCTGGCCATGGCTGTCTTATCGCACGCCTCAGCGATGATCATGAGGAACAACGCGCTCATGTCCAAGATGATCTCACAGTTCCAAGGGAAACCCCGTCCCGAGGTGGAGACAGAACCCCCTGACCACGGGAACATAGTCCATTTGATGCAGAACGTCCTCTGCAAGAACTTTCCCACAGTCCCTTGCGAATACATCACCAACGACTTCACGCTGAGGGAACTGATAGAGAAGTCCATCCAGCAGTTAAAACACAAGAAGGTATCAATAGAAAGGTCCACGCTGCCTCCCTACCAGTTAACTCTGTTCCCCGCCGTCAACAGCGAAGATCTATCTAACTTCCTACAGGTGAGAGACCAGGTGAAAGACTCTGAATTAAAACCAAAGAAACAGAAACGAAAGAGACATAGGAAGAAGCCGTCGACGAAGAACCACTGGTCTCACGAGCAGCAGCCGACTGTCGGCAACGGAAGGAAGGCATTGAGGAAGTTCTACCCTCATAAAGTTAAATATAAGGATAAGAAGCACGACGATTATTCTGATGAGAAGTCGATGTCTGGGGAAATGCCGCATGATCATCCAGCTACGATCCCATCTGCTAGAAAACACTTTGGGTATGGAGACGACCCTGATCCAGTGTGGAGAATAGACTACATGAAGCATGGAGAACCGAGCCTCAACATGTTTCAGTACGATGGAGACAACTTCAATGGTAAGATCATGAGAACTGGTCCCAGCGTCATTGTGGACGAGCACCTACTCCAAGAGGTCGCCAGGAAAGACGTCCTACATCCAGATGTTTACATTAAGAAGAATTATTTAAAAAAGAAGGGCTTGCAAGGGAATTCTGACGGGTATGATTACATGTAGGGATCAGGGATCAATCATGATGTTGTAATTATTAACACTGTGTATCATGGGTACAATAATTAAATTGGTAGTTGGGAGATAGCTTTAAATTAAACGATATTGATTTCTTCGTGTTTGAATTTTTATTAATAAAGTCCCACCGAGACTCGCCTCCGCCTCTTACATATCTTGAAGGAAACAGCCGGGACTCACAGTTTAACGTGCCGCGCCGAAACACGGTAGCGTCCAGATTCCAGATGAAAGTCTTTGCCACACTGAGATTTGAAACCAGGACCTCCGTCTTACAAGCCGGACCAACGACTACTACGTCCGCGACCACGGACGCTACGTGATGAAAGTTGAGGAAGCGAATGAAGTGTGTTCTGACAGTCAGAATCGTACCAAGTGGGGATCGTACCTACCAGTGGACTAATAAACTAGTCTTCTAAATATATAAAAGGAAAGCGTGACTTGATTGACTGACTGACTGACTGATCTATCAACGCACAGCCCAAACGCTGGACAGATGGGGTTGAAATTTGGAACGTAGATAGGTTTTATAACGTAGACCTCTGCTAAGAAAGGATTTTGTCATGTGGGCAAAGCCGCGAGCATAAGCTAGTATTATATAAAAGGAAAGATTGACTGATCTATCATCGCACAGCCTAAACCGGTGGACGGAATGGGTTGAAATTTGGAACATAGACAGGTTTTATGACGTAGACCTTCGCTAAGAAAGGATTTTACCACCCGTACAGCCACTGGAAAAACCGTACATAACTAATTATTAAATATTAAAGTCATTGGTGCGGAGCCAGATTCGAAATCGGTGATGCAGATTTGCATCCATACCACATAACCCCATGGCCACCACCGCATTACCCTTTTTTTTTTATCCCAGGAAAAATTCGTTACGCATCATCACCCCGCGCCAGGGGGCGCGGGGCGGTATGTGGGACTCCCCCGCCAAAGATGGAAGCGGCGGGGATACCCACTAAAAAACCTGGGGGTGTTCCTGCGGGACGCCATAGTGCCGGGGCAACGGGTACGCCGAAGCATGCATCCGCGGCCCCGACGGCGTTTGGTCCTCACTGACAGAAGGACCCCTCCGCGGGGGGGTGAAGAGGAGTTTCACCCCACCCTCTCAAGGTCCTCGTGGTCCACCGCATTACCCTAAGTTAATGAATTTTAAATTATTTTCTGTTACTATTCTCTCACCTTAATCATTCTGTACAAAATTACAGCTTTCTAGGACTTATAGTTTCTAGACTAAGCCGCGGACGGACGGACGGACAGACGAAGCGAAACTATCGGCGTCCTTGTTCACTATTACAGAAGCCTAAAAACATTTAACGCCTACATAAATATAATAGCAAAACCTATCAACGCAACAAAGGATCACAATATAAAGATTACATAAGGCGTGAAATGACAACTTTTTAATCATTAAATTTTAACTCTATTATGTGATTAAATGGTGTAGAAGCCGGCATTATTTATTTATTTTAGAGCCAATTTTTAACATATCCCGTGTATTGAGGTATATAAAATTGGGTATATTAAGGAGACAAAGACTTTTAAGTTATATTTGAACAAGCGGTGGCGCTTTTGTCCCATTTTAAAAGATTCGAGAGAAGCTCAGTACAGCGGAACGTTAGTTCTATTTTTGTCCGTATTCGAAATGATCGTAGACAGTTATTAACAACACGTGTAGATAGGTGATATAGTCTGTGGTCTACGAACCGTTTACACATAGTTAATGGCGGATTTTTTGGGAACTAACTTGTTCATAAATCTTTTAAATCAAAATCCAAGAATATAACTTACAACGATACGAACAATTTATGATATAAAAAAGTCTATTAATTTAATAGTGGTAGCGTTTATAGATGTGTGTATATTCCGAAATATAAATTGAATTTGTTGCAATCACAGTGGCGCCTCGCACGCAAAGTAAACTTGTTATGCTATTCTGAACTCTGTAGGACGTTATCAAAACAGTCTCGAAACACAGTAAACCGCAGCCGACAGATAAAATAACTGTGGGAAGAGAAAACCGCGTTTATCTCACGCCGATAAAGCACTGTCTTCACTAGTTAACATACTCTCGACTATTGCGAACGCGTAATTAAAACAAGCTACATTTCAACAATGTCCAGGCCAGTTTTGTCCTCTCATGTCCTGGATCAAACGACAGGCAGGCCGGCCGCCGGTCTTTTCGTAGAACTACACAAAAAGAAGGACAACTCTTGGATATTATGGCACAATACAACGACTAATGGTGACGGAAGAATATTATTCCCTTTCACAAAGGATTCGATGTCCGAAGGGACTTATAAACTGGTGTTCAACGTTGAAGATTATTACAAGAAGACTGATGTTGAGACTATTTATCCAGTTGTTGAGGTAAGAATTCTATTTCCTAGTTAAAAATTGTGAGGCGCGTTCAAACAGTTACTGTTGTGTATTAATGAACGCGTTGGCCTTGAAAAGTCCGGAATTAATAAAACCTGTCTCATTGGTTGCTGCTATAGGCGTGTACACTCAGTACTGTTTATAATAATTCCGACATCATTTTTATTATCAGACTAGCTGACCCGCGCGCACTTCGTAGCGCGTGACAGTAAATTATTCATATATTAATGAATTTGATACAGACCATTTAATTCAATTTCCAATTCCACGGAAAAGAGGGATTCAATTCACGGGTTTTCTGCGACTTAATGGGCGTAGAATTAGTAAAGGCTGGCAAACCTTGCCAATATGTAACTACGATCGAATCACCTACTATTCAAAATGTCTATTGGACGTTTCGCCTACGTTCATAATAACTATTGGTTGAAATCAATATTGGACGATTCGCCTACGGTTAACTCAGCTACGGTCGATTGAGCTATGGTTGATTAAACTATTGGACGATTTGCCTATTTTTGACCGAACTAACGGACCGTTCACGTATTTTTAGACCACGTTTCCGGCTGCTAGTCAGGTATGACAGCTAAAAAATACTTGTTTACAGTACAGAATTCAGAAACGTGTTGTTTTTATTATGCCACTTTGCCATGATGAGGTAGATGAAAGAAGATGCCAAAATGCCTGAAGATGCCATGACACAGGATAAATAATTCAGTAATAAGAAAAATATCTGGCGCTTCGCCGGCCGCTGCCGCGGCACGCTCGCTTCGCTCGCTCGGCTCGCGCATTGTGGTCACTGTTCAAACCTAACCTAACCAACAGATTTCGGTTTGCCCTGAATACTGTACTAAAAACACGCGTAGCAAAGAATTTATAAACCGTAGGTGAGTCGTCCATAGTTGAATTAACCAATATATCAAATGAACATTGGCCGAATCGCCCATTAGTTCACATGCCCATAGTTTAATCAACCGCAGGCGAGTTGCACTGTAAGCGAGTCGTCCAATATGTGAAATGAACTTATGCGAATCGACCGTAGTTATATCGACCGTAGTTGAAACGACCGTAGGTATTATGAAACGTTGTAGTGGATAAGTAGTAAGTATGTATGTATCTATGTAAGCCTTAATATAATCTATTGAATAACAATATAGCAGTCAGTGTTAAAACAGCATTCAACCCGTCCATGCGGGCAAAGCCATGAGAATAAGCTAGTGACTGATGTATCTGTATAACGTACAGCCTCAACCGCTAGATGGATTGGGTTGAAATTTGGAACATAGAAAGGTTTCATGACGTAGACCACTGCTAAGAAAGGATTTTGCCGTGCGGGCAAAGCCGCGAGCATAAGCTAGTAAATAATATCCCACCAAAAACATTCTGTAAAAAACTAGCCAAGTCTCGATGGAGCTGCTTGTTTATCTCTAAAAAGTAATGAAATCTAGACAAAGTCGTGCCAAGTATAAGGTTCCTTACTGCGATTTCTTTATTATTATAGTTAATGTTGTGTGACTTGGCCGTTGAAGGGTACACAAGGGTACAAAACCAGATGCTCCATGACACTTGGATCGCCTAAACATAAGTATTATTGAAATACGCAGTTTTATCAAGCCTACAATTGGTTATCCAATCAACGTTTTCCAAGTGGAAATTTTCTATCGTGAATGAGTAGCGGACAGATTGGTGCAATGGTGTCATGGAGCACCTGGTATAATACCCTTGTGTACCCTTCAACGGCCAAGTCACACAACATTAACTATAATAATAAAGAAATCGCAGTAAGGAACCTTATACTTGGCACGACTTTGTCTAGATTTCATTACTTTTTAGAGATAAACAAGCAGCTCCATCGAGACTTGGCTAGTTTTTTACAGAATGTTTTTGGTGGGATTTCACTTATTTTTGTAAAAACGCTATATTATATGGTTATCAGAAATACAAACCGTAAGCGCGTTTTAAAATACAGTCAGCGCCATCTAGATACGTGTGCGTTCACTCTTAGTCCAATGCATCATAATATTATACCGGGAAGTGGGCCTAATTAAACTTGCAAGATTTAATTACAGACAGACAGACCGACAGGTGAAAGTAAATAAAAGCTTGTAGTAAAGGCGGTATGTCGATCTCTTCTAATAGTTTGGTTGGGCTCTTATTTTAGTTGGCCACGCTAGATATCGCCTGATCATAACTGACGATTTACTACACATATACACACTCACATATACATATACTATGCCTTAAATATATTTTGAATTAATAAGTTGGATATTACACAATTTTAACCATTGACTGCAAATGTAACTTTGTAATCCTATACATTTATATGAGATTACAAAGTTATTTATGCAGATAAATTATCTCGAAAACGAGACCGAAATTGCATGTTTTTTTAGTTTTCCTATGGCTTATACAATAAATTCTAAGTATGTACCAAATTTCAGCTCTCTGAGTTTATGGGAAGTACTAGTTCTATTTTGATGATCATGAGTGAGTGAGTGTCGAAAATGCCAAACTTTGCTTTCGCTTAACTTCGGAACTTAATGACCTACAGACTTGAAATTTTGGATTTTAAGTATGTAACTATAGCTTACTGGATGATGAAAATTTCTGTGTTCTGGTCTTATCCAGAGGTTCTCAAATAGGGGCCTGAAAATGCGACGAAATGGTTCCTGTAAAGATGGTACGGCAGTGCTTGCTTCGCGCTCGACTTGGCGGGGGCACTACCGTGCCCCCAGATTATGAAACATTTTTTGTGAATAATACTTAGATTTCAGAGACGTCCTGGGATAAGTCCCAGAACTATCGTTATACCTATACCACAGTACAAATTAGAACGGCAATAAATTACCACTTACACATATAGTAGGTACATCAAGATTAAATACAGTAAACAAAAATATATCAAATTATCATTTAAATCAGAAAAACTAATAAAAATACGGAATAATAACAGCTTGATTCCGTACAGTTACTCTTGACTTTTTTCCGCGTCATTTAATGGTGATCTCTTTACCGTGGGTAGACTTCCTCTGCAGGAGATCGGCTAGTACCCCAACAGTGTCAGTTATTCTGCCGCCTGAACAGTGATGTGCAGACATTACTGTGCTTCGGTAGGAGGGCACTGTGGCTAGTGAAATTACTGGGCTGAAGAATCTTAACATTTTATGACTCAGCAGTGCACCCAGAATTTAACCTTCGTTAAATCCCAGCGTTATCTCTTACCATCAGGAGAGCATCTTGCTCATCTTCTTACATCGTTGTATAAAAAAAACTAAAATGAAATTTTCTGAAATGAAACTATCATATACCTACGTACTCAAACTATTTATTATAATATATCTATCAAATTTCACCTTTCAGCTCCATCATCAGACTTCAGATCACTTCCATGTCATAAAATTATTGCATTGTCATCCGATTCCCGGTATGCAAAATTTCTGCTCAATCGGGAACTGTGACTGATAGGTAGAGTGCTTTTCACAAAAGGAGTTCTTTTTGCGGGGCGCCACTATCGCAAATTTTAAAAGTTAGCATATTAAATAACTTTAGAATCTTCGAAGTATCCTTCTGCAATCTTGTTACACTTCTAGCCACCATGGCGTTTAAGAACTGTAATATCAGCGCCTGAGTCAGCTAAGAGTGTTGCTGACGTCCGCCTCAGGCAATGCCCAGTGTAAAGATGGGAGTCCGGAAGCTGAAGAAATTTAGCAATCGTTTTTGGCATATCACCGATTTTATTGATGCCTATGGGCTGTTTTTTACTTTTTCCATTATCATAATGTAAGAAAAATCTTGAAGTTTTTGTATTAGCGGGTCGTAATGCCATATACTTGTCCACCACATTCACATATTCTTCACTAATGACGAATGATCTGTCGATTTTAGTCTTTGTATTCAATAATTTTACTAATATTAATTTGTCCGAATGCTTTTCAACGTCGTTTACCTTAAGATTCAACAATTCATTTAAGCGGCACGCACCATTTATGCCAATAATTAATACAACCTGTAAAAAATAACAATAATTTAGTTTACTTATTTTTAGATAGGTACAGTTAGATAGGTTTTCTTTGAAATAAATTAGCTTTTGTATCAATTTACTTACTTTTAAAGCGAGGTATTTACTGTCTGGTGCTTCATTCAGAAATTTTTCTATTTCAAGGTCACGTTTCGTTTTCAAGACAGCTTTTATCATAGAAAAAATGCTCCATAATGTACTGGATTTTCTTGTTTTAGATAGTTCCATGAAATATGATAGTATCACGGTCTCGGAATATGTTTTTGCATTTTTTGAGAGGCGCCAATTATTGAAGGATTCGTACGCCTTTACATATTTCACTTTAGATTTTTCAGGCAAATAGCTGAACTCGGCATTCGAAACTTGTTCTTTCAACTTTTTTGGCGTAAGACAACTACCTTCATCACTGGGGTCACTCATTTCTTTGTAATTAAACCAGGCGCGGATCCAGACCATAATTTTGGGGGGGGTCATCGGCTAGAATTTTTTTTGGAGACTCGTTTCAGCGTAGTCTTGAAAATCTTACATTTTTCAGTACGAATGATGCGCGTTTTGCTTGCTCCGACTAGCAAGGAAACTAAATATTCTTACTTATAAAAGCGCGAGCAGCTCGCTGCGAGCGCCGAGAAAATTTTGAATTTTTCACCACGAATGATGTGCGTTTAGCTTGCTCCGAGAGGCAAGGAAACTAAATATTTTTTTATTTATAAAAAAGCGCGAGCAGCTCGCTGCGAGCGCCGAGAAAATTTTGAATTTTTCACCACGAATGATATGCGTTTAGCTTGCTCCGAGAGGCAAGGAAACTAAATATTTTTTTATTTATAAAAAAGCGCGAGCAGCTCGCTGCGAGCACCAAGAAAATTTTGAATTTTTCAGCACGGATGATGTGCGTTTAGCTTGCTCCGAGAGGCAAGAAAACTAAATATTCTTATTTTTAAAAGCGCGAGCAGCTCGCTGCGAGCGCCGAGAAAAATTTGAAATTTTCAGCACGTATAACGTGCGTTTAGCTTGTTTCGAGAGGCATGGAAACTAAATATACTTATTTATAAAAGCGCGAGCAGCTCGCTGCGAGCGCCGAGAAAATTTTGAATTTTTAAGCACGTATGACGTGCATTTAGCTTGCTCCGAGAGGCAAGGAAACTAAATATTCTTATTTTTAAAAGCGCGAGCAGCTCGCTGCGAGCGCCTAGAAAATTTTGAGTTTTTCACCACGAATGATGTGCGTTTAGCTTGCTCCGAGAGGCAAGGAAACTAAATATTTTTTTATTTATAAAAGCGCGAGCAGCTCGCTGCGAGCACCGAGAAAATTTTGAATTTTTCAGCAAGAATGATGTGCGTTTAGCTTGCTCCGAGAGGCAAGGAAACTAAATATTCCTATTTATAAAAGCGCGAGCAGCTCGCTGCGAGCGCCGAGAAAAATTTGAAATTTTCAGCACGTATGATGTGCGTTTAGCTTGTTTCGAGAGGCAAGGAAACTAAATATTCTTATTTATAAAAGCGCGAGCAGCTCGCTGCGAGCGCCGAGAAAATTTTGAATTTTTCAGCACGTATGACGTGCATTTAGCTTGCTCCGAGAGGCAAGGAAACAAAATATTCTTATTTTTAAGAGCGCGAGCAGCTCGCTGCGAGCGCCGAGAAAATTTTGAGTTTTTCACCACGAATGATGTGCGTTTAGCTTGCTCCGAGTGGCAAGGAAACTAAATATTTTTATTTATAGAGCGCAAGCAGTACGCTGCGAGCGCCGAGTAAAAATTTGAAATTTTCAGCACGAATGAGGCGCGAGCAGCTCGAGAAAATTTTGAATCTTTCAGGATGAATGATCCGAGTTTTGCTCGCTCTGAGCATTATGAAAATTAAATATTAATATTTATAGGGCGGGTGCAGCTCGCTGTGAGCGCAAAGACTTAGCTGCAAAGACGACGTAAAGCGCGAACAGCTTGCAGCAGTTAATATAATCCAACTAATCCCAAATATGAAAGACACTGTGCAGTTTGCTACGAGAACCTACGGATAATTCGTAGGCGAGAACTGAAAAAAAGTAGCTTGGTAAAAAAAAAAATTGAAACAGCGAAACAGTTTTATGAACTTGTACGTAAGCTTGCAGCTTAGAGAAAATTTCCTAATTCTAACTGTGAAAGTAGCGTAAAACCAGTTCATATGATCGGATTTTTTTTCCGACTAGGATTTTGGGGGGGGTCATGACCCCCTTGTCCCCCCCCCTGGATCCGCGCCTGAATTAAACAGACTATTAGATCACAAATAGAAATTTGCAAAAGTTTACAACTTAAGTTGAAAATATTTAGTTGAATCTTTACCAAGAGGTTTAGAACCAAATGGAAAATGTGTTGTGAACACCACTGTCGCAAGAAAAATGACAACTATAAGTGCCATCTCACTTACCTCATACAAAAGAGAGAGACAAAGATGGCATTTATCGATGACGTCACAACGCATTCTCCATTTGACTGTAAACTCTAAACTTCTACATCCCGCCATTTTGTATTTTTTTATTTTTATTAAAAGAGTTGCGTTCGAAATTTGTGTGTGTGACATATTTATGAAAAACAAATTGTAATAATATTTAAAAAAAAAAAAAAACTCACGACTTATTATTCTATAATAGTATTTTATTTAAAATATTATTGAAAAAATACAATTTATAAAGTTAAAATTCAATAAATAACATTAAAAATTATGTGCATCTCAGTTAAATAAAAATTGTACACAAATAAGTTTCAGAACACACCAACTTCTTCTTAATCCAATAAAATTGTGTTCGAAATTCAAATCACTTTGCCTCTCTAGAGAGCAAAAACGGCTTTTGCTCACTGAAATCGATGACCAAAGACACTATTTTCGTGCGAGAGTGGTGAAAAATTATTTATGGCATGAAGTCCAGAATTTATCGAAAAAATGTAATTTAGTTCCGCAAAATTCCTCACTCGTGAGAAGGACTCTACCACTGAGGTGTATACCTAAAATCATAGGCGGATCCAGGATTTGGTTTGGGGGGGGGGGGCAAGGTGCAGACGGGCAAAAATATTATAATTTTTATTACGAAAAGTGTATGTTTAGCTCGCTCTGAGCGGTTAGGAAGTTTAAACATTCATTACAATAAGTGCGCGAGCAGCTAGCTGCGAGCGCCGAAAAAAAAAATTTATTTCAGAAATATGTGCGAAATTCGTAACTCTGCAATGCTTCTGGGGGTACCTTGGCCCCCTGCCCCCCCCCCCCCCCCTAAAGCTTAAACATCCTTTATAATATGTGCGCGAGCAGCTTGCTTAATGACTCGGGGGGGGGGCGGCTTGGCCCCTTGCCCCCCCTCCCTAAATCCGCCTATGATTATCTATAACACAGATAAAAGGTTCTATAATAATCATTGCAAAATTTTACTAACATTATAAACGTGACAGTTTGTGTCTGGATGTATGCCTAAATGGGTGTGAACAGATTTTATGTCTGTGTGTCTCCGGATAACCAGTGATTTTTACAAAAGATCCCCCTAGATGGAGCGCCACAATCGCGTGATTTTAAGTTAAAATATCTACAGATTTTTAACAATTCATAATTTCTCATATTTAATTTCTCAATTAAATAGGTACATAATATTTAATTAATCTAACAAATAAAAAATATATAATAAATGAATTATTCACAGTAATTATAAATCTATTATTTAGTTCCGCTAGGTTACGCGGGACTTCTTTTCTAAAACTGTTTGCAGAATAAACGCTATTTCTTTTTCTTAGGACATTAGTTCCATTATTTTCCGTGGCGCTAGCTTGTATGAAAAATAATTTACTTTTACAATGAACTGTAAATGAATTTTTCTATTTATCTTCAGATGATTTTACATGTTTTAGAAATTAAAAATAAGCAGCAAAAAGATATTTATTACGGATATTTACACGCATCATGCGCACATTAGATTATTTTCCGCTGGCGCTGATTCATTTGAGAAATAAGTTACATTTACTAATTTAAATGAATTCTAATTTGTTTGGCTACTATATAGCATCAAAGTACTCGTCAAGACGAATCAAATGAGCCCAAACTCGATGGGGTTTTTTCTTTTAATCACGGAGTTCCTATGGCCACCTTCCAGCTCCGTTTCGGACCCTGGTTACTATATAGTATCAAAGTACTCGTCAAGACGAATCAAATGAGCCCAAACTCGATGAGGTTTTGTCTTTTGATTACGCGGTTCCTATGACTACCTTTCTTGTTTATTAGCATTTTATATGCGAATCTTTAGATTGATATAACTCTTTTATTTATGAACCGATTTGACTAAAACCAAGACTAAGGTTCAAGTAGAGAAAACTGCAACGTATTAGTGAAAATTTTATTCAAATCGGTGGTGTTGTTTAACCACACCAGTGACACAAACTATTTACAAATTTAGCCCAAATTAAACTAAAGGTCAACCACAAGTTTACAGCCACACCGATAGATGGCGTCTGTAGCGTTTTTGGCACTATTTTTTTTTGAATTGAATTTACTTTATATTCTATTACTTTTATTTCGAATTTTTGATGTAAATTAGGGGCGATGTGTCTGATATAAATGATTATTATTTATTTTATTATTTCATTTTACGTTTCCCTAGGAAAAATTGACAAAATGGTTTACGAATTAGATCGCGCAAGCGACTTTTTCGCGTCGTTTTGTTCATATGCGTATTTTCACAGTTCACCTTAGTAAAGGATCACAATGAATGGGGAGAAATTTCCATTCTTATTATATGTATGGATGGATATGGATAGTTTGTATTTTCTAATTTCCCCAATATTTTGGCAGGTAACTAAAACTCTAAACTAAAAATCTGGCAACACAAATAATTATTATTTACCTACTAATGAATTTTAATATTATGTGAACTTTGTAAAGCACAAACATATTTTATAATATCTATATCTAACCTACCTGTATGTTTTTCAGATAAATTTCAAGACAAAAGAAGATGAACATTACCACATTCCTTTGCTGCTCAGTCCATACGGCTACACTACATACAGGGGGAGCTAAAACTATCTTATCTCTCATTTAATATATAATAACATATTAATGCCAAATATACTTTTAAACAACCTATGCTTTTTTCTTGGAATAAAATAAAACAATAATAAAATTTACATTAATTTAATGGAAATTCAATAGAAAACTTAAAACTAAAGGAGCAACTTAATTTTTAAATCCCTAGCTATAGCTACCCCTATTTCTATAATCATATAGTAGGCATTTATCTTATTTATAGTAAGACAAAGATATTTTGGCACGTGTTTATTAATATATATGGCGCTAGTGATGCAAATAACTATGTAAATAATAAACAGTTCAAATATTAACCACGCGCCAAAATATCCATGTCACACTTAGGCGAAATTGTATGTATTTACAAGATATAATTATTTACAAACTATACATAACTAGTAGTTCGCCGCGAACTGGGACCTCGCAGACCCAATTTCCCTCAAAATAGGTATACACATGGGTAAAAGTTATAAGTATCTACGAAATATAAATGTATGGAAACTTTAACCTATAATATTCGTAAAAGGAAAGGAAAATGCCAAAATTGAAAGTAATGTTAAAACTCAAAATACGTAACTTTATACATTAAAAAAATCTTTATCTCTGTGACTATTTTATTGTTGTTATCTAAAGTTCAATAATAATAAAATATGAAAGGTTATGTGTGTATTCACTTGCAGAAAATAATAGAATAAAAATAATAAATATTACTATAGCTTTTAAAAAAATTCTCAAAAAATCTTCATAGTTTTACGAAGAAGTTGCCGATGCAGTGGACATTAGAAGAATTGAAATTGGAAAAAAATATCTAGCTTTACTTGTGTTATACAGCAAATTTACAACAGTTATTATATTGATATTGTACCTAATTCTATAACATTTTTGTCGTAGCAGCCGATGATGACTTAGATTTGGAGCGAGAACGCAGAGCTATGACAGTCCCGCGTAACATCTAGGCTCGCAGGTTTTCAAGATGTATCTAGAGCTACTGAGCAAGACAAAGTGTCCTTGTTCAAGGCATTATCAGACTTTTTATATGTGCAGCTCGTCGATCACATTAGCACTTTCCATCAGGTGGGATGTGATCAAACGTAGGCCTAATTATTTTTTTTTTAAACAAAAGACTTGTGGATGAACTTTACAAACTACAACTTTACAAAAAACGGATCCAGTACAACAATGCTTTCAGGATGCTTTTGGCGCTGTCTCGATACTACAGAGCGTCAGGGATGTTTGCAGATGTTAGAGTGAATGATGGTTTTAATGGCATAATGATAAACACATAAATAACAATCCCAATAAGTTTCTTGCTCGTTCTTCTCATAGATATGCTTTTCGAACGATCAGTAGTGTCTTAAAATACTTAGATTTAAATAATTGTAAAATTTCTTTTAAAAGTGAAGCACTGTAGCCTATAGTCCAGTAAAAGAAGAAATGTGGATCGAAAAGTCGAAAGCAGAAAAACTAACTTAGGAACTTTGTTTGGACTATTCAGAACATAAAAATACTAAAAGTTCCCCCACCCCTCCGTGGTGAGCCCGAGGGGGGGGGGGAGGCCGAAGAAGGTTCCATTTTTAGGTTTTTTGCTTATGCCAATTCGAGTGTAATGTGCCAAAACTCGACGGGTTTACTAATAGCCATTGAAGAGGTTCAGTAAACACCTCCTGGCTCCATCATCAGATCAGCTCAGTGGTACCAAATTATAGAACTGTCATCATATTTCTAGACATTTGCAAAGTTTCATTATGGTACGACAACCAGAAGTTGGTCAAATATTACTTATATAAGATTTTTTTACCGACTTTGTATGGAAAACTAATTTCAGCATCTTAAAAATAGACCATGTTTGGAAGCTCATAGCTGGACAACGATTGGATATAGATAAAAAGTGTTAAAGCCAAAGTTGTAGGAAATTTTAAAGCATTTATAATGTAGTACAACAAAATATCGTACTACGCCCAGTTTTTGACATTTAGGCAAAAAACCTAAAAATGGGACCTTCTTCGGACCCCCCACCCCTCGGGATCACCTCGGAGGGGTGGGGACTTTTAGTATGTTAATCTCCTGAATAGTCCAAACAAAGTTCCTAAGTTAGTTTTTCTGCTTTCGACTTTTCGATCCACATGCCTCTTTTGGGCACTCATTGACTGGACTACTATTTAAATAAAAAAAATGGGTTTAAGTTTCACCCGCACGATCATTTAAATTCATAATATTTTGAGTAAGTCAACATGGCTATTCACTTATCCGTTAGGGAACCGAACCTAGGACCGAATTATAAAAAATGTATGAAATGACATATTACGTCGTGTTGAATATCCCTGCAGTTCTCATAATACGAGTATTATAATGGATAAACATTGTAATTTTGTATTCTCTATAACTCTACAACCCTTGCACCGATTTGGCTCATTTTTGGACGTGAAAATTCTTTTAGTTTGTACTACCTGTTTAAAAAGTTTTATCAAGACTGGATCATCGGTTTCATTGTAATAAAGCAATCTCTTTAACTCTTGAACCCTTCGACCGATTTGGGTCATGTTCGAACTTAAAAATTCTATGGATTTATATTACGCGTTTGCAAAGTTTCATGCAGATTGGACCATTGGTTTTCCAGTTATCGCGTAACAAACATACATACAAACATACACTTTGGCTAATATATTTGTGTCGCTTATAAAAAATGTGTATATGTTAGAAAAAAAATTATCAGCGCTCCAGTTTTGAAATAATCGTCAGACCTATCGTAAAGACTTTAAGTCACCTATATCTCTGCAACCCTGAAACCTATTTAGCTAATTTTCTCACTTAAATTATCCAATTAACCTCCTTAACTTGTGTGTAAAATTTCATTTAATTTGGATTAACCGTTTTCAAGTAAACGTCGACCAAACTTAAGCACCAGAGGTCAAGCGTTAAACTGGTCCAAACGCAGGCATTTCGCGGCTTTCGACTCTAAGACCTCGCTTCGCTCGGTCGATTAATTTGTAACTACCACAATGGGAAAAAAGAAAAACAGATTTAATATCATTAAAGCTGCTAGAATAGAAATTTAACAATCATTATTTTAGATAATATTTCTTATAGCTTGGCCACAATGCATCAATGTGAGACTGTGTAAAGTTTCACATAACAGTGTCAAAAGCACTACAGAGTCTATCACACAAATTGACACTGAAGACACTAAATTGGTAATGATTTTAAAAAATACTGCCTAATTTTAAACATTTATGTACTTAAAGTTTAATAATTATTAACAGTTATATTATATTATAAAGTAAAGGCAGTAAGTACAAAAAGTTTTGCTACTTAAAATGGAAAAATAGATCACACTGTATTTATTATAATCAGTGCATGATAAGAAAGTTGAGCTTGTCTTTGTATGCTTTGGAATTATTAAATTGTGAAAATAGTTATAATATATTTAATTAACACTAAAATCAACATAACGAGTAGAAAATAATTAATATTTGAGTTTGAATTACTTATGTGAAATAAAAAAACATTTTTATGTATGCCACAATTTTAAATACTGAGTCCTATCCTAGAAAGTTTTAAATAAAAAATGAAAACTTAACATAAGTTTTAAAATATACCAAAAAAATAATTTTAATCCAAATATTTGAAGAATTCAATTAAAAATACTAATAAAGGTCCTTTCAATAATTTCAATGATTCAACCACTTTGGTTAAATTAAGTTAATTATGTACTCTATCTATTTAACAATTTAGCTGGATTCACAATAACAAAAATCTATTACATTTTAACCATAGATATATTTTTAGATTTGTTGTCAATCATTATTATTTTTAAGTTTTAGACTAAACTTTAACATATAGGTTGGCCACACAATTCGTTGTTGTCTGGTTCTAATTAAATCTATCTACATAAAAAATTTATCAACAATACTGTATGTACCTATAGTTGAATCATCACCAGGTCTGTAAGAAATCGCTTTAAGCAATAAGACAGTCGATTTTTTACTTCCAGTTACAACTATTTCTTATAATTTGGTATGCAATAAAGATATAAGTATTCTTTATCATTGAATCCATAAAAAAATATATTCTACTCTATTGAATCCAACCTCTAAACTATTGAAAAAATTTGTTCTATTCTTGTACATCAAGTATCTTAGATATATACATAATACAACAGTATGTACGTATGTAAGGTATTGGCACGAAGTCCGGCGCGGCGCGACTCTGTAACGTAAATGATCAAACTCATCAGAATGGTACAGTTTACACTTGACCGTTCCACAGCACCGTCAGTCTTTGCGTTTTTTTATCACAGTTCATAGTCTTTGCTTAATTTTCTCTTGTCTTCTTTTTCTTGCTAGAATAGCCTAGAATTCTGTTGAATTTTTAGCACAATCAATTTTGATCTTTTTTTTTACACTGTAAGGTCAAAGTAACCTTATTTTGGCTCAAAAGGGAAATTTTACCTCAAAAGAAAATGAAATAAACATTTTTAACCCCCGACGCAAAAACGACGGGGTGTTATAAGTTTGACGTGTCTGTGTGTCTGTCTGTGGCATCGTAGCTCCCGAACGGATGAAAGGATTTTGATTTAGTTTTTTTTTGTTTGAAAGTAGAATTAGTCGAGAGTGTTCTTAGCCATGTTTGGTGGAAATCGGTCCAAGATGGCCGCCGCTACAAAATGGCGGATTACTTTTTTCTTCAACGACCCCCTCAATATGGGTATCAAATGAAAGGGCTAACTAGTAGAATACAACCCACTATATAAAATTTAAAATCCTAGATGGCCGCCACCACAAAATGGTGAATTACATTTTGCGTTGAGGGTTTTTAAATTTTTAATTTAATTCACTTGTTAAATAAAGTATTCCTGAGAACTTCAATATGACTTTTATGTTTTTACAACTAGAGGTAGACATAGTATATTTTATTATCTAACAATTATTTAGTAAATATTGCAGCAAATATATATAAATTTGTTTAAGTTTTCTTTTTGAGATAAAATTATCCTATTAAAGGGAAAGTAATTCGACCTTACCAAGTACTGTCATAAACAAAACATCTTTCAAATTCAAATAGCTTTTTGTTGACACACCGTTTCGCCAAATGGATTAAAAATGTTAACTTTCTGCAAATCATTTGATACATTTACATTTGGCTCTGATTCAATATAACAATGCTAAAAATTCAACAAGTCATCGAAGGTTGAAAATACAAAAGAAAGCTGTAAAAAGAAAATATGTCGTCCATTTCCGATCCTGGTCCCATTTTCCATTGCAAGAATACATTACCTGTACATCTGTTAAGAAAATTGTATTATTTCACATGTTTTTTATACTCACCACGTAATATGGAGCATTGTGTGTGCGATGACGTCACAGCTCAACCCCAGCGATCTATTGTGGTGAAACCAGAATCAAAAGATTAGAACAATCTAGCAATGGGTAATAGGGCTCACCAGTTGATACCATGTGACTTTTGTTTGCGATTGTACTTTTGTATCGCGTTTTTGTTGAGCTATTTCAATGAAATCATGTTAAAATAGAAAATTTTGGCTGTATATTACATACATGTTTTTTTGTCAATAAAAGTGTTTGTCCCAAAAAAAATAGAGCATTATTATAATATTGTTCTAATAATTAACTAGTACATAAGGTTTAGTATGCCATTCATTTTCATAAAGTTGTTTTTCTTAAAAATATTTTTTCCCAATTAAACAGGTACCATCCTATATTATTAAAACATAGCTTCCTGCAATTAGCTTGAGCTTTGTGAGACCAGTCAAATCAAATCTAAATGCATTTAATTAAATATTAAATAGGCTAAAATGGAGCACTGTTGCAAGTCAGTAATTATTGGGTTAACCTACCTACAATAAATAAAATTAAAAGAAGGTAGACCTCTCTTAATATTGTACATAATTTATACTTCGATTTACTAGGTTTTAGTATAAAAAATAATTAATTAAATAATACCTTTTGTAAAATAGTTGGGTAAATATTTATTATAATACCCATTTAAAGCTTTCAATCACAGCCCAAAATCCCTTTTAGAACTAAATTTAATAAATATCTTGACTGACCTAAAACTAAATTTAATAAATAATAAATGCACTAACCTGCCGTCCAGTAGATCTGTGAACAGACAAAAGTTAACAGAAAATAACTCAATAGACCCACCTAGTTATCCTCCTGTCCGACCACTTCTTTGTATCGTGCGATCATGAGCTTCTTGACCGTGTCCCGGTAGGTCTCCCCGGGGGTGGGCGTGTAGATGCCTCGCTTCTGCCCGAGCCCCGCCAGCCCCGGCCTCTGTTCCGCCTCGATAGGAGCTATCCTCCCCTGCTCCGACTTCCCCAGCCCTCTACCCTCGGACCACCCCATCTTCTGCAACATTTTACCCCCTATTGTATCCACTACAGGCTGCGGTGGCATCGAAAATATCGGAGCGGATACTTCCGGAGGCTCGTACCTCTTTCTAACGGGCATCTCATCCTCCCCAAACTTCATCCGTCTCTCGGCCGCCCTATCTCGGTAACCATTCGTCTGCGGCTGGGACTCATCTTTTTTTCTAAACTCGACTAAATTCTGCTTGTGCAGATCTGACAGCATCTTATGTTTGGTCAGTACATCAGGCGAAGGGAACTTTCTCTTACATAGCAAGCAGGTCAATTTGGCCCAGTCGATGATGCCCTCGTCGTTGTCCACGATCGGAGTTTCTGGCACTTTTTTGACCAGGAAATCATCAGTAATAGGCGGCGGGGAAATTTCTCTCACTACGTGACTGTGTAGGGGCACCGACGGACCGGCTCCGAGCACCGAGAATCCAATATCCGCTGAACCTTTGCTGGCTGCTGTATCTAACACCTGCTCCATCACTATATTGCTTTTAGCATTCTCTTTCTTCTGGTTGAGGGTCCGAGCCCACCTCTCCATGTCTTTGGCGATCTTCTTGGCCACTTTGACCTTGTCCTCCTTGTCTTTCTTCTTCTTTTCCTCTGGTTCTTTAATTATAGTGTTTTCTACGGTGGCCTGTGGGGGGTCGGGCAGCTTGGGCTGCTCCGTGTTCTGTTTGTTGTGAGCGGCGGCGATGTATGTGCCGGTGGTGGCGTCCCAGTACATATATCGAGTGAGCTGGTTGTTGTAGAAGTACTGCGTGCTGTAGTCGTAGTACAGGCCCGTCGCCGGGTCGTAGTAGTAGCCGGACGTCTCGTCGTACAGGAACGTGGACATGTCGGGGGGACCGTACTTGGTTCTACCGTCACCCGTCGGGACACTCTTGCCCTGCACATGCGAGTTGGACGAGACGAACGTGGGGGCGGAGACGGGCGTCCACTGGTTCCGGGCCTGGGCGGACGCTATCGCCGACTGCGCGACGGCCGCAGCCGCGTTCACTCGGTCCGCCTCCGACAACGCTTGTTGCTGCTGCTGAGCGTTGTACTGAGACATCTGCGCGTAATACGCCGAGTAGTCCGCCGTCGGCTTCGGAATGATCTTCTTTGGCTCGTTGTAGAAGCTTATCAGCACCTCCCTGTTGTCTATCTCCAACGGAGGCATCAGGTTCATCAGCTCCGAGTGTGCGGCCGTCGATTCCGAGATCGAATTGAAATTGATGTAAGCCAGGCACTTGGAGGCCCCCGTGAGCGTCTCGCGACCTATCGTTATGCCCGCGATCGAGTCCAACACGGACTTGGAGCAGCGGTCCTTGATCGCCTCGAGGATTTTCTCCTCGGTCGTGAGCGCGTCGAGGCGCCGGAACAGCAGCCTCTTGGTGATGCCCGCGTTCTCGATCAGATGTCTGTCGTTCTCCCCGCCGTACACGATCCCCTCGGAGCGCTTCCCGTCGCAGTTGCGTCGGTAGCAGAGCGTGCGGCGCTTGAAGTTGTAGAGGCCGCACCTGCAGAACCAGTCCCCCGGCGAGGCGGTGGCGGGCGCGCCCTCCTCCGCCCGCTCCTTGTCCTCGCCGCGCTCCGGGGAGCGCTCCCGGCGCGCGCGGCGCGGGCTCGGCGGGCGCGGGCTCGGGGAGCGCGAGCGCGCCGCGGGCTCGCTGATCTTGGGCGGCGAGGGCGGCGCCGGCACGTCGTCGTCGCTGCGGCGTCGCTCGCGGCGGTCGCGGCGCTCGTACCGCTCGCGGCGCTCGTGCCGCTCCCGCCGCTCGGCGCGCTCCCGCCCGCGCTCGCGCTCCGGCGACTCCCGCTCGCGCCGCGCCTCGCCCCAGCGCGCCTCGGAGCCCCAGCGGCTGCCGCGCTCGTCGCGACGCCACGACATCGCGCCTGCAACACCCGCCGCTGTCAAAACTCTACTCACGTCCCGCCCCGGCGATCCGACCGTTTGTGGCTTTGGCGGACGAAAGATCCGTTTCGTCGACGATCTTGAAAACCTGCGACGGACGATGTCGTCGCACCTCTCTCCGTGTCCCTTTGTTTACCTGCTGCGATCGCTCGCTCGGGATTGACGGTTAAAAACACGCTCGCGACAGAAAAAAGCGTGTAGAAATCTGATCTTTTGAAGGCGTGGGTGTAAGTTTATGGAATTGAAAATTCAATAAATCACGATCACGATGAACTCCTTTCACATTTCGGATCCGCCATTTTTATTTTATTTGTTTTTTTTAAACGACTGGGTGTCAAGTAAAAAAAATTACAACTCGATTCTCCTAATCGTGAAGTATAATTGGAATCGATACAAATAAAATAATTTTGTATTGAGTAAATCGCCATTCTCAAATATTTTATCCTAACTAAATCTTATAAAGAAAATTAACCTATCGTTGTTTTTTGAATATAAATAACACGGTAAAGACATATACAGTAGTTTGACTCCCTAGAAGCGGTTGAAATCAAGGTCGCGCGTTGCGTGTTTCAAACAATTTGGGTAGTGTTCGGTAGGCAGCGGGGTGCCGAATAGGCGTTACTAGTAGTTCGCAGCGAACTGGGACCTCGCAGACCCAATTTCCCTCAAAATAGAGGTATATACATATATATACATGGGTAAAAGTTATAAGTATCTACGAAATATAAATGTATGGAAATTTTAACCTATAATATTCGTAAAAGGAAAGGAAAATGCCAAAATTGAAAGTAATGTTAAAACTCAAAATACGTAACGGATATATTTTAAAAAATCTTTATCTCTGTGACTATTTTATTGTTGAGATCAAAATTTCAATAATAATGCAGAAAATAATAGAATAAAATAATAAATATTAATATTATAGTTTTTACAAAAATTCTCACAAAATCTTCATAGTTTGTAGCACTTGTATACGAAAAAGTTGCCGATGCAGTGGACATTAGAAGAATTTAAATTGGAAAAAAATATCTAGCTTTTACTTGTGTTATACAGCAAATTTACAACAGCTATTATATTGATATTGTAGCTAATTCTAACATTTTTGTCGTAGCACCCGACGATGACTTAAACTTGGAGCGAGAACGCAGAGCTTTGACAGTCACGCGTAACATTGTTTCGCAGGTTTTCAAGATGTATCTCAAGGCATTATCAGACTTTATATACGTGCAGCTCTTCGATCACATTTTCACTTTCCATCAGGTGGGATGTGATCAAACGTAGGCCTAATTAGTATTTAAAAAAACTTGTGGATGAACTTTACAAACAGGCGCTGCGGATCCAGTACAACAATGCTTTCAGGATGCTTTGGCGCTGTCTCGATACTACAGAGCGTCAGGGATGTTTGCAGATGTTAGAGTGGATGATGGTTTAATGGCATAATAATAAGTGATAAACACATAAATAACAATCCCAATAAGTTTCTTGCTCGTTCTTCTCATAGATATGCTTTTCGAACGAGCA
Source organism: Hemithea aestivaria (assembly GCA_947507615.1). Classification (NCBI taxonomy): domain Eukaryota; kingdom Metazoa; phylum Arthropoda; class Insecta; order Lepidoptera; family Geometridae; genus Hemithea; species Hemithea aestivaria. The sequence continues at coordinate 232,416 of OX382346.1, read as the reverse complement.
GTAGAGTCCTAAAATACTTAGATCTAAATAATTGTAAAATTTACTTTTAAAAGTGAATCAACGTAGCCTATATCAATAAAAATATGGGTTTGAGTTTGATTAATAAACTTAGAAAGAATATTATATTGATATTAAAAAGAATTCCTAAATTTAGGGCAAATAATTAGGTAAATAATATTATATGACTCGTTTTATGCAAACTTGATAATAAGTAAATTAAGTACCTACTTCTACTGGTAGGATCTATACGAGGATAATATTATTATCAAACTTGACGTATCGAATAAAAACTATGAACATATCCTTCACCCGGACGATCATTTAAATTCATAATATTTTGAGTAAGTTAACATGGCTATTGGCTATTCACTTATCCGTTAGGGAACCGAACCTAGGACCGAATTATCAAAAATGTATGAAATGACGTATTACGTCATATAGATTAAGTGAATATCCCTGCAGTTCTCATAATATAATAATCGCTAAACATTGTAATTTTGTATTATCTATAACTCTACAACCCTTGAACCGATTTGGCTCATTTTTGGGCGTGAGAATTCTTTTAGTTTGTACTACCTGTTTAAAAAGTTTTATTAAGACTGGATCATCGGTTTCATTGTAATAAAGCAATCTCTTTAACTCTTGAACCCTTCGACCGATTTGGCTCATGTTCGAACTTAAAAATTCTATGGATTTACATTACGCGTTTGCAAAGTTTCATGCAGATTGGACCATTGGTTTTCCAGTTATCGCGTAACAAACATACATACAAACATACACTTTGGCTAATATATTTGTGTCGCTTATAAAAAATGTGTATATGTTAGAAAAAAAATTATCAGCACCCCAGTTTTTAAAAAATCGTCAGACCTATCGTAAAGATTTTAAGTCACCTATATCTCTACAACCCTGGAACCTATTTAGCTAATTTTTTTACTAAAATTATCCAATTAACCTTCTTAACTTGTGTATAAAATTTCATTTAATTTGGATTAACCGTTATCAAGTAAACGTCGACCAAACTTAAGCACCAGAGGTCAAGCGTTAAACTGGTCCAAACGCAGGCTTTTCGCGGCTTTCGACTCTAAGACCTCGCTTCGCTCGGTCGATTATTGTGAATAATTACTCAAGATATCAAAAAGAATTAAATACTTTGTGATATTTTTACTAATTCACAACCATTATTCGGAAGCTTACTGCATAAAAACCGTGATTTTATGATTTTTTGGTGATTTTATTTACCGTGTAAATAAAATCACCAAAAAACATATTTTTTCTTTTTATACATCGATTGATGCCCGGAACTCGATTCTATTCGATAAATATTTTTCAAATATTGCAATACTGGTATTTAGTTTACCAACAACTTTCATAGATGTCGGTACGAAGTACGACCTATTAAGTTGTCAACCGTCCTACATAGATGTCGCTTTTTCCAATTTTTAGAACGATAAATCTAATTTTAAATAAATTGTTATAATATTATTATTAGTCATAATAATTATTATATTATGGCATAAAATTATTAAATAAAATATAATTACGGTCAAAATTAAAACGAACAAATAACAGATCAGAATGTAATTTATTAATTCATTTGATTCCTACAAATTCCTAAAAATATTTTTACACACCAATTATTTTATTTACAAAGTACAGTCAAGCGCAAAAATTTTAAGTCAAAAAATGTTATTTAAGAAACAGATAGGTATGGCGAAGCATTATTTCAGCAGGTTCTTAAATTATGCCTAAAGTAAGTGTATCAAAGTTGATTTGGATACGTTTTTAGAACACTTGAGCTAATTTTACTCATAGAAATGTTGTGTGTAAAATGGATAACTTGTATAAAATGATAGTTGTATCTTATTTTTTGTTAGTTAAGGCTTCGCAGCGTTTTCTTTTAAACTTCTTATTTCCCTTTCGATATTTTCTCTGGCCGTCGCTTCCATGGGCTCGAACTCAGGGGTGCGGAAGAGCTTCGGGATCTTGGATAGTTGGTTTAATATCTGAAACATAGTACGTGTTTTAATTTTTTTGGTAGTGTTAGGTCTTTATTGCAGAGACCGCCTGGGTAAGGGTAAGGGCCCGGAAGTACCACATCTTTGACAGTTATATATCCGCCCAGCAATGTGCAAGCATCAGGTACTGTGTTACCGACTAAAGGGCAATGTTCCCAGGGACATTACTGGACATGAAGAGATTTTAAATATCAAAATACTAGGCATAGTGTTTTTACAAGCTTTTATTTACTTTCACCTGTCTGTTGTCTGTCTGTAATCAAATCTTGCAAGTTTAATTTGATCCACTGTCCGGTTTCCGATTGAGCTGAAATTTGTCATGCATGTGTAAATCGAATGACAATGCAATATTATTATGACAAGGAGCTGATCTGATGATAGAGCTGGAAGGTGGCCATCGAAACTCCGTAAATAAACGACGCAACCCCATCGAGTTTGGGCTCATTTGATTTGTCTTGACAAGTACTTTGGTCCTAGATGGTAATAATTAAAGCTTGTTTTTGAAAAGTTTTTAAATTTCACTTGTTTGAACCTACATAATATGCTGAGCTGGGGCCTTTTTGTCGAGATTTACGCACCAGTGAAATGATTTTGTCGTTAAAACTCCTATGTCAAAATGATCTCACTGGTGTGTAATTTTCGACTTTATGCCAGCCACATAGAGTATTATTCACATTAAATCAAATTTCACGCGACATATGTCGACGTGCGCATCATAGCCCTGCATGATACCTTTCACTGTACTTAGGATGAGCCTTTACTTTATATATGGTATTAATTATTGTAGATCTTGTTCTGGGCTACACCCAATTTGTGAACCTAATAAATAAAAAAAATACCTTAACCCTCAAAGAGCTGTAACTGCCGGCATCCATGGCGGCATACTCCGCCCGCACCCTGGCAGCGTGTGCATCATACTCCTCCCTCCCGGCCGCCATCACAGCCAGCTCACAGTCGGAGAACAGCTGCAGGTCCCGCAGCGGGGCCGGCCCTGACGGAGACGTCGCGTCCGCGGGTGCCGGCAGCTCGTCGTCTGTTAGCAGTGCTAGGATGTACGACGTCAGGTCTTGCTGGAAGAACACCAACATTGTTAATGATTTGGTTCTTCTTTTTTTCACGTCGTGTTGCTTACATTTTTTTTGTTATTTTTTTTTTATAATTTACTAGTGGACCCGCTCGCACTTCGTTGTGTTTAATAGAAAATTATCAGTGTTTTTCTACTATGTTATGCATGTTTTATACGTGTAAACCTGCCTCTTGAATCTATTTATTAAAGAAACCGCATCAAAATCTGTTGCATAGTTTTAAAGATATAAACATTCTTTATAGGGACAGACAGATGCGGAAAGGAACTTTATTTTATACTATGTAGTGATAGTGAAGATTTGAAATTGATCTAAAGAAGCTTTGTGAACGAGCGGTAGTCTTAAAATAGAAAAATGAAAAATTGACTTGCAAAAATGCTCCATTGTAGCCTATTTGAATAAATGAATTTTGATGATTTTTTTGTGCCAGTCAATAGGTGCTAATGCAAAGGGGTTATTAGTGTCCGACCGAAATTTCGGTTTCGGTTTCGGTTTCGGCCAAAAATCAAGTTTCGGCAATAGTTTCGGTTTCGGCCAAAATTGGCCGAAACTTTTGCCGAAACCGAAACTCCTTTCGGAAGTTGTCGTGCACGCTCGCCTAGCTTTGTTTCTCGCGACAACGCTTTGGCAGACGACTAATAATTGTGATATAGTTTTGTTAATTTTAAATGTGTGATTTGATATTATCTTTGTTGAGACGGGAACTAAGCGTGTAATAGCAATTTTAGTAATTATTATTTTTATATAGAGGTACCTAAAAGAGATTGATGATTCTTCTTAGTACAAATAGGTACAAACTACAAACCAAAGTATTAATTAGTAAGATTTCAAAATACTAATACTTAGTATTTTACCCGCATGTCCCCGAGGTGCTCGATCGAGCTGCACCTGCGCATGCGAATTTGAACCTTATTTTAAAGAAGCTAGAAATAATAGATGTCAATTTTGATTTGAACTGGAATTTTTTCCTGGATTAAGGGGTTAATGAAACAGTAACAATTAGTGATTTGATATTATAATTGATAACTGATAAACATTTTGCTATAAAAACTTAATTTAAATAAATAGGCCAAGCGCTATTCAGACAATGCAGGCTTCCATAGAACTGGCAAATCGTATATCTACTGCCTTAATTTTTATCAACGATATCTTTAAAACTTATAAAACTATATTAGCCGCTATGATTTTCCTGGAAAGTTCATGGTTGAAACTATATTCGTGATTTTTAATAGTGTTTGAAAACCAGTAGTTTAGATTAAAGAGGGCGGGCGACGCCCAAAAAAACGAATTAAAAATTTAATATACAATTTCAAATGGATCATTAAATCGAAAAATTTCCTTAGAAATACATATGTCCTTCATTAAAATACATATCCAACAATACACCAAATGATGGGATCAGCCAAAAAATAATATCATCCCCATTTTACAAGTTTGGGAGGTACCCTATATTAATTGATTTAAATTTATTTTTTTAACAGTTCTCTTACCCTAATCATTGCCCTCCTCTGTGCAATATTACAGTTTTCTAGGACTTATAGTTTTCTAGGACTTGTAGTCTCCGTAAAGCCGCGGACAGACGGACGGGCAGATAAAGCGAAACTATAAAGCTTCCTTGTTGACCACGGAAGCCGAAAGATAATAAAAATGTTATTGATATATATTTATATTAAAACTGATACAACAAACTTTATTTTATGCTATTATGCTAACTTTATATGTCCCATTTCATGTCCTAATTAATGCAGAATAATGGGTAAAAAGCACCAAATTTCAGTATGTTAAAGATTTTTTTACTTGACCACGTGAGTTTCGGTTTCGGTTTCGGCCGAAACTAAAGCCTCGGCCGAACATTCGGTTTCGGTTTCGGCCGTAAAACTAGTTTCGGTCGGACTCTAGTTATTATACATACTATTTATTCAAGCTAAATGCAAAGAGCAGCACAAGACACAAAAGTTATCTGTTATCTCTTTATACTTAAACCGCTGAATCGATTTAAATGAAATATGGCACAAAAATACTTCAAGAAAAAAAATTGGATAGTTTACTAGACAGTTAGATAGGAAAAAGGCCATGATATAGTTTAATAATAAAACCTACAAGGAATAAAACCACGGTGCATAGATAAGTTAAAATAAACTATTAGTTCAACATAGTAACTAGTAGAACCCTCACGTTTTGCGGGTGCTGTTTGAGCAGATCCGAGAGCAGTTTGACGGCGAGGTCAGGAGGCGTGTGCCTCAGGATCAGCGCCAGCTGGAAGGCGGCCGGCTGCACCACGTCTGATGTGCCTTGTGACACCAGGCCCTGCCATACTGCCGCCTGGAATTAACTCTAATTTTTAACGTAGTATAGCTGACGCTTTACAATCAACCTAGCCTCAGCTGTTAACCAGTTACGCATCAGCGTTACAGTTGCCTAAATTTCTCGTCACAAAGTCGCGGGTACACACAGAAAAATGGTCACGATCTTTGTTTTGTTCTTGACAAGCTTATATGCTTCGTACAAATTTGAAAAATTACAAGTTTCTGCCCCATATTGCGACTGCTTTCCTAATTCTGTGTGACATCGACATAAGATTCTATGGCTCCAAGAATAAGCCTGACATCACACAGTCTCCAAAACACGCAGGAAAGCTGTCTCAATTGCGTGCGTGCTAGACCCGGCTTGATAAAATCCTGTATTTGAACACACGACGACGACGGACGGACGGTTTTCTTGTACTGGAGACTGGAGGCCATGCTTCAGAGGCCATTTTCTAAATTAAAATAGTAACTGAAACAACAAAAACGGCACAACTCACGTCTAATATTGTCAAGTATATAATATTGTCGGGTATGACCACGGTTTCGGACAATTTCGATGTACTTTATCACGAGATGACTCGCGACAGTTTTAAAAATCGTATAATTGAAATAGTCTTAAGTAAATACTAGGTACGTGTTAGAAATACCTGATAAGCGGTACAATGCTTCAGCGAGTGCCAGATGCCGTCAGGAGGGGAAGCCTCCACCAGCTGCCTCCAGGCGTCCGCAGCGTCGGGAGCGTTCAGTGCTGCGCACGCGCTGTCCCACATGCGCTGCGCTGCACAACCCGACCCACCTTCACATCGACAGATTTATTAAACCAAGATAAGATAACCAAGATTATATTAAGACCAATTACCATCACCATCAGCCTTCAATAGGCTACTGCTGGGCATAGGCCTTTGATTATGCCATACTCCCCTGTCCCTTGCCGCCCTCATCCATCCATTCATGACATCAGGAGAAAGGTGGGAAATGCATGGATAAGACCAATGTAAAAAAAACTTTATTTAGTAACGCACATTGAATACATAGTCACAACGAACACGCGCATTGGAAGAGTTGGGAGTGAGGCCACCCCCACATTTGGCGACAACGACTTTCTACAACATCGCCGCAACACCCGGTCGTTGTCGTCACGACTAACGACTCTCCAGCGATCGGCATGTGTCGCCGAGTGATGCAACAACTATCTTCACCCACTCGAGAGTTGCTGTCCCAATGTGGGGTGTGCGGTGTGCCTAAGCTTCATATATTCAAAGTTTACTATAACTTATGAAACACCGTAGCTGCTAGGTAAAAATGTCACATTTGGTAACCAAAATTGTTATTAAAAATACAATACATGGTAAAAAAAGTCACATTTGGTAACCAAAATTGTTATTATAAATACAAAACATGGTAAAAAAAGTCACATTTGGTAACCAAAATTGTTATTAAAAATACAAAACATGGTAAAAAAGTCATATTTGGTAACCAAAATTGTTATTAAAAATACAAAACATGGTATAAAATATCCATTACCTTCGTCATTCTGACATGTCGCCATATTCAAATTCAGTTTGTTCAAATTCTGGACCGTCAGTTACTCGTATGCTGAAAAATAATGTATAATTCATTAGTGAATTTTTACCATAATCCCGGCCAGACGTAGGTATATCGAGAATCAAGGCCGATTTATAAGTGGCTGAATTCATGAAATTTTCCATAAACATATTTACTTTTATTGACTGTACCTACCTACTAAACTTATGTTGGCGCTCCACCTGGCGCGAATATTCGTGGGAAGTGTCAATTTCTCATAAAATGCTTTTGAATATTAAAATCAAAATTGTTTGAGAATAGGTATAACACTATGTGCGTTATTTGCGCCTAGTTCGATCAATGTATTAATATATCAGTCAGTCAGTAAGTCGGTTTGTTTTTTACCTCTTCGCCCCACAAATGTTGGTGAACTAATTAATTAAACTTATATGTTTGACGTAGCTAACTTTATTATCCTAGTCAGTATTAATAAGTATTACTTTACTATGAAAAAAAAAAAGATTTTTAAATATAAATAATTATCTATTCATCTCAACACACACGTTAAGTTTTATTATACAAGAAAACAAAAAAACAAGTACCTACTTAAAGAATTTAAATTAACATAATAAGTCATTTTGAGATCTAGAAATAAGCGATATCGATTAAAATTAATGATCAAACGCATATTTCTACTCACTGAAAGTCCCAAGCGAAATTAGGGGTTGTCAAACCCTTCGTTCTAAATTTCAACACTATAATTTATTTTTATTTCAATAATATGTGATTGTATTCTTGTATATACATTCAACAGAATTAGTCAATATTAAATCAAAAGAGAGATAAATATTAAGTATCATAAACAATGCTTACCAATTTAATTCCTTGAGCAATTTAAATTCCTTATATTATTTTGTGACGCGACAGGCACGGTAGGCACGCGTGGTGGAAATGTCATGGCGACTGGGAAACCAGTGTTGGGAAAACGTGTAAGATATATTTTCCAGTCTATGATACGTTATTTAATCGATAAATCGCGTTGCATCGTAGGTATATTGCTGTTGAGTAATCACAATGTAGCAAGACTTGCTCTTAAAAGATTTTTTTTGGCTAAGCGCATTTCTGCATCATAAACTATTTAAATTTTTAGTTTCAACTCAATTCCCAATGTCAATAATGTTGAATTATTACAATTAAAAAACTTTAATAAAGTTACTAGCCTTTTATATTCAAAGTGACGCTTTATTGCTTAAACTAGCTGTGCCCAGCGGTTTTACCCGCTGATGCCTATGTGTTATTCCAGGGTCTAAGCTATCTCTATACCAAATTTCAGCTCAATCGGTCCACCCGTTTAGGCGTGAAGAAGTAACAAACATACTCACTCTCAAACTTTCGCATTTATAATATTAGTGTGATTAAATTAGATTTTTTATATATATTTTTATCGATATAGCAATGTTAAAACTTAATGTAACATCACTATAGGGTGGAAAATGGGAAATGCTTCACGCATGCGCAAAGAATGTTCTAACTTAGAAGCATCTCTTTAGCTCGCGAATTTTCATGAATGAAATTCAACTGTATTTTCTATACATTACGATTCTAAATCCAAATAGTTTTTAACCGCCATTCAATAAGAAGTTTTAACCTAAGAATATAAGGTATAAATTTTAATGGATTGGGTTAAAATGAGTCATCTGTGAAAGTGATTAGACACAGAACCCTGAACTTGAAATGGCCCACTTTGGGGAAAGCCTACGTTCAAACTTTCAGGCAAATAAGTCATGATCAATGATAAAAATTAATTAAATATCTTCATTGCAAAATGTCACTATTATCAATGAAGAAGGAATAGACTATGTATTATTATTATAATAAATTTATTGACACTAACTTATTTGATACTTATAAAAAACATGGTACCTTACCCATATAAAAATAATATGGAATAATTATTATTTTTTAATTTATTGGATTTAATAATAAACACATTGCTTTACAATTTTCAGCAGAGTCTTTAATAGTTACTTATTTATCAATATTAGTTATAGCCAAAATATCACATGCTTAGAAAAATTATAATAAATTAATATTGTATAGGATACAACTCGTCCCAGACTTTAAACCTCTCTTCGAATAAGTTTTCATGAACGGAGAAGTTTTTGCCGATCTTCAAATATTTCCGCTCAGTTGGCGTCATGGGGGGCCAGCAGAGGTCCGATATTTCAGGGGTGTCGTCCTTGGGATTAGGATCTCTGAAAAAAAATGAATTTACCTGTGACATTGGCAAACACAAAAGCCGTGTGATGCAAATTAAAAAAAAAAAAAACTGGTAATTTTTAGCAGCAAGCAACTCGCAACATGACATTGTCAATAATTATAATTATTATTAAATGAATAAAAAGTTTAATAATAAATTGTTATTGCTGCTACTTCTGCTGTTTGTTGTTATTAATTGCGTTATAATAATCACATTTTCGTAAAATATAAATATTATATAAGTATACCATTCTAATTATTAGTTGGAGTGAAATTTTGTAACTGACTGTACTTTTCTGCAACTTTATTCCCAAAAATTTTTAATGGGTAGTTTTATCTTATCTTTTTTCTATTATCATCTTATGTAGAAATGTGATTTATATATTTATTTTATAATTATTATTCTTACGTTAATAATTATTTACTGTCCTAAATAAATTCTTAAACATACCCGTAACGCGCGAAATTGTACCAAATGGCGGTCATTTTGTCCACCATCTTGGAATCTTCACTGTCAGTGACCTCTATCGTCGGGAAGCGGAAGCTCAATGTGAACAGGTAGAGGAGGTCGTCGTGGTGAGCTACGCCTGGAAAATATAGATGGCGTTACTATACTCATTTGGAAAAATAATAACAACAACGCTGAATTTACATAATTTGAAACCATAATTAGCGCAAGAGCCAACAATTTCAGATCTCGGCAGATCTCCATCATTTTATCAAAGTTGAAAGTTTCTGTAAAAGTATAGATAGAATATCTCTAATCTCTTCTTGGAGATAGCCCCAATAGCGGTAAGACCTATCCTCAAATATGAATCTTGGATGGCGGTGGCCGGTGGCCTTAGCAGATATCAGCTGATAAAGTTGTATTCATTCATTATAGAAAAGCGAGTTTTATATTTTTTTCTTGGTAATTGCATTAGAAATCACACCCTCCATCGGCAGACACTTAGTAGGTACTTGGTAGATTCCATATTCCAACCTTCTGGCAGACACTCATGACTCATGAACTTGATAGTCTCTTTTATGATAATTTTGTTTAGCAACGGAAATGCACAATATAAGGTACCTTTAGGCTTATGCGTGGTGGTATCCTCGTGCCAGCTGTGCTCCCCTACATAATCCAGCTCGTAGTACCACACGGGGTGCTGCGAGTGACGGCACATCAGGTTTGCCAGCCTGAGGATATCATTTATCCCATCAAAAACATAAATGTGAAAAGAGAGCCAAGTTCAATATTACGATGTATGTACTCATAGTTACCTATGATTTGGTAGTTGACTTCAACGACAAAAGAAGTGAGATCTAAATGGGTGCCAAGTTCAATGGTCAGTCCTGAAAAATATTTACAACATAAAATATTTTATTACAACTTAAAAGATTATTTCTTCTTATCACTTAGAATTAATATTATTTTGAAGCCTAAAGACTGACTTGGCCAGTTCTCATAATATACCTACTAGGTAGGTACTCTCTTAACTTTAGCTTGATCACTATTAAACGCACTTAATGCTAATTAGTGCGCCACCGTCTTTTATCGCGTAAATTAGTCCCCTCCATCCATTGGTTGTCTGGAAGAAATCGCTCTTTAACGATAAGACCGCCACTTGTACATTGTAATTTTTAATTTTAATTATGTACTTTTGTATTTTCTGTAACATTATGTGGTGTACAATAAAGTATCTATTGTCTTATCTTAATGATACTTCGTCGTATAGTACCCATGAGAACTAGCCAAGTGAAACTTTGGGCTTCAAAATAATATTAATTCTAAGTGATAAGAAGAAATAATCTTTTAAGTTGTAATAAAATATTTTATGTTGTAAATATTTTTCAGGACTGACCATTGAACTTGGCACCCATTTAGATCTCACTTCTTTTGTCGTTGAAGTCAACTACCAAATCATAGGTAACTATGAGTACATACATCGTAATATTGAACTTGGCTCTCTTTTCACATTTATGTTTTTGATGGGATATCATTGCTTTTTGTACAGTACTTTTTAGTATGTAATAGGTTTAAGACACCCAGTCATAATAAGATTAATACCAAATGATTATTTTATTGCACCTCCCCCCATCCCACTGCTCCACGGCACGGCCGTCGCACCACGCACCGCGGCCCGTGAGCCTCACCGTGCTTCGATATACCTATACCTATAATTAATTTAGTACTTATTTATATATACGAGTATAATAGCATTTATGTGCACTATTGATTTGAATATTGTAAGTACCTAATCAATTGATTTTTAAACAATACTAGTTACTGATAAATTTATCTATATTCACCCAGCTATCTTATACCTACCGCCTACCTGGATGGAAATTTAACTTTTTAGATCATCTGGAACTGGATTAGAATTTCGATCAAAAGAAATCTAAGCCGACAAGACTTGTAATGACGACGACTTGGCGAGGGCACTGCCGTGCCCCCAGATACCTCCACATACAGTGGCGGATTTGCCCTAAGGCCCAGTAGGCCCGGGCCTAGAGCGGCCAGATATTAGGGGCGGCCAATCGTGACAAAAAAATCACTGATGACAAGAAATAACTAAAAGTATTTATTTTCTCACCGCTCAGGACACATCTTTTGTAGCCTGAAATAAAAAAAAATCTCGGCACTCGCAGCTAGCTGTTCGCGCAATTATAAATAGAATATTATGTATTTTGCTCACCACTCAGAACGAGCTCATTGCACACAGTACCGACGTTAGGGTGGGGCGCGGTTGGGCGACCGCTAAGGGCGCCGGATAAAAGGGGCGCCACAGGCTCTATAATGGAAAATTCAATATTCTCGGTGCTCGTAGCAAGCTGCTCGCGCTTTCATAAGAACATTTAGTTTCTTTGCCACTCGAAGGAAGATAAACGCACATTATTCGTGCAGAAAAATTCAAAATTTTCTCGGGGCTCGCAGCGAGCTGCTCGCGCTTTTATAAATGAGAAAATTTACTTTCTTTGCCATTCGAAGCAAGATAAACGCACATCATTCGTGCTGAAAAATTCAAATTTTTTCGGCGCTCGCAGCGAGTTACTCGCGCTTTTATAAATAAGGACATTTAGTTTCTTTGCCACTCGAAGCTAAACGCACAACATTCGTGCTGAAAAATTCAAAATTTTCTCGGCGCTCGCAGCGATCTGCTCGCGCTTTTATAAATGAGAACATTTACTTTCTTTGCCACTCGAAGCAAGCTTAACGCACATCATTCGTGCTGAAAAATTCATAATTTTCTCGGAACTCGCAGCAAGCTGGAAAGGTGGATTTTTTTCTAGATACGCCCATTATTTTGCCCATCGGAATCGGCCCAGAAAAAAATCCTGGAATTTTTTCCTTTTTAGTATGGGTTTGAATTGCTTTTTATGGGGCGCCGTAGAAATCTCGCCCAGGGCGCTGGTAATGTTAAAACCGGCTCTGATTGCACATCTTTTGTAGTCTGAAACGTAAAATTTTCTCGGCGCTCGCGCATTACAAGGTTTTTAAAATTTTATTCTATTCGGAACGAGTTTAACGCACACGTTCTTGTCAGAGATATATAACATTTCCTATTTTAGAGATTCAAATTGTAGGTAAACGTTGAAATGTACAAACCTACCTTGTTCACAAGAAAAAAAATTCTGGATCCGCCACTGTTTAACACATTCGGTGCCACCGACTCGCCATGCGAGTTCACGTTCATTTTGTTCGCGAGTCGGTGGCACCGAATGTTTTAAGGAGTAAGTAGGAGTAGACATGTTATATACGACGTAGGTGCAGGTATTGCATGGACTGGGGCCTAGGGCGGCCTAGACTGTAAATCCGCCACTGTCCACATACCTATAATATTATGACTATACGTTACAGGTAGGTAGGTATCTAAAATGTTTACACCAACTAGCACCCAAGGCGATATACATGCATTATTTTTATTGTAAACAATGTTAATATTATTACCTCTATGTTACTGAGCCGCCTTGTGCTGGTAAGTCGATATATTGATAGGTATTTACATAGGATATGCAATTGTTACGTAGGTACCAGGAACCTATTTTTTTATTAGTGACTAGTTGTGCCTAGCTGTTTTACCCGCTATACAGTTTGGTACAGTAGTGTATATTATGTTATTCCAGGGGTCTGAGCTATATTTTTTATTATACCAAATTTAAAGTCAATCGGCCCACCCGTTTAGGCGTGAAAAAGTAAAAAACATAATATATCCATACGTACAGTAGGTATAAAGTTTGTATTTATAATATTTATAATTATATTAGTAGGAATAGTGGACTCGCGCGCACTTCGTAGTATCTAACAGAAACAAGTGAATTAAATTAAAAATTTAAAAAACCCCCAACGCAATGCGTAATTCACCATTTTTTTTGGCAGCCATCTTGGATTTTAAATTTAATATTGTGGACTGTATTCTACTCGTTAAGCCCTTTCATTTGATACCCATATTGAGGGGGTCGTGGAAGAAAAAAGTAATCCGCCATTTTGTAGCGGCGGCCATCTTGGACCGATTTCCACGAAACATGGCTAAGAACATTCTCGACTAACTTTCAAACAAAAAAAACTAAATCAAAATCCGTTCATCCGTTTGGGAGCTACGATGCCACAGACAGACACACACAGACAGACAGACAGACAGACACGTCAAACTTATAACACCCCGTCGTTTTTGCGTCGGGGGTTAAATAGCCGCCTACACAAAAATTATAGCAACATGCAACATGTATTGCTTTATGCGTTCCTAGGCGTCCCAAACTTTGATATCATACATTTTTTAAAAATTAATAATAATTTAAAATGATAAAAAAATACTAGTTTCTGATTTTTCCCTTTGTTACTACGACATTACCTATCGGGATGCCAAATTTCAGCTTTCTAGGTCATCTGGAACTGGGATATTACTTTTGATCTATCCCTCAGTATGTATTAACTTCACCGATTACTGGATGTTTATATCTAAATAACCGTTTGAGCTGTGTTATTGGAATTTGGAACAGAGATATAGTTCGTATATTTAAGTATATGTGCCAAATTTGACTTGTCTATGTGTAATAGTTTTTGTATAACGAGGGTGTAAAAAGTCGTAAAAACGCGCTTTGGACGGTTCGTGTAATATAACACACGGCGCGGTCACCAGTTCCTTTGCTTGAACTTGGCTTGACTCGCTGCCGCGTGTCTAGATAACAGGTATTAAAGGAAAGCGGTCATCGTGACCGTATTCCGGCATGATGTTCAGTGAAGCCAGGGAGGGATTTATCCCAGCTTCTACTCGTAGGTTTCGTCTGTTGTGGTGAAAGGTTAGCTTACCTAAACCGCATGAGAATCCGTTCTGCAGTTTTAAAGATCTAAGCATAGGTACATAATATATGATGTAGGTACTTAAATGTAACACTTCTATTATATAATTTATAAACTTTTGTCATAGTTTGAAGTTCGGTTCTGGTTCTGGAAGTTCAGAGAACTGGTCGCATTTGGACTTTACCGTCATCCGTGTTTCCCGAGCGGTACAACTTGGGTATCTTCAAGGCACAAGTGAAGTTACCTTTCTAGGCATCTCTAGTGATCCATCGTTGACCGCATTTTCACTTTCCATCAGGTGGGATGTGGTCAAACGTAGGTAATTAGTATTAAAATAAATATTCATTTGGACAGACAGACAGAGTGAAGCGACTCTGTTTTATATTATGTAGTCATAAAATACAGACCTGTGTACAGGAAAAGCAGTGATAGCGTCTCCATACAGCTTCCCCAATCCATCAGCCGTGCGCTCATCATTCCTGAGCGTCCCGTCACCCAGGTACTCCCGCCGCAGCCGTCTCGCTTGCTCGCCGTGCTCGCGCGGGAGAGTGAACGAGATGGGTGCTATGCGCTCCCACTGCTCGTCCATGGTTGTTCGGAGGGTTTCGTTGTTTAGGACATCTGGAATTGAACAAAAAAATATGCGAAAATGTAAATACTTAAAAACTGAGCAAGCGAGCCTGATGCAAATAAGAAGCGCTCGGATTTTTCAATGATGAAAAATTCTAGGTGCACTGTACCAAAGCTTCTTACTCAAGGGTCATAAGAAGTTTTAAAGAGTCTTCAGCACAATCATTTCACTAGCTACACCTGCCAAAGCACAATAGGTAATGTTTGCACTTGCACATCACTTAGGCAGAAGAATAACTGGCACTGTTAGGGTACCCAGTACCCACCTAGTGGGTACACCTCCTGCAAAGGAAGTCTGCCCCCGGTAAAATAGTGGTAAAGTAGAATAAAACTATAGACTCACAGAAAGCCTTCCAAAAGAACTCGTCCCTCGTCTGGCTGATGATGTAAGGCACGCTGTGCATCTTCCCTTGCCTGATGGCGTCCATGGGTTCTATGGCCAGGAACCGCTCCTGGCCGAAGTCGGGCTCCACCACCGGCCGCCAGAGGCTAAGGGGGTCGTAGCCGAACTCCTGGAACACATCACATGAAGGTGTGAGATGCTAGTGTGATTGGCTCATAGCCAATAATCTCGCTGGTAGCATCGCTAGCTCAAGTTGGTAGTCCTTCAGTCCGGACTACAGTAATGCCTTCACATTGATCGGTGGATTAATAACTGGCATAGATGTGGTACTTCCCCAGGCGGCCTCTGCATTAAAGGCCTACCATAACAATAAACTACAAAAATATTCAAGAAATGCAAAATCTTACAAAGAATCCCAGCATCGACCCAGCCAGTTCCCTCCAAGTCTTCGTGTTCAAGCACTCATAGAGCTCCTTCTTGTCAGTGGTGGGACAGTTGGAGATAGCCGCTTGTTTGATGGCGAGGTCCATCCAGTCTGAAGGGCTCGGCACCTTGGAGGTCGGGGAGCCGCTCATTGAGATAGCACGGTGGAAGAGACCTGGAGAATATGAAGTAGTTCCCATAAGTTTAGTTCAGCCTTCAGAGAAGCAACGGATAGGTGCCGATGGAGGCAGGCCATAAGACGTATTACAGCATCAACATCTTTAACCAGTGATGACCACAATCCAGTCTTGCGAGAGTTGCTTTAGAGAGAGTAGTTCCCGTAGGAATATTTATAAAGCAATTATTCAAAGTCACGTTTTCCTTTTTATAGTTTCTCAGGAATACCAGAGTACGTTATTGCTGTCTTCAGTAAAGAATATAAAAAAACACGTGATTTTGACGCACATACCTTTGCTCATAGGTGATATCATATGGCACATGACGCTGACCCCTCCAGCACTAGTCCCCGAGATGGTGACCAGCTCAGGGTTCCCCCCGAAGGCAGCAATGTTCCGCTGCACCCAGCGTAGAGCCGCCACCTGGTCTCTGAACCCGTTGTTACCAGGGGCTTCCGGGATACCCATGGCCAGGAATCCTGGAAAATAATTTATTAATTTAATTGAAAAGGTTTGGATTAATTGAGTGAAAGAAGTAATGCGTTCTAAAGTGGTCTATGTAGATTTTATGACGGATGATCGGGTGGAATGGAGGAGAAAGATGTGTTGTGTCAAACCCACCTAATGGGATAAGGGCAGGAAGAACAATAATTTAATTGAACTAATTATGAAAAATTAGGGCCAGTGCTAGAGCAATTTATAAGCACACAATGATCAAGAACACACATATAGACACGACATTCTTTAGAACATTAGCATGCTCCAAACCACTTTCAGATGGCAGCGTTAACAGAATACTGGCAGCATTATGTCACCTATAAGAAATATTCCTATAAGAAATTTAAATCAACATTTCCTCTGAAAGTGTCGATTAAATTCAATGATATTTTAGTATTCCATAAGTTTACCGAGCGAGCCGAGCCTGTAGTTGAAGGTGACGAGCACCAAGTCGCGGTCCAGCAGGTAGTGCGGCCCGGCGATGGGACTGCGCCCCGACATCGAGTAAAACCCGCCCGCGTGGATGAACACTATCACCGGCAGCAGCTTGCTTCTGGAATGTACAGGATAGAGGATTATTCTACTTGAGATTCGTAGAGAACGATTCCAATTCCATGGCCAAATTAAATTTATGAATGGTATGACATGATAACGAATAACTTCTTATACGTAATGAAGTATAAGCCCTAGCAGCTTCTAGAAACTGCAGGATTTTCCTTAAGAAGATCACTCTGAGCTCGTCTGAGTAAGGAGACGATGACCCAAAAGGATGCCGCTTTTCGCCGCGTATGAAACTGAATAAGTTTAAGGTCAAAAGCATTAAGTTAGTCCTAGCGTTGCGTTGTGCTGAATAATAAAATAAATAAAACCCTTACCCAGTTTTCCCCGGAGTGTAAACATTTATGGTGAGACAATCCTCGTCGATGTAGGTAGTGTTGCTGGCTGGTTGAGGAGCAGACGGTCCGTCGTCTGTGGCGTCCACGTCACCTTCGTACTGGAGAATCGGCTTCGGAGGCTGCAAGAGGAAATTTGGCTTTGAGAATCAATGGATAGGACCTTGGAATTTAACAAAGCTACAGGAAAATAAGGGTTTGAAAAGGTATGTAAGCAAGCAAGAGATATGAGTAAGATTTTGAGGGCAGGGGTTGAACTTGAACAGTTGACTCTTCAAAAGGTAAGTAAACAGAGTCTTGAAAGGAAGATAATATAACTGTAACATACCAGCGGTTCTGGTATTGCAAGTATAACAGCGATATAATTGATCACTAATCATTAGGTGAGCAGTCTGCTTGTTTACCTATGACAGAAAAAAAAGTAATATCCATAGAATATTTACCTGGAACCTCAGTTCTCCCACGGGTGGTTCAGCATACTTGATGCCGCGATACGCCTGGAACCTGCGTCCGCGCCGCGTCGTCATCCAGGACCCGATGAACCTCCCTGCCACTGACTGCGTCACAGGTCCTGGAGTTTCTGGAATACATGGTAAACTAGGTTAATGACAGATAGAAGACAAAGATGCCTGGATTCTCCTGCATGATAAAGGCAGCTGGTGCCACTCAAACGAACCATGAAATAGTACCTTTATGTAACACAGTTAAAAATGTTTACTATTTATAATCGTGTTTACACAAAAAACAATCCCTCTGTGAGATTCTTGTCAGTTCTTTAAATACAGGTGCTTTACGAAAAGGTGGTAGGGTCTTAAAATAGAATTTTAAATATATGTTGGGAGTAATCCGAACCTTTTTGAATTTTATCTTAGGTAATAATACCAATAATAAATAAAAATACCAATATAATAAAATCCTAGTAAAAAATTAAGAAATAAACGCGTTGAACTTTGCGTTTTTTCTCGTCGGTTGTAAAAATAGTTCAAATCGCACCTGAATCAGATGTTGAAGTCATTTTCAATTCGTATAAATCGCACGAACAAGACTGCTCGCTTCAATCGATAGAAGCAAACTGGATTCAGTTCCACAAGTAGATGCACTATGCATCATAATAAACAACCTAAGTACAAATATACCTGATACCTATACTCTATACCTATTACTCTATATTCTGAGTCACTTATCACAACTCGCAATTCAACCAATAATAGTAGAGTCACGGTAAAGTTTCTTTACCGTGGTAGAGTGGTCAGTTCCTATCGCTTATGGTGTTTCCATTCATTTAGGTTGACCTACTTAGGATAAAAGGCTATGAAACTATTTTATTTTTTTACTTTCTTAGGTTTGTTTATTAACCGTTTTTATTTTACTGAAACTAAGCGTGCATAATGAAATTAAAACGATTAATTTTCACATTTTTATTTTGTAGACCGCAAATTTATTCTTCTCAACCATTCTTATGTAAAAGTGCGCACTTGGCTCTAATTTGTCAAGTTTTTATTGCCCCCTGTTAAGATCTGTTCCTTTGCAGGAGGTCGACTAGGTGGGTACCCCAACAGTGCCGCCATTCTACCGCCTGAGCAGTGTACTGCAAACATTACTGTGCTTCGGTAGGAGGGCACTGTAGCTAGTGAAATTACTGGGTTGAAGAGTCTTAACATCTTATTACTTTCAAGTCTTAAGTAAGAAGCGTTGGCGCAGTGCACCCAGAATTTTAACTTTGGCTAGCACTGTAGTTACCTACAAAATTATGGGCAGCGTCTTCCTACTTCGTTGATTCGTTGTATAAAAAATAATGCTAAGAAATAAATAGTGAACATGAATATTTCCTCTGGATTTAAGATAGAGCAAAAATAAGATCAACAAAATTAAGGTCAACTTGATAACACTACGCAAAATATAAATTTATTTTTTTATCGGCTTTGTACTGTGGACGTTCGCTTTGACTACAGTGAGTGAAATCCGAATATCATCATTGCGAATTAGCAAACATACTTTGGTGAATCAGTCTCTTCACATAGAGTTGTGTTAAGACGAATAATTATTGATCTGATAACTCGTCTTTCCTTTTTCTCAATCAATAGTGAAGACACATTTCCTCAAACACCAATTTTCCTCATATAAACAATAACAACAACAATAACATCAGTTTACCTGCTCCAGTGTCTGGCGGGGCAGCCCCGTCCGCACACACACACATCACAACTGTACATAATATTATTATGTACATTTTCCTCAAGCCGCCGGCCGCCGCACTGAGACGGTCTGAAGAAACTATCTCGTTTTATAGCTCGATTTTAAGATGGGTTATTCTGTGATCACTTACCTACTTGTGTTATTGTTCGGTTTTACCCGCGTGATCAGCATTTTAAATTTCAGCAGATTGATATATCCTGTATGTCTACTACGAGTGCTGCAATACTTCGGCCATATTGCGCACAGAAATGGTGACAATCTGGAGAGGTTAATTGTAACAGGCACGGTAGAGGACAAGAGGCCGAGAGGAAGAAGTTCTAAACGATGGTCAAACCACGCTATCCACAGGGCCGAAGATCGGGTCCAGTAGAAGAAAATAGTTTGGATAAAGCAGCATGAAGGGAGTCACTATCCTCAACATTATGGAACCGACGGTGGAGGACCTGCTAGATCAGTTTTTGTAGAGGCCTACTCTCTATTGCAGAGGCCGTCTGGGAAAGTAGGAACCATATCTCATCTCATGCCAGTTACTGTTATTAATCCGCCTAGCAATGTGCAAGCATTACCTATACTTTGTTCCGGATTCCGGATTAAAGGGCAATGTTACCAGCGACTAGCGACAGACATTACTAGACATGACGAGATGCAACAACTCATAATTCTTGCAGCAGTGCTACATACAATTTTGAATTTGAAAACACTGAGTCTGATATGGGCAATTATGAAGCTCATTATAATCACGCATGATTTTCTAGTTTTGTTCTGATTATAATAATCATTATCAGGCAATCAATATAATATTAAATTAATATATTATTGCTGGACATTTCTCAGGCAGTCGTTATAGTCGGTCATGTTTTAGGCTTATTGTATTAATCTGGGTGACCTGAAATTGCTACTATTGTTATTTGACTCTGGTAGTGTAGCTTTTAACCTTTTCTTCTGCAGTATAAACCCTAATTATTTTCCAAAATCATTGCCATGATTGCAAACCTCGTTCCAAGACAGTTATTAATTCTTACTTCTTTGGCATTTTTAATTACATTTTTTCCATGGATGTTTTATGAGGAATAATACTATTTAATTAGTAAATTGGTAGGTTGTATTTAACCTACGGCAGAGGCCATGTGGTTTTTGTACCTTTATAATAGTAACATCGCTGAATGTAGTTTGATTCTTTGCTGCTGTAGTAGCTGTAGTATTGTTAGTTTGTTATACTCAAAAAAGGCATTTGCCACTCTTAATAAAATTGTTTCATGTTTATTCCATAGTATTATTATTTTTCTTAAATAAAAAGGGATGAGGATAAGGTAAGCGCGGGACCTGGGGCGGAAATTGTCGGTTGCCGCGCCGTTGAGACTCTGTGAAAGGCTAAGATTGTGTGCACGAATCTAATTAGAGCGGTCCATTTGCGAGACGGCTGTACAGTCTCTTTTTTCTTTATTTAAATTTAAGTAATTTTTTATAATATTTGTTCTCAAAAAATGTGAAAAAGGCGCTTCGCAGACTCAGCAATTATTGCAGAAACTTTATCTTAACTTTACAGCAACTAGTGTAACTTGTCAAAGATGTAATGGTTGAACGGCGCTACAATGGTTGAACTCATATCTAAAGAATAGAGAACAGTACGTGGAAATAACGAATATAAGTGAAGACGCAATAGTTACTAAGTACAACTCAGAACCTAAAGTAAATGCTTGTGGCGTGCCACAAGGCAGTGTTTTGGGGCCTTTGCTGTTTTTGTACTACATTAATGATCTGCCGGATATTATTACGCATAAATGTACATTATTTGCCGACGATATTTCGATAATTATTTCATGCAATGACAATGACATCATAAGTTATGAAAATGAAATCAACAAAACAATAAAAGACGTGACTAAATGGTTAAACAGCAACAATCTGAATGTAAACTTAACTAAAACTAACTATATACAATTTCGTAATTATAAAACTAAACAATCTAAATTGAACATAAACTATAATAATATTATCATCAACGAAGTAAATGAAACAAAGTTCTTAGGTTTACATTTGGACAAAAATTTAAATTGGAAAACACATATCAATACTGTATGTGGTAAACTAAATAGATATGTACATGTGCTAAATAGATTGAGACAAACCTCTGCCCGGAGCACAATGCTAGCAGCGTATCACGGCTATGTAGCCTCAGTGCTCAAATACGGTCTATTATTGTGGGGAAATTCTCCGGACATTAACAGAGCTTTCATAGTCCAGAAAAAGTGTATCCGTGCAATGTGTGGTGTGCCTCCATTTGCGTCGTGTAAGCCATTATTTAATAAACTCAACATACTGCCATTACCATGTATGTACATTTACGAACTCGCTACCTTCGCTAAAATATATAGTGACTTATTTACAAAAGCTTCGGATATTTTTCCAAGAAATACGCGAAACTCGAATAGGCTGGTCCATGGAACTGTTGTCAGAACCGCTTTATATTCTAAGCAATGCCATGCTATGTGTATCAAGGTATTTAATTCTCTCCCGAAGCACATTAAAGACCTAAAACTTAAACCGTTTAAAAGGGAGCTGATAAGCTGGTTACATAAAAAGAACTATTATTCAATCAATGAATTTCTCATATATAAACTATAATAATAATAATATTGAATTTTGACAGATATATTTTTGTATTTTATATTATTTTGAAATTTAATCGAATACCATTGAGATAATTATTGACATTTTAATAATTGTAACCGACAACATTTTATTTTATTTTTGCTATGTTTAATATAATTTTGACTTAATATTGTACTGAATTAATTTAACATTGCATGTCAAGTTAATTTGGCAAAATGTGCGCACATTTATTTATTTTTAAGACCTTATTATTGTATACACCACATTTTATGCAATAAATATTTCTATTTCTATTCTATTCTATAATAAAAATATAAGAAACAGCTAGTTCCCATTGCTAGTTGCTGCAATAATTGCTTTTATTCCGTTCCATGACAAAATACAACAAAATCGAATTTAAAACTTTTATTATCACAAAATTAGATCATACAAAATCAAACACTTAAATTCTAGACATTATTCAAATAAGCTACAATGGAGCAATTTTGCAGGTCAATTTTTATTATGCAAAAATGTAAAAGAAGGCTAGGAAGACGTTCTCCTGATTTTTAGAGATACGCTGCCCAATTAATCAAGACTGCTACCCAGGATTTCACAATGATGTGAAATTAGGTGCACTGCACCAACGCTTTTGCAAACAATAGAAAAATCTAATTGTTAATTCTAATTGACCGAGCGAAGCGAGGTCTTAGAGTCGAAAGCCGCGAAATGCCAGCGTTTGGACCAGT
This sequence comes from Hemithea aestivaria, assembly GCA_947507615.1. Classification (NCBI taxonomy): domain Eukaryota; kingdom Metazoa; phylum Arthropoda; class Insecta; order Lepidoptera; family Geometridae; genus Hemithea; species Hemithea aestivaria. Next base: position 209,443 of record OX382346.1, on the reverse strand, counting down.
TTAACGCTTGACCTCTGGTGCTTAAGTTTGGTTGACGTTTACTTGAAAACGGTTAATCCAAATTGAATGAAATTTTACACACAAGTTAAGAAGGTTAATTGGATAATTTTAGTGAAAAAATTAGCTAAATAGGTTCCAGGGTTGCAGAGATATAAGTGACTTAAAGTCTTTACGATAGGTCTGACGATTATTTTAAAACTGGAGCGCTGATAATTTTTTTTCTAACATACACACATTTTTTATAAGCGACACAAATATATTAGCCAAAGTGTATGTTTGTAATTAACTTTACAGCAACTAGTGTATGTATGTTTGTTACGCGATAACTGGAAAACCAATGGTCCAATCTGCATGAAACTTTGCAAACGCGTAATATAAATCCATAGAATTTTTAAGTTCGAACATGAGCCAAATCGGTCGAAGGGTTCAAGAGTTAAAGAGATTGCTTTATTACAATGAAACCGATGATCCAGTCTTGATAAAACTTTTTAAACAGGTAGTACAAACTAAAAGAATTCTCACGTCCAAAAATGAGCCAAATCGGTGCAAGGGTTGTAGAGTTATAGAGAATACAAGATTACAATGTTTATCGATTATAATATTATGAGAACTGCAGGGATATTCAGTTATCCGTCAGGGAACCGAACCAAAGACCGAATTGTGAAAAATCGATACGACGTAATACGTCATTTCATACATTTTTGATAATTCGGTCCTAGGTTCGGTTCCCTAACGGATAATTGAATAGCCATGTTGACTTACACAAAATATTATTAATTTAAATGATCGTGCGGGTGGTGCAGGATATTATGTTCAAATTTATTAATCAAACTTAAACCCATTTTTTTTATTCAAATAGTAGTCCAGTCAATGAGTGCCCAAAAGAGGCATGTGGATCGAAAAGTCGAAAGCAGAAAAACTAACTTAGAAACTTTGTTTGGAGTATTCAGGTGATAAACATACTAAAAGTCCCCACCCCTCAGAGGTGAGACCGAGGGGTGGGGGGGGGGCCGAAGAAGGTCCCATTTTTAGGTTTTTTGCCTAAATGTCAAAAACTGGGCGTTGTACGATATTTTGTTGTACCTACTACATTTAAAAAAATCCTACAACTTTGGCTTTAACACTTTTTATGTATATCCAATCGTTGTCCAGCTATGAGCTTCCTTTTCCGAGGACTAAAGGCTACAGTGCTGCACTTTTGAAAGTAAATTTTACAATTGTTTAGATCTAAGTATTTTAAGACTCTACTGCTCGTTCGAAAAGCATTTCTATGAGAAGAACGAGCAAGAAACTTATTGGGATTGTTATTTATGTGTTTATCACATGACATTAAAACCATCATTCACTCTAACATCTGCAAACATCCCTAACGCTCTGTAGTATCGAAACAGCGCCAAAAGCATCCTGAAAGCGTTGTTGTACTGGATTCTTTTTTTGTAACGTTGTTGTTTGGAAAGTTCATCCACAAGTCTTTTGTTTAAAAAAATAATTAATATTAGGCCTACGTTTGATCACATCCCACCTGATGGAAAGTGCAAATGTGATCGACGAGTTGCACGTATAAAAAGTCTGATAATGCCTTGAACAAGGACACTTTGTCTTTCTCAGTAGCTGTAGATACATCTTGAAAACCTGCGAGCCTAGATGTTACGCGTGACTGTCATAGCTCTGCGTTCTCGCTCCAAGTCTAAGTCATCATCGGCTGCTACGACAAAAATGTTATAGAATTAGCTACAATATCAATATTATAATAACTGTTGTAAATTTGCTGTATAACACAAGTAAAGCTAGATATTTTTTTCCAATTTCTATTCTTCAAATGTCCACTACATCGGCAACTTCTTCGTAAACAAGTGCTACTAACTATGAAGATTTTGTGAGATTTTTTGTAAAAACTATAGTAATATTTATTATTTTATTCTATTATTTTCTGCAAGTGAATACACACATAACCTTTCATATTTTATTATTATTGAAATTTTGATCACAACAATAAAATAGTCACAGAGATAAAGATTTTTTAATGTAACCGGTGTGTTTTTTAAGGTAACCCGTTACTTATTTTTCCTTTCCTTTTACGAATATTATAGGTTAAAGTTTCCATACATTTATATTTCGTAGATACTTATAATTTTTACCCATGTATTATATACCTATTTTGAGGGAAATTGGGTCTGCGAGGTCCCAGTTCGCGGCGAACTACTAGTGTACAATAGTACAATAGTGACAGCCCATTTGAATATACTTATTTTTTTAAATCAATAGATCATCATTTGACCATGACTCGCGTTAAGCGACGTTGCGACCGTATACGGTAGCAGGCTAAACCTAGAAGGCGGGATATATCCCTCCCTGTGGGGGTCCATTTAATACTGTATAGGGTAGAGTTCCTCCCAGACCTTGAACCGGTCACCCTTGAGGTTCTCCTGGACCGTGAGCTGGTCTCCGATGCGCAGGTACTTGCTGCATCCCTCAGCTGGCTTCAGGGCAGGCCAGGACAGGCTGCCCAGCTCGGGGGTGTCGGATTTGGGGTTCGGGTCACTGGAAGATGAAGGGAAATTTAACAAATTAAACTCTTATGGAATTAGGCGTTATTTTACGGAAATTCTTGATTAATTATGTAGTAGTCATACGTTCGGTTTGTAATATCGAGGGAGACTCTGGATTTAAAACTGTGTGAGTCAGGCCCGGATTTAGCCAAAATGCCGCCCTGGGCAGTGAGAAAATGCCGCCCTCTCCGCCGCGGGGGGGGGAAGGGGGTGTCATCGGCTAGACTTTTTACTAAGAAATTTGTCGAGTTCTTGCAATATATACATACGTAACTATGAATATTATGAAATTTGCCGCCCCCACTCAAGTTAATTTGCCGCCCCCTGAAAATTTGCCGCCCCCCCCCCCAAAATTTGCCGCCCTGGGCACTCGCTCCGAATGCCCCTAGTGTAAATCCAGGGCTGTGTGTGAGTCTGTGTGTATGATGAGAGTGGCAAATTTTAAGTCAGGATATGCTACCGTCTACCGTTAGGTCAAGTTGCAAGTTGCAGGCCGCTTAGTTATCTCGTAAACACGCACGAAAAGGTGGCCTTTTCGTAGATGTTTGTACATAAATAAAAGTTTTCATTAGTTTTTTTCATTTTCATGGTAAATTTTTTTAACAACTCACTTGTTAGACACCTGAAAACAAGTAGTTTAATTGTTAATTACTGACCCGTATCTGGCGAAGTTATAGAAGAGCGCCGTCATCTGGTCGACTATCTTGGAGTCGGGGCTGGTGAGCGGGATGGTGGGGAACCGGTACGACAGCGTGAACAAGTAGATCAGGTCGTCGTGGTGCGCCGCGCCTGCAATATGGACACTGTTTTACTACTCTGAAGGACACATGATTTTAAGGATTTGCCTAGTTATTTGAACATGTTTTGGGGTGTTTTGGTTCAAGTGAAAACACACCTAATACGAAAACTTCACTGACGTTACATTACTTTGTAATTAGGCTATTACTTTGTACTTTGTTTATCTATACACGCCGACATATGTGTGTTTAAAGATCAAACTTCACACTTCGCATGCTGTAGCTGTAAGTTGAAATTCAGTAAGACTTGCGGAGCGATAGAAAATATCAGTCTCTTTACTTTTTATTTACCTCAAGAAGAATCGCAGACAGAAAAATACAAAAGTTTCGCCATATTAGGTTCCTACTCTTTTAGATATTATTATAGTGTCTAATGACTAGGTTACAGTTTTTATAGTATTGTTGGTTATCGTTCTAATTAATTAAATACATATATTATTGTAATAAATATGTTACCAGTTGGTTTCTTAGTGTCAGGATCCTCGTAATGGCTGTGCTGGCCGATGTAGCTGAAGTCGTAGTACCACACCGGGTGCGAGGAGTAGCGGCACATCAGCTTGCTCAGTCTGGAAATAAACACTGTACGTAGTACGTAACAACCTCGGCATGGACCTGGACAACGGGATTTGAAAACAAATAACTTATGAGGCCTTATCAAGACTGGAGGCCAAGGCTCTGCCGATTCCCAGTCCTCCGTCACTAAGACGATGCGGGAGTGCCGCCGGGTCGTTTTAGTAGGTATACCGTGCAGCTGTCCACGGGAGTCCCACATAACCCTCCCATTCCCTCGATGGGAGGTTTATGGCCTTGTCAATCAGTTCCTTTTTTCAAAGACTACAAGGAAATCTATTTCTATAATAGTGTAGTGAGTAGTGGTAGGCCTAATGCAGAGAGGAGTGCCCAGCTTGGGTCAGTGAGCGCCGTGCCCTCGTCGCTGTTATGGGGGACGAACTCTCGCTAGCAACCATGGTAAGAGCCATGGTTGCGAGCGAGGAGTCGTGGCAGGCCGCGGTTTCGTTCTGCGAGAGTGTCATCTCGCAGAAGGAGATCGCGGAACGCGAACGGGAGGTCACCACCGACCTCCCGATGCGTGCCCGGAGAAGGGGGCGTCGGAGGCGTATCTTCCACGCCCTTCTCCAGCCCCCATAACCTGGGTCTAGGCGGCGAGTACGGGGGTATTCGTCGCCGCAAGCACAGACCCACGAGGTGGCGCGCGCGGTGTTTCCGCGCGCCCCTTGAGAGGGTGGGGTGAAACTCCTCTTCACCCCACCGCGGAGGGGTCCTCCTGTCAGTGAGGACCAAACGCCGTCGGGGCCGCGGATGAATGCTTCGGCGTACCCGTTGCCCCGGCATTATGGCGTCCCGCAGGACACCCCCAGGTTTTTTAGTGGGTATCCCCGCCGCTCCCATCTCTGGCGGGGGAGTCCCACATACCGCCCCGCGCCCCCCGGCGTGGGATGATGATGCGTAACGCATTTTTCCTGGGTCAAAAAAAAAAAAAAAGGCCTAATGCAGAGGCTGCCTTGAGAAGTACCACATCTTTGCCAGTTGATCATCCACCAAGCAATGCAGGTATTACATGGACTAAAGGACAATGTTACCAGCGACATTACTGGTCATGTGGAGATTCAACAACTTATATCTCAGGGTGATATGCACAGTGCCGTGCAGAATTTCATATATGAAAACACTGGGTGGCACTGTGAACATATGAACTATCATGATGTTTTATCATCCAATCAATTAACCACTTATACAAATTTACTTAAAGCACTTCATCAAGAAAAACCCTGCAAGCATCTTGCATCCTCACCTATGCGCTCCGAACCCAACGACAGAGTCTCCATACAACTTCCCCAGGCCATCAGCCGAAATCTGGTCGTTCTTCAGCTCCTTGCCCCCGAGGTAGAACTGCCTGAGCCGGTCGCTGGGTGCGTCGGAGTTCTTCTTGGGCAGCATGAAGGAGATGGGTGCGACGCGGTGCCACTCCTTGTTCATGGTGGTCAGGAGCGTCTGGTTCTTGAGGATAGCTAGAAGGGAAAACGTTGTTAGTGTTGTAGTACTTTATGTTTTGGTTTTTGGTGAAATTAAGTTTTTATTCGAAGTGAAAAACATTGCCTGAGACCAGAACATGATCGTGGCAAAATCTTTTTTTAGCAGAGTTCTACAAAATAAAACCTATTGAGCTGTACTTTGATAGTTAGTGTTTTTCCTTTTATGTATTTAGTTTTCCATCAAAAACCTCAGAACGTGGTTCAATATGAGCTCAAGATCCCTGTACCGTGCGGCTGTCTCGAACATAAATAGCGATGGTGATTGCCAACCTCAGGAAATAGGAGATGGCACCACAAGAAGAAGAAGTTTCCTATTCACTTACTGAAAGCTTGCCAGAAGAACTCGTCCTCGGTCTGGCTGATGATGTAAGGCACGTCGTGCATCTTCTTCTGTTTGATGGCGTCCAGCGGCTGGATCGGCAGGAACCGCTCCTGGCCGAAGTCAGGCTCCACCACCGCCGACCAGATGCCCGTCGGGTCGTAGCCGAACTCCTGATGATGGGAGAAATTGATCAGAAAAGTGAAGTATATTGAAATCGTAATAATATAACTTAAAAGATCAGGCGGTCGTGGTCAACTATGTGGTGGGCTGACTTATAACTATTTAAAAAACCTTTGGTCAGTGTATACGCTGATGTTTTAGATATAAAGTTATTTTGATGTTTATTATATATCTACCTACTCAAATACTAAAAGGATTTAAAAATGTTCACCATAGGAAGCCATATATGTTTAGCAGGGCCTAAGCTTACTTCTCCATCGTCGTGAACCTTTCTGCAATATATACAAGAATTTTCCATCAAAATAAGTTTTTTAATATTCCTCACATAGAATCCCCTCCAGTCCCCGATCTCCTGCCAGGTCTTGGTCTTCAGGCAGTTGATGATGGCGGCGCTGGAGTCGGTGGGACAGTTGAGGAGTTGTGCCTGCTTCACCGCCAGCTCGCGCTGGTGCGTGGGCGACGGCTCCTTGTTCACCGGGCTCGCGCTCATTGAGATGCCGCGGTGGAACAGACCTGGGGAAGGCACTAGGTTAATCAAGGGGATAACTAAACTTTTTGGGTCTATAGAGGTAGTCCGAAGGCCTTAGGTTTATCCGGTTAATCCTAGGTGTAGCCAGTCACTGTTGGTTACACCTAGGTGTAGCCGCACTTCGGACTTTAGCCGTGACATATACAATACATCGCGCTTGGCAAATGTTTCTTGCATGCAAGTTTTTTATAATCTTAATGCAATAGCTATAGTGCAATTGGCAAGCTCCACGTATCAAAGTTCGTCAGCAGTCATAAACTTATGAAACAGGTAGTTGCCGGTAAGTGTCCAGTTCTTGCAATAATTTCTTAGTCTGAAAAGGTGTAAACCTTTTTTCCAAAGACAATACCTTTGCTCATGGGAGATATCATATGCAGCATCACGCTGATGGAGCCAGCGCTGCAGCCAAAGATGGTGACCAGGTTGGGGTCTCCTCCAAAGGCTGCGATGTTCTTCTGCACCCAACGCAGCGCCACCACCTGGTCCTTGAAGCCGTTGTTACCGGGGGCTAGCTTGTCGCCTGTGCTTAGGAAACCTGGTGGAAAAAATAACTTTAGAGAGGATTGAAGATGTGTGGAGCTGAAGAAATCTTGAAAGATCTTGAGATATCTTGAAATTTTCTGTAGGTGACAGAATCTTTATATCTGCTTCTCTTTCTTACTCGTATTACCTATGTTAGAACTCACATTTATTTTTTGTGGCAGATGTTTTTATTGATAAAAAAACAAGGAAACAAAGCTACAGTAGTAAAGTGTATTTGGATTAATCATAGATAGGTCGCAGGACAGTCTACATAAAACCCGCTTGCTCCCAACCACTTTCAGATGACAACGTGTCCAGAATGCTGGCGTTATTGCCACGTTGGATGGCAATACTTTACCTACTTAGATAATTATAAAAATAATTACGGTTCTTACCAAGCGAACTGAGCCTGTAGTTTATGGTAACCAGGACGACATCTCTATCCAAGAAGTAGTGCGGGCCGGCGAGGTCGCTGCGACCAGTCATGGAGTAGAAGCCTCCCGGATGGATGAAGAACAGCACTGGGAGAGGCTTCTTGCTGAGGGAATAAATTTGTATGAGCTGGTGAAAGAAATGTGAAGGTGTGAGGAAAATGGTATACGACAAGTCAAATATGATTGTAGATAACACTGTAGAGTCCTTTCATTCTTACCACATTTTTTGGAATTGTAAATTTCCTCATGTTTCTAAAATCTAAAAGGACTAAGAATGTATGCTCAAATGTCAAACAAATACTATAACATAACAAAAGGACAGATTTTCTATATTATAATTATTACAAAGTCGTATGTTGCACGTCTTGATAAAAATATTTAAATTGTAAGAATTGCATAAGGAAAATTCTAGGAATGCAAAGAAACATTTTCCTTCAACCTATGAGAATTATTACAAAAACTTAGTCATTGTCATGATGTTAAGGAAATATGAATGAAGTCGATGACTTATGCTCGTGTTAGTCAATAGCCGGGTACTGATGAGCCAGGCAAGGTTTAGCACCCTCGCCAGGAGTGCTTGGTCGCTGAACATACGGCTCAGCTATAGAGACACGTGTTGACCGACTGAGCACCTACTTATCGAAGATGCTCACCTTTCCTCGGCCAGTCAGTACCCGGTCAATAGCCTACGAGTTGGGTAATATATAACTTTACCTCTTGTTATCAGGGGTGTAGACATTGATGGTGAGACAGTCCTCGCTGACGAAGTACTCCTTAGGAGCAGGGAGGGGGCACGCCGGCCCTTCCTTGCTGGCGTCCACCTGCTCCTTGTATGTTAGGATAGGCTTCGGTGGCTGCAACATACGATATATATTATTAATTATTAGTATGTTTTAGTTAGGCTTTTTATCTAGTCAACTGCCTCTAACGGCTGCGAAGGGACTTGAAATCTCCACCAGAAAAAAACTGCTGATGCGGAGCGGATTATTAAAATCTTCAGAAGATTTTTCTGATCATTTGTCTTTTGTGTACTGAGATGGTCAATTCTAGCAATCTCTTCTGCGCTCCGTGTCAGTGTCAGGTTTTTTCCTGTAGAAGCTTATATTAAAGCAGGGAAAAAATCTTAATTTCATAGGAGATTTTATAGTCAATTTAATTGGAGAGTGCCAGGTTATTGCATGAATTTCCTTGATTATTTTGGGGTCTGGGGTACCTACGGATGAAGGACCCTGAAATAATACATAGGCTCTTCATGTCTTCAAGGGTTTTATAACCGCTGGGGACATCTAGTTTCTGTATGTTTTCAAGTTATCTATATGATATATGACTCATGTTACCTGAAATCTAAGTTCTCCCACGGGAGGCTCAGCGTACCGAATGCCCCGGTAAGCTTCGAAGGTGCGCCCGCGCCGCGTCTCCATCCACGAGCCCAGGAACTGCCCCGACGGAGACACTGTTACTGGACCCGGCCGGGGACCAGTGGGACTGATGGACCCAGTGGGACCAGCCGACCCAGTGGAACCAGCCGACCCAGTTGGGTTGGCGGGTGTTGATGAAGTTACTGGAATTAAATGAGAGAGAAATTCAAAATCCTTGTTAAAGCTAGTACATAATATTACTAAAAGCCTATTATAAAATTAACCAATACATAAACGAGCGGGCATAGAGTAAATTATTGTTAAATGGACTTGCAAAAGTGCTATATTGAATAAATAAATAATTATGAGTTCGAGATTGAGAACTATTCTAACCGTTTTGAAAGTCCATCTTCTTCGGAAAATGGACAAAAAAATAAATTTTAAAAACAACGTTACGTTAAATGTGAGAATTTACTGTCCTATCGCTCATGAGTGAGATTTCCCAGAAAATCGCAATAGATTGTGTTTACTATACTATATAGTCAGTGTTTTATTATTATGTGTGTGCCTAAGAAGCTAAATTATAGAGTCGTGCAGAATATATCAATAACAATCATATTTTATTTTTTGTTGAAATATTTAATCTTAGTCGTTTGTTAAGTTTATAAAAACTATGTATTAGTCATTTAGAGGAAGAGGTATAATTAAAGTTTATGAAAATTTTGAAGTAGGACCTTAACATATTTTTTTGTGGATTTTGGTCATACTTCAAGTTATTTTCTTTGCATCCTATATCGATCACTTGCGAAGACAGTGACATCTCAAAAAACGTTATTGTACAGAAAAAGACCCTTGATAAAAAGTTTGTTTAAAAATACGCTTAAAGTATGATCTAGGTAGGTTGATGGACAAACTTTTTTTCGACACATCCCTTTGTGGTTTGACTCTGAGAGTGTAACCAGTTCTGTCGGAGTATTAACCTTATAATTACTATGTTACCTCCTACTTCTAGAAGCTGGGCTATGGTCTGTGGTGAACTCTAGCGTCGCGCCTAAGGGTCAATCTCACCATAATAAACGGCGATCACTATTGGCCAATCATGGCCGCAGCCGCACTACATAAATAAAAAAAATACAATGTTACCTGCAGGTGCAACAGTGGTCCTGCCATGTCCATGATTGTGACCATGATCGTGTCCATGACCGTGTGACGTCACGGCGATGGTCACCACCAGTAGGAACACACACACAACTCTACACATGTTGGTAGACTGAGCAGGAGTTGCTCGGAGTTGGCCTTATATGTGCTCTTTACGTAGTGTTAGTGTATGGAGGGTGATTCTGAATATCAATGATTTTTTTGTGTGTTTTTTCTGTTTCGGTTTAAATTACAGAGTCGGATTTAGTTTAAACGGGGCCTTTTGAAGACCCACCTTGGGTAGGTTCTTCCTTGAACCTTAATTTTTGTTTTGGACCCTAAACAATATTTTTAATCTTTAATGATTTTTTCAATTCTTTGTTCAAATAGGCTGTAAAAGTTAATAAATATCTGGGCACGAAAGTTGTAATAAAATTATAATTATAAGTTCGTTACCTAATAAATAAACCCATAGTTTAGCGAATAATCTCCATAGTTCAAGGGAGCTGATAAATAAAAATAAAATATGTATGTATATATAATATATATATAGCCATTTTCGACTCGAAAAGAAGAAGAAGAAGAAGGGAGCTGATAAGGAAAATGCAAACAATACCTATATTATACCTACCGTGAGTGAAATAATAATAATTGATTGAGATAAACTTTTATGAAACTACTTAGTTACTGACACCGGCCTCACATAACAAAGATCAAGTAAATAGGTATTTTATATCCCAGTAAACGATAAGGAAAATAATAATAATAATTATCATATTGCATACAGGGAAAACCGAACAAAAAATTATACGACATAAATCTAGCGATGTGACTAGCATAGTCATATAGACTTAGGTACCTAAGGACCATTAAAAAGGAATTTTATTTTTTGTATAACCTGTATCTAAATATAAGGAAAGAGTGACTGATTGACTGATCCATCGACGCACAGCCCAAACCACTGAACGGATTTAGTTGAAATTTGGAACACAGATAGATCTTATGACGTAGACCTCCGCTTAGCAAAGATTTGTCTACGCGGGCAAAGCCGTGAGCATAAGCTAGTTACCTATAAGTAGACAGGACAGTAAGACAGGTACAGACTTAGGACAGGTTTTAAAAGTATAAGTAATAAATTTTAAAAAAACCTCGTAATATTTAATTGAATGCAGAAAGAAAGTTTTGTATCTCTTCTCCAATGTACATTTTTACTATCCATATCCATCCATATCCATATCCATACATATAATAAGAATGGAAATTTCTCCCCATTCATTGTGATCCTTTACTAAGGTGAACTGTGAAAATACGCATATGAACAAAACGACGCGAAAAAGTCGCTTGCGCGATCTAGATCGTAAAACATTTTGTCAATTTTTCCTAGGGAAACGTAAAATAAAATAATAAAATAAATAATAATCATTTATATCGGACACATCGCCCCTAATTTACATCAAAATTTCGAAGTAAAAGTAATCTATACTATTATATAAAATAGAAAACTGACTGACTCATCATCGCAGGGACAAAACCGCTGGACCGATTGAGCTGAAATTTGGACAGCGTGTTCTTTAGGTAACGTAGGCAGGTAATAAGAAGGGATTTTGCAAAATTCCCACAGGAACGGGAACAAAATGGAAATCTGTAACTGCTAGGCCTATTAATCTGAAATTTTGTATAAAGGTAGTTTGAACTACCATGAATGGATTCAAGACAGTTTTCTTTCCAAAGTTCTTGCGGGAACGGGAACAAAACTGAAAATCTGTAACCGCTAGGCCTATTACGTTGAAATTTAGTTGAAAGGTAGTTTGACTACCATGACTGGATTCAAGGTAGTTTTCAACCCAAAATGTCACGGGAACGGGAACAATCTACGAGTATGTCTATACTCTATACCAACATATATTTAAAGTGGAAATCTACTGATTCATCATCGCAGGGATGAAACCGCTGGACTGATTGAGCTGAAATTTAAACAGCGTGTTTTTTAAGTAACGTAGGCGACCGATAAGAACGGATTTTGCGAAATTCCAACGGGAACGGGATAAAATGGAAATCTGTCATCGTTGAGTCTATTAAGCAGAAATTTGGTATAATGGTAGTTTGACTACCATGAAAAGATTCAGGATAGTTTTCATTCCAAAATTCTTACGGGAACGGGAACAAAATGGAAATCTGTAACCTCTAGCCTATTACGCTGAAATTTGGTAAAAAGGTAGTTGGGGTACCATGAATGGTTTCAAGATCGTTTTCATTTTAAAATTCTTACGGGAACGGGAACAAAATAGAAATCGCGGTTACGCCTATAGCGCTGAAATTTGGAAGGTAGTTTGACAGTCAGGAAAGGATTCACAACGGTTCTTCACGGGAACGGGAATAATATGAAAATCTGTAACCGCTTGGCCGATTAAGCTGAAACTAAATGCAAAGGTAGTTTGGCTACCAAGAAAGTACAAGATAGTTTTCAACCCACAATTCTTACGGAAATGGAAACAATCTATGTCCATGCCAAAATTTAAAGTGGAAATCTAACTGACTTATCATCGCAGGGATAAAACCGCTGGACCGATTGACCTGAAATGTGTACAGCGTGTTTTTTAGGTAACGTAGGCGACCGATAAGAAGGGATTTTGTGAAATTCTTACGGGAACGGGAATAAAATGAAAATCTGTAACCGTTGAGTCTATCAATCTGAAATTTGTTGTAAAGGTAGTTTGACTACCATGAATGGATTCAAGATAGTTTTCATTCCAAAATTCTTACGGGATCGGGAACAAAATGGGAATCTGTAAACACTAGGCCTATTAAGCTAAAATCATTATAAAGGTAGTTTGAGTACCATGAATGGATTCAAGATCATTTTCATTCCAAAATACCTATGGGAACGGGAACAAAATGGAAATCTGTAACAGTTAAGCCTATAACGCTGAAATTTAGCATAAAGGTAGTTTGACTATAAGGAAAGGGTTCAAATAGTTTTCATTCCAATATTCCCACAGGAACGTGTATAATATAGAAATTTGTAACCACGTGGCCAATTAAGCTGCAATTTAATGCAAAGAGATTTTGGCTACCAAAAAAGAATACAAGATAGTTTTCAATCCAAAATTCCTACGGGAACGGGACTAATATGGAAAATGTAACCGCTGAACTGAATAGTTTGAAATTTGATGTAATAGTAGTTTGACTACCAAGAAACGATAATGGATTGTTTATTCATCCCAATATTCCTATGGGAACGGGAATATTAAGCTGAAATTTGGTATAAAAAAGTTGTTTGATTCCCAAGCTCAAGCGCATCGCCTCATTCTCGCTTCGTGCGCTCGATTTGCGCATTGTGGATACTTTCCAACTTAACTAACATAATATGTGGGACTACACTAAACTCTGTAGGGTAATCTGACTGACTCATCATTATCACAGTAGAGACGAAACTCCTGAACCTAGAATGATAAAATTTGGAATACCTATCCTATAGGTTCTTTTAATACCTAAACATATATATGTTTATTATCTTTTTGCTGAACTGATAGAGTTGAAATTTGGCATAAAGGTATTTAAGTACCAGGAGAGGATGTGAAAAAGTGTTTATCTCAGATATTCCCTCTTAGAGGAGGAAAAGAGGGCCATTTTTCTCCTATAAAAGTGGGGGCAAATGTTGTATTGAAATTTCTAATACCGCTGGGCCTGAAATTTAGTAAGTATAATAAAGGTAGTTTGTATACCAAAATAGGACATAGGATAGTTTTTATATTTTAGAAATTCCCTTTTATAAGGGGAACAGGGGTGAAGTTTGTATGAGTTATCTATATTCGTTAGGCCAATTAAGCTTTTTTTTACTTCTACAAAGGTTAGTTTAAGTACCAGGAAGGACACAAAATAGCTTTTATCCCCGAAACCGCCCTTTCAGAGAGGAAACCAGGCATTTAAGAGTTTGTATAAGGAATCAGTATCCGTCGAACCCACGTAGCCGACCGACGTAGTGTACCGACGTAGCTTTCATTTGGTTTTAACCAACGAATTAGGGAAATAAGTTTTAACACAATTTGAGTCCTGGGACAGAGCATAGGATAGTTTTTATTTCCCTGAAATCTTTGTAGTATCTCCAAACATTGTAAAGACCGCGGCAGTGGCCGGCGAAGCACCAGAAGCTACTAGAATATTTTAAGGTAGAAATATCATAAATAGGATCACAAATTGTAAAAGACTAAATTCATGTTAAGATGCGAATTTAATGTTCGTGATCATTTTCTATTTCTAGCAATGGTATTATACTAAATCTGTAGATTTGTCATTGAAATATTTATTGCGTAAGTCTTATTATTTAATTTTATTTTTTTATTTAAAATGGCACCCGAAGCGAAGCGAGGACGGGCCGCTAGTAGTGGTGGGTCGTTAACGATTTTTGGGTTAACGCAACGAAGCCGTTAAATTCATCATGTTAACCTGTTAAAAAAGCCGTTAACATTATTATTAGGTTTTCATTAATGTAACAGATTTGTACCAACGGCAACGTAGCAGTTTATAGTAGCAAGCGAACTTAGAAACATAGATATCTCTCACTCTCGCTCGTACAATTTTAAGCTAGCGGCGTCTCGCTCGCTCACATAGGCGCCCTCGCGTTCACTCGGCATATTTCGTTTCTATTCGTTCTTTCAACGCAGAAGAAATAGATAATTTTAACTGGTTTTGCGTTAACAGCTTCAGATTACGTTAGCGACTTTTGAATACCTTTTCGTTGAGATAATAAAAAAGCGCATTGCCAAAATCGTTGAATGTAACGGTTGATAGATTTAGCGGGTTTTGCAGTAAACAAAAAACTGTTAATTCGTTAACATTAGATTAACAGTTAAAAAAAACCGTTCGTTGAATTAACGCCCACTCCTAGCCGCTAGTATTATATAAAATCGTTCGTACACTTTCGTGCTATCAACGCACAGCCCAAACGGCTGGACGGATTGAGCTGAAATTTGGACAGCGTATTCTTTGAAAAACTTCATCGTGCAATAAGAAGCGATTTTTCTAAATTCCCTCGGGAACAGGAATTATTCCCGAAAAACGTTTGTATGCAAATCCGTAACCGCTGAACCGATTGAGCTGAAATTTTGTAAAACTATTGTTAGGATTGTGATTAGAAACATGAAATAGTTTTTTTGTCAGAAATTTACTTTTAAGTGGGGGTAAAGGGGGGTCGAAGTTTGTATGGAAAATTTAGAACCGCTGACCCTATTGAGCTGAAATTTGGTACACAGGTAGATTGAGTCCTAAAAAAAGATATTGGATACTTTTTATCCCAGAAATCAACCTTAAAAGGGGGAAAGGGGGGTTGCAAGTTTGTGAAAGAAATCGTTAACCGCTTCATTGTTTTAGCTGAAATTTGGACAGCGTGTTATTTAGGTAACGTAAGCGACCTATAAAAAGGGATTTTTGTAAAATTCTCCCGGGAACGGGAATTATTCCCGAAAAACGTTTGTATGGAAATCCGTAACCGCTGAACCGATTGAGCTGAAATTTAGTAAAACGATTGTTTGGATTGTATTTAGGAACATTGAATAGTTTTTATCTCAGAAATTTACTTTTAAGGGGGGGTAAAGGGGGGTCAACGTTTGAATGGAAAATTTAGAACCGCTGACCCTATTGAGCTGAAATATGGTACAGAGGTAGATTGAGTCAAAATAAATGATATGGAATACTTTTTATTCCAGAAATCAACCCTGAAGGCGGAAGAGGGGGGTTAGAAGTTTGAGTAGGAAATCAGTAACTTCAGTATCAGTATCTTTTAACGCTGAAATTTGAACAGCGTGTTTTTTATGTAACGTAGATGACCGGTAAAAAGGGATTTTGCAAAATTTCCACGGGAACGGGAATTATTCCTAAAAGACGTTTGTAAGCAAATCCTTAACCGCTGAACCGATTGAGTTGAAACTTTGTAAAACGATTGCTTGGATTGTGTTTAGGAATATTGTTTTTTTTTTGACGAAAATTAACTTTTAAGGGGGGGTAAGGGGGGTACAAAATTTGTATGGGAAATTTAGAACCGCTGGCCCTATTGAGCTGAAATTTGGTAGAGAGGTAGACTGAGTTCTACAAAATGATATGGGATAATTTTTATCCCAGAAATCAACCTCAAAGGCGGGATAAAGGGGGATGCAAGTTTGGGTAAGAAATCGTTAACCGCTTCTTTGTTTTAGCTGAAATTTGGACAACGTATTCTTTAGGTAACGTAAGCAACCGATATGAAGGTATTTTGCGAAATTCCCCCGGGAACGAGAATTATTCCCGAAAAACTTTTGTATGCAAATCCGTAACCGCTAAACCAATTCAGGTGAAATTTTGTGGAATCATGGTTTGAGTTTTGTTTAGGAACACTGAATATTATTTTAGACAGAAATTTACTTTAAGAGGGAGGGGTGCGGGGGAGTAAGGGGGGTAGAAGTTTGAGTAGGAAATCAGTAACCAGTTATATTTTACGCTAAAATTTAGACAGCGTGTTCTTTATGTGACTTTCACGACCCGTAAGAGGGGAGGGGATTTTGCGAAATTCTTACGGGAACGGGAATTATTATTCCTAAAAAACTTTTGTATACAAATCCACAATAAGATTATTGGGGATGTGTTGAGGAATAATAAAAAGTTTTATGTCAAAAATTACCTTCGAATTGAAGCGTTAGGGGGTCAAAGTTTGTATAGGAAATAGGACCCTATTGAGTTAAAATTTGATACAAAGGTAGACTGAGACTTAAAAAAAATATGGGATACTTTTTATCCCAGAAATCAACCTTTGAGGGGAGGAAAGAGGGGGTGCAGTTTGTGTAGGATATCGGTAACCACTTCTTCGTTTAAGCTAAAATTTGGACAACGTATTTTTTATGTAACGTAGGCGACCGATAAGAAGAGATTTTGCGAACTCACCAGTACTCAGAATTTTGGTTCTGTTAATGAATAGTTTGTTATGTCAGAAATTAACTTTTAAGGAGACTCAGTATTGATCCTTCCCCCACCTTCAGGGTCAGAGTTTTAATGGAAATTCAGGAACCACGGAATTGATTTGAGTCGCGGGAAGGATGGTGTGAGAAATTAGTAACCTATAATTATAATTTAGCTTAGAAAAATTATAATAGAGATAAGTTAAAGAGTTACCGGGAAAGGACCACAAATAGTATTAATTCCTGAGGAGAGGCGTGAAAATTTGTGATGGAAATCAATAACCGCTAAACTTAAATAGTTTGATCTCTGAGAAAGGACATAGCATTGGTTCCTACGGTAGCGAACAAAACTGCATAGAAATATCCAGCCCGATATTCTTCGCTATCCACAGCGGGAGCAAATATTATAGCCATGCCTTATTTTACGCTTACAAAGTCGCGGGGATGGAAATACATTCATAGTCATAATAGCAGCACCGAATTCGCTTTATTAATTGACTCTCACGCGCAACGAAGTGCGCGCGGGTCAGCTAGTTGTTACTAAAAACACAATAAAGTTTTCCTGTTTTGTTCATGAAAACATGAATCACATGAATTTCCTTCCACAGCTTCTTCCTTGACTTTTGCTTCGAGAACCAGTACATCATCAAGGAAAGTGGTTTTCCTTAACGTGATAATAACTGGTCAGAGCATGACCTAAATATTCAGCTCTATTGTTTAGGCTTTTAGTCATAAAGTCTATTCGTTATCTATAGGTACTTAAAAAATTACTAAAACGGAATAAAAGTGAATTTGAATAAAACCATCAAAAATCGTGGGCGTGGGCTCATATTTAAATTTGTTATCTACCTGAAAACGCTCGACCGATTCCGATAATATTTAAATGTGAAAAATGTTGTTGTTAACGGTAGACGTCCTTTGCAGGTGGTCGATTATGCGGGTGCCACACACAACAGTGCCGGTTATTCTACCGCCTGAGCAGTGATGTGCAAACAATACTGTGCATAGGTAGAAGGACACTGTAGTTAGTAAAATTACTTAAACCTCCTTAAGGTAATTCTTGACTTTTGAGTAAGAAACGTTGATAAAGTGCACCTAGAATTTAACAGCGTCTTGCTCGTCTTCTTACTACGTTGTATAAAAAACTTTTTGAAACAAAACTTGTTTAAAATCGGTTCCAGGCGTATTCGTGTAATTTTCCATCCGTGACTAACATTGTTTTTCAAGGAGTACCTTCTGTAATCTGAAACGCAGACCTAAGTCTGCGTGTGTTTTATGATGTTGTTGTGTCGTAAAATTAGGTTATCCTCTTTCGTGTCCTATCTACCTAATAAAAGAACTACGGATTCGTTTTGTGTATCGGCGCGGCACGTGAAACTGTGTGTCCCGGCTGTTTCTTATAAGATATGTAGCAGTCGTTAGGTCATGTTGCAGGCCCTGTAGTCTGTAGTAATCTCGGCGACTTGACACTGCAACATATAGTTTTGCCACACAACCTATAAATTGTGATTTGACTCTGACAGTGTAAGTAGAGTACATGTTCTGTTGGAGTATAAACCCCAATTATTATTATTATTATATTGTGATCAACGCTACTCAGATTTAAGAGCCTGTAACGGACCCAAGAGCAAATATGTGATTTTCAAACATGGATTATTTTGAAAATACTTATTTAA